>CAWUFW010012316.1:0-550520 GCA_963921515.1 Calotriton arnoldi | reverse complement strand
CGTCCATGTCTGTCCAGCCGTGGCAAGTGGGGCCACTACCTGTGGGGGTCATGGTTGTTTTGCTGTGGTGTATACATGATACTCCATGTAATGCCAGTGTCCATGTGGCAATACAGGGTCCCTGGGAATGTACCTGTCGTTGAGCTGTGGTGCCTGGGGCACATCTGTCCTCACATGTCACTGTGGGGGTTATTGTGACACGGCAGCAGGAGATGGGAACTGTGACACGGCCTCATGATATCCAATGGGCCAACTTGGGACTAATTGATGCCACCTGTTGGACCGTGTTGACAGATGTTGGCCATGTATGTACTATACATGTCCTTCCGGAACTGCACACTTCATGTAGTTGTGCCTCATAATGATGTATGTTGGAATCTTGAGTGTGTTCAATGCCGCATATGTGGGGTGACTGACAATCTTGCTTACTTCTCCTCTGCACTGCAGGGCTCCTGCTGTCCATCGACCATTCCCAGACCTGGCAACGATGGTGGAACGGGACAGCATCCGACGGTACCGCTTCACCAGGCAGCTGATTGAGGATTTGGCAGTGCAGTTGTCCCCACATTTGCAGCCTGGCCGGCCGTATCCTACAGCGCTGACCCCCAAGGTGAAGGTGATGGCAGCCCTACACTTCTTTGCCACCGGTACCTTCCAACATACTGTGGCGACTGCTGGTGGGATGTCACAGACCATGTTGAGCTGTGTGCTCCGCGATGTTTTGGCGGCAATGTTGCTATTCCTGAACCGGTACATCTATTTCCCTAGACTGCGACGACTCGCTGACGTGAAGAGTGATTTTTATGCCCTGGGGAGGATGCCGCATGTCATTGGCTCCATTGATGGGACACATGTGGCTTTGGTACCACCACAGGCCCAGGAGCAGGCCTACAGGAACCGCAAGCACTACCACTCGGTCAATGCACTGGTGGTGTGTCTTGCAGACATGACCATCACACACGTGTGTGCCCGTTTCCCTGGTTCAGCACACGATGCCTTTGTGATGAGGAGTAGTCGCATCCCCAGGATGATGGCACAGATGCAGAACCAGCGTGCCTGGCTTGTCGGTGTGTACTGACTTTGTGCCATTGTGTGTGATCTGATCTGTAGTATTCCGCCCACTTTTCCAAGTCAGCTAATGTGCACTTGTCTGTCCGTAGGTGACTCGGGATACCCCAACATGCCGTGGTTGCTGACACCCCTCAGGAACCCTGTGACACCAGCCCAGATGCGCTACAATGAGGCACATGGTCGGACCAGGAGAGTGATTGAGCGGACATTTGGTCTCCTGAAGAGCCGCTTCCGCTGCCTGGACAAGACCGGAGGGTCCCTCCCATATGCCCCTGCGAAAGTGTGCAAGATTATCATCGTCTGCTGCATGCTCCACAACCTGGCAGTGCGGAAGGAGTTGCCTCTCATCCAGGATGACAATGACCAACATCCGCCACCTGTGGAGGATCCTGGCCTGGACCACGATGCCAGTGACGATGATGATGATGATGATGATGGTGATGTCCGCACACAGCTCATCACCAACTTCTTTAGCTGAATGTGAGTATCCTGAGGTGTCATGTCAATGATGTGAATTGGCATGATGTGTGGGTGGTGCTCTGGTGCTGTTGGAGTGTGTCCATGGGCTACTTGACTGGATGTGTGTTGCGATGTGTGCTAACAGGTGGGCTGTACTCCCCAACAGTGTTGACATGCTAACTTGGTTCTGGGTGGGTATCTTGTAACATGTATTGTGCATGAGTTTTGCTGTTCTGTCCTGTACTCCATTGCTTTTGACTGTGTGTCATTTCTGTCCTTCACAGGGTACTTTCAGATTCGTTTGGTCAACTGTGTCCACCGACGACGTGATTGCACATCCAGGCTGGTAGCTGTTGTGTCCCTACAGGTGATGTGCGCCACACCCATGGACTTCCTTCCGTCTACAGTTGTTGACTGTGTGCCCGCTGCCAGGTGGGATTACCTTGCATCTGTAGTGGTTACGACATGTTGCAACTGTGTAATAAACCTGTGCTTCACTTTGTGATGTGCGTTGTCTGTGGTCACACATTTGACTGCCATTTGCTTACTGCACCTGTGGGCTACTTGACTACAACTGGGAATGGGTGTGGTGTCTGTGCATTGCACCGTCTTCCCTGGCAACATCAGTGTAGGCAATGAGTCAGATGGCCTAGGTGTGTATGTGTTGTGTAGCCCTGGTGGTGTGTCTCCCTCATATGTGTCACGTTGCCTTTACTCACATGCCTGTGTTGTCCTTGCTGTTGCAGTTCGCATACACAGTGTAATTTTGCAGTTCATCATCCCCATAACAGCACCCACGTTGGAATCACGACAGAGGCAAGTATGGTGTATTAGTGTGTTTATTGTGATACATTTGTGTTAATAGTGCATAGGATGGGTAGTGCTGTACATAAATCTTGCAATCCGAAGTTCCTAGGTGAATTGAAAGTCCTGGTAGACAGGATCCCCAGTATCGGGGCCACAGTTGTCTGACACATTGGTCCAACTTGTACTCCCCATGCAATGTGTGGGAGTAGTGTTGCCGTCAACAGGGTGAACAGTCTGTGCACAAAGGCGAACATCCAGAACAGGTTCAGGCTTCCTGGGAGTTGCGCTTGGCCATCGGCCTCTCACTTTTCCCTCCTCGGACGACCCCTCTTCTTGGGGGGGCCCTCAAGTACAGGCTGCTGCGGTGCAGGGGACTCTCCGCCAGAGTCCTCCTCCCTCCCTGTGGCGGTTGCAGTTTGTTCGGCACCAGATGTTGTTGGCACACAGGGAGGTGTGGACTGGTTGCTGTTCATCTGGCGGAGGCATTGTAAAATGTCCCTGTGCACCGCCGTCATCTCATGCAGTGCATCCCACTTGGACTCCACGCGGGACATGTGTGAGTCCACGCGGGACATGTGTGATTCCACGTGGGACATGTGGGAGTCCAAGCGGGCATGATGGGCAGCCTGCTGCTGTTTCATGTCTCTGAGGAGCCCCACTACCTGGCTGAGCTCTCCGGTGCTGGACTGGTACGCATCAGCTATGCGTACCAGTTGTGGGTCATCATGCACACCAGCAACGTCTGTAAGCAGCGACCTCTGTCTCCCACCCCTCCCACCACCCCTGCTGACATGTGCAGTGTGTGCAGTGGCACGCACAGATAACCCTGGTCCACCTTGGGGGTTGGTGGTGGTGGTGGTGTCCATGGCCCCAGGTTGGTCCAGGGTCCCTGTGCTGGTGTTGTTCCTTGTTCTGTCCATGTCGGCAGGGATGGTATTTGTGGTGACAGTCGTTGGAGGGGTGGGTGCAGGGGGTGCAGCTGGTGGTCCTGCTGGTGCTGCAGCTGGTGGTCCTGCTGGTGCTGCATGTTGACTTGCACCGGATGTGCCAGGTTGGTCTTCATCGTCCGAGGAGGACAGAGGCTGTACGATGCCAGTGAACTCCGCATCCTCTTGAGCCTGGGACTGGGACTCCTCAGCGTCTGCTGCTGTGTCCCCATCATCACCTGTTTTTGGGAGACACAAACAATGTATGTTATGTTTCTGCAGGCATCAATGGTTGACACACATGACAGTTGTGACTGTGCCTCTGGGTGCGGGCCTGTACATTGCATTGTCCTAAGTCGTCACAGTCAGGGGTTGATATTGGTGTGGCACATTGTCCTGCATTATTTGGGCATTTCTATGTATTTTCTGGGGTGTGAACATGGTCTGCATTGGTTGTGTTTGGTTGACTGCCGGCCCTCCTTCCCACCCACCCAGCCAGTCAGTTATCCCACCATGGAACGTGCTTGCGTTGCAGGGAGTGGAAGTTGTCTCTCAGGATGTCAGTCAGTGGTGTCCTGCTGTTTGTTGGTGCACAGTTGGCAGCAGGGCCTTGTGCTCCCCACAGCAGTAGCCAGTGTCAGCCATCTTGTGAGTCCTTCTCCACTCCCTGTGATGTGAGCATGGTTCAGGGTGGTGTTGATGGGACAGTTGTGGGGGTGACCAATATCAGTGACTACGACTCCCATCATGCTATTGCCTCCACCCCCTTCCCAGCATGCCCATGCTTCCTTCCTTTTGACTCTGCTTCCCTGTGGGGTGGGCTGGCTGTGCTGACAGGATGGCTGGGAGTGTTGTCCTGGCAGTTGTTTGGCTAGAAGTCCCAAGAGTGTCCCTGTGCTTCACACAACATAACCCAGGGTGGTGGTCCTTTGTGGGATCTTGTGTTAGGATGGGGGCATTGCATTCTACCAGGTGGGTTCTGTGGAGTTTGTGTTGGGGTGTGTGTGAGGGGAGGTGCTTGTGACTATGGTCAGTGCTGCAAGTTCTCCTTCCCACCCAGCTAGCCAGATATCCCACCATGGAATGTGCTTGCATTGCAGGGAGTGTAAGTTGTCTCTCAGGATGTCAGTCAGTGGTGTCCTGCTGTTTGTTGGTGCACAGTTGGCAGCAGGGCCTTGTGCTCCCCACAGCAATAGCCAGTGTCAGCCATCTTGTGAGTCCTTCTCCACTCCCTGTGATGTGAGCATGGTTCAGGGTGGTGTTGATGGGACAGTTGTGGGGGTGAGCTATGTCTGTGACTACGACTCCCATCATGCTATTGCCTCCACCCCACTGCCCAGCATTCCCATACTTACTTGCTTTTGTGGGGAGTTCAGTGTGTGTGGGTGTGAGAGCAATGGCAAGATGGCTGACAGTGGTGTCCTGCTGTTGGTTGGTGTGCAGTACCCAGCATGCCCTTGTGCTCCCCACGACACAGCAACAGTGTCAGACATCTTTGATGGGCCTTTCCACTCTCTGTGGGATGTGCATGCGTGAGTGTGAGCTTGCTGGGCCATGTGGTGGGGGATGTAGAGCTGTGACTACGACTCCCATCATGCTATTGCCTCCTCCCCCCTTCCCAGCATGCCCATGCTTCCTTCCTTTTGACTCTGCTTCCCTGTGGGGTGGGCTGGCTAAGCTGACAGGATGGCTGGGAGTGTTGTCCTGGCAGGTGTTTGGCTAAAAGTCCCAAGAGTGGCCCTGTGCTTCACACAACATAACCCAGGGTGGTGGTTCTTTGTGGGATCTTGTGTTAGGATGGGGGCATTGCATTCTACCAGGTGGGTTCTGTGGAGTTTGTGTTGGGGTGTGTGTGAGGGGAGGTGCTTGTGACTATGGTCAGTGCTGCAAGTCCTCCTTCCCACCCAGCTAGCCAGATATCCCACCATGGTACGTGCTTGCATTGCAGGGAGTGTAAGTTGTCTCTCAGGATGTCAGTCAGTGGTGTCCTGCTGTTTGTTGGTGCACAGTTGCCAGCAGGGCCTTGTGCTCCCCACAGCAGTAGCCAGTGTCAGCCATCTTGTGAGTCCTTCTCCACTCCCTGTGATGTGAGCATGGTTCAGGGTGGTGTTGATGGGACAGTTGTGGGGGGGCAATATGTGTGACTGCGACTCCCATGATGCTATTGGCTACACTGACTTGGCCAGCATACACAGAATTCCTTCCTTTGAGTGGTCTTCACTGTGTGTTGGTGTTGTTGTGGTGGCTACATGTCTGGATGTGTTTGTTAGTTCTAGTTGTGCCACTGCCTAGCTGTAGTTGTAGTTGTGTTTGTACATGTGTTGGCACAGTTGGATGTGACTTTTTTGATGGCATGTGTTGTGTTTATCTGACTGACATACACATTTTGGGATGATTCTGTTCTGGTTGCTGTGTAATTGCTATGAGTGCATGGTTTGACTCTCCCCTTGACAGTGATGTGTGTGTTTTGTGGCAGTATATTGTGTACATTTGTTGTGTACTCACCAGGCTCTGGGATGTCCTCTAGTCCATATACGCTCACTGGCGGAAGGATGGCCCGCACCTTCTCCTCCCAGGGCCTGAGGTATATTGGCTTGGCAGGAGGGCCACTGCCGGTGTATTGGCTGTTGATGTAGTCTTTCTTCAGCAGGTCCCGTACGCTCCTGCGCACATCATACCACCTGTTCTGGATGTCGCTCTTTGTGCGCCGACATGGTGATTGTGCGTTCACCCTGTTGATGATCCTCTCCCACATCTTGGTTTTCTGGGAGATGGGGGTCTGTTGGACCAGTGTGCCAAACAGCTGTGGCTCTACCCTGAGGATCTCGTCTACCATGACTTCCAATTCACTATCTAGGAACTTGGGATTCTTCTTGGGGGCATGGTGATGGGTGGTGATGGTGAGTGATGTGTGTGTTGGTGTGCAGGTGAGGGTGTGTGAGTGTGTGTTTTGCTGGGTGTATGTGAGGTAGGTATTTGTTGGTGTGCTGATGGTGTGTGGCTTGTGTGAGGGATGAGCTGTGGGTGTGTGGTTGCTTTCTCTTGGGTGCTGGCAGTGGAATAGCATTTGCAAAGGCTCATGGTTGTGATTTGTGTCCTTTATATAGGTGGAGTTGTGGGTGTGTCTTTGTTCTCTGTCCCCACCCCCCCCCCCAGTATTTATTGGGTTGGTAATTGCTTGTTTGGCCTTTTTTTGGGTGATTTTTCCTTTGTGCTGTTTGTGTATGTTGGAGACGTTCTTGTGACCGAGTCGGACCCTGCATTTGTCTCGTACGGTGTTCTCCGTTTTGTTCACGCTGTGTTTGTGCAGTTTTCCATGCTGCGTACGCGTCGGTCGCGGTGTTTTGTGTTGCTTCGGCTCGGTTTTGTATGCGTGTCGGTCGTACGGCTTGTCCTCCGTCCGACTCGCTCGTGGTTTTCGCGCCTTGCATCGTACTTTGCGGTTTGGAGTTCGCGTGTACGTTTCGGTCGGATTTGTTCCGGGTGCGTGTCGGTCGGTTGGATTCGCGTGTTTTCCGGCCGGATTGCTGTTTTCCTTGCGGCTCGGTCGGTCGACTTGGTTTTGGTACGTGTCGGTCGGATTTTTCACGCCTTGCATCGTACTTGGCGTGTCGGGCGCCACGGGTACGTGTCGGTCGGTATTATTTCCGGATCCGAGTCGGTCGGTGCTTTTTCCGGCCCGAATCGGAATCGACCCCTATGTATTTTAAGAATGTAAATGTATCTTACCTTAACACAGCTCTCCCTTGCTTCTGTTCTCTCTAGCGACAATCTCCGTAATGATGAAACTTATGTTTAGGCGTCGACGTCATATGTTTTAGTAAAAATGAAAAAAGGACATTTTCTCTCATTAAAAACAATGGAAAAGAGTGAGAAAGTTATAAAAAAATGTATTATAAAATGTTACTCTACATAATAAAATACAAAACTATTTTAATAAAATGTGTTAATATATACTCTATTTTTCTATATATTTTTCTGAATTTATTACAATGATTCTAAATTAACAATAAATAACTCTAAAAAGAAATTACCTGTTTCCTATTTCTTTGTACATGTTTATTTACCTTTAATAAAAAGATAAAATACCAAATAATAATTTTTAAATGTAAACATTTGTTTATATATATGTATTATTTTTTTACATTTATTAATAATTAATTCCATATACTTTACATTAAAATACATATATATATCATTAATCACAATTTACTATTAACAATAATAGTATTTAAACCTAACATTAACTTTATTTTTCTCTATGTACTTTTTTTATTTAAAATATTGATTAATATTTAATTCGTTTTTAATAATACTTTCTTTAAGTTTTTACAAGACAAATAAATACTTATAAACATTATTTATACCTGAGTATTAATTTACTAATAATTTTATCCTAAACCTTAAAATTAAGTAAATAATTATTATCATCAAAATTAAATATTTACCAACAAAATTAATACCTGAGTATTATAATTTTTTTAATCTTATATTTAAAAATACATTTTCTGTAAATGTTTCCATAATAATTATAACAGTAGCATTAATATTAATACCTGAGTATTAATATACTCAAAACGTATAACTATTCCATAAATTATATATTATTATTAACAAACATATTAACTCTTACATAACAATATAAATATATAAAAATTAATGAACTATAAATAAATTATTATATTTTATATATAAATATTACTTAAATTATTTAACATGCATTATCTAAAAATATAACAAACACTTACCATACAATACTTACCAATGCGTTGTACCTATATATGCGTAATAATGGCATGCGTTGTAAAATATTGCGATGTAAGTGTACCTGCGTTGTAATGGTTGCGTTGTAAAGGCATTGCGTTGTAATGCCTGCGTTGTAAACGATGTTTCCCCCTCGGTAGCATCTTAGGAGTCTAATCAGACTGGACTCCGCTCGAGCGAATACTAATAATAATAAATAACTTGGTTTGTATTCTCTACTGTCTGACCGACTCTTCATTTGTATGGAAGGCTGAGAGGTGGTCGCGAGTGACCCGAGCGACCCTAATCAGGTCACTTCTTTCATTTGGCGGCCGAACGGGGACTCCATCGGGCTGACCCATCCTCGCCCGCGGATGGGTGAGGAAGACGGGGCCACGTCAGGTCGGATGGGCGGATCGGGGATCCCTGCACGATAGAGCCTAGTACTCGCAGCTGCCCCGCCTGTCTGATTGGGCGGTGCCTCGCCCAGTGGTCATCCCGGCTGGGGTCCTGAAAGGTGAAACCCTTGGATCTGACCGTTTGGTCCGAAGAGTCGGCAGTGGAGAATACATTTGTTTGACCTGTGTGCACCAGGTGAGTTTGCTTTGGTTCTTTGTGATTGTGGCGCTACATTGGTTTGATTTGGATACAGTCTGCGGATCGGTTTTGGACAAGCACTTGATTTTGTTTGGGCTCTTTTTGAATAAGGTACCATTTGAGAATTGCATTTGACTAGGTTTGTGGCCCAGTTTGAGTGAAGCTATTTTGCAAATATTTGTTTGGTATACATAGTGAACATGCGTCTGTGGGAGAGAATGCCTTGTTTGAGCAAGTTGTGTTGTGTGGGATGTCGTTGTTGATCTACTGATGCTCGATTGGAAGAGAGACAGCCTGCGCCCCTGGAAGGCATGCCGAATTTTGAAATGTATGTAAAGCATGGCATTGGCCCTATTATGTTTAGTACATTATGGCACAAATATATTAGGGACAATGCCGAGCTACAGTGGCCGTTGACCGGCACCTTTGATGAACAAAAATGTAATTTCTTGCAGGATAAGTTATTCGCAAAAAGAAGTAGGCAGTCAATGTTTGATTCACTCCAAGTCTGGCAGAAGGAGGCTAAAAGGAGGTGGATGAAGGCAGAGAAAGAGGCTTGGAAAGGGAGGATGCAGACAGTGACTCAGGAAGACAGAAAATAGAGAAAGGAATAGAGTGTGCGGATAGGAAGTTTTGATTACAATGCAATGTCTTCTGTTTCTAGAGAGGAAGATGATCCGTTCGTGGAGGAATTATTGGAGACCCGACCTCCACCTCCGTATGCCCCTCAGAGAATATATCCTGCTATCCCGCAGCCCCAGCCATCTGCTCCTCCTGTCTCAGCGGCTCCTGGTTCTACTGCTAGTGACCGGGCTGCTTCGGTCACTGCCTCTCCAATCTCTCTTTCAGCTTCTCTCCCTGCGGCTACCACGACTGTCAGACTTCCTGCTACCCCTGTTGCTTTGGCATCTCTTTCCTCAGCTCTTGTACCTACTTCACAGCCTTTGATAACATTAGTACTGGATGCTTCCGTTGTTACTGCCTCCCTGCTCTCCCATACCCCAACATCCTTGAGTATTGGAACGCCAGTGCGTGGATTTGGAAGTGGGGACTTGGCGGCTGCTAAGGAACGATTGGGACGGGTATTGATATGATCGGATGTGGGAGAGGAGGAGAAGAAAATGGGAGCTAATCAAGCCACCCAGTGGGCTTGTAACCCCATCTATAGCGTAGAGGATGTGTGGAGTGTGTTCAAGGACTAAGAGCTGTTTGTGCAACAATATGCCCTGAAACACATGTCGTCTACCCTGATTGGGTTATGGGAGCAGTGTTTTGGTGGAGTGGCTCCTCGGGTCATTTATGATATTAGGGACAATGTATATGCAGCGGACATGGCACCTGACCAGGTTTTTGGTAATGTTGCAGTGTTACTCGGTTATCGAGGTAGGTTGATTCAGAAAAGTCCAAAGGCGATACTCCAGTTCCCGATGAGGGAAGTCCACCCCTTGTATCACCCCGAAATACCGTAGATAAGAAATGCACAAGATATTGTTGTACGACAGCGAGTGGAAGGCCGTTTTCAGGAGCAATGAATTTATACCCCGTGGAAGAGAAGCGAGGTTCTGTTCCTCAAGAGTCAGTTACCCGATCCTAGGAAAAATCCTACTGCATATTATAAAGAATTGACAGAGGTTGCAGCGTCAACAGTGATGACGTTGGCAGACAATGAGATTTTTTTGGTTTGTTGGTACCAATTGATATTTGGCTGCAGGTGCATACACAGGACCAAGTTGTGGAATTGGGTGGCACTTGGGACGAGATCAGAGCATGGGATAAGGAGAGGAAGCCTGGTGAGAAGCCTAAGGCTGAGATACTAGCTTTGCCTGGTCGAAATATTACCTACATGCACTCTCTTATTCCACCTAGAAGAGTAGATTGGGACAAGTTAACAGCATGAAGTCAGAAGAAAGATGAAAGTGTATCTGATTTCTTTACTAAGTTTGAAGGTGTGTTTTTGGATTTCAGTGGACAAAATTTGTCAATGGAAGGAGGTGTCCGATTGTTCGTTAACAGATTTTTTACGAACCTGCTTCCTGAGATCGCGACTCGGTTTCAGGCTTCGGCGAGCACTTGGACTACCTCCTCCCCATCAGTGATATTGAGTATGGCACAGTATTATGAGCATAGAGAGAATGAAGAGAAGGAGAAGGTGGAGAAGAAAAATAAGGAGTTGAAAACGAAGGTGTTGATGCAAAAGGTGTCCAGGGTGAACGGGAGAGGACGCAACACTAGTCCGGCCCGACAGCTGCCCGGCACTAGCAGAAATGCTGCACCTGTGGGGCCGAATCAGTGTGCATATTGTAAGGAGGAGGGACACTGGCGCAGTGAGTGCCCAGCGTTGTTGCAAAAAGTTGCGGCCCCTAGAGGACGGGGTTCTCATGGACGGGGTCGTGGAGCAGGTGGTCATGACCGGGTTCAGGCAGATGAGGCGAAGCAGGGCCGCTCTGATCAGAACTATTTTGATGACCCTCGAGGGAAACAGTATTATCATGATGACTATGATTTGGACTAAGTGATGGGGTTGTCCCGCAGTTAGGACAGCCTGGGACAGGGCGAGGGACCAGTTCAGATACCAATAGATCAGCGCGGACCTTATGTTACTGCTGACTTGCAGGGCTCAGCTAAGTAATTCTTGGTGGATACAGGCGCAATGAACACCTCTGTTTCTCATTCACTGGTCCCCGGGGCAGCCCTGTCTGGCCATAATAATGTTTCGGTAGGCTTTTCTGGTGTGCCGGTTGTGAGCCCCATATCCAAACCCCTTGTCCTGACCGTTGGTCCTTTTACTGTTGATTCGCCATTATTGCTGACGTCCAATTGCGGTGAGAATTTGATGAGACTGGATTTGTTAAAGAAGTTGTATGCTACAATTTATTGTTCCCCCGCAAGTGTCTATATGACAATGGGTCCTAATGTGGTTAGTACCAAGCAGTGTTTGTCCAAAGATGCGCCCCTCCCTGCTGAATTTAAGGATGTGCCACCCACATTGTGGGCTACAGGTGATACGGACGTAGGGCTGTTGGAGATACCTCCAGTTTCTATTAAGATCAAAGACAATGCTGTTTTGCCTCGTATTCCTCAGTACAAAATACTGCAATCATGGGAGCGAGCTCTATTGCAGATTATACAGGACCTAATTAAGTCAGGGGTTGTTGAGGAGACGACTGCGAACATGTGTAATAGCCCTATTCTTCCGATTCTTAAGAGGGCACCCTCAGGTTCCTCTGATGACCATCCTGATGTCTATTGTTTTGTGATTGATTTGCGAGAGGTTAATAAGATTGTGGACCCTCAGTTCCCAGTGGTCCCCAACATCACTGCCCTTCTGAAAATGATTCCTTCCTCTGCCAAATTCTTTTCTGTTATCGATTTGAAGAATGCATTCATTGGCATTCCGATCCATCCAGATAGTAGGCATCTATTTGGATTTGCCCTAGCCGGCAGAAGCTTTAGATTCTGTCGGGATCCTCAGGTCTATACTGAAAGTCCTAGCATATATAGTCAAGCTTTTAATGGCCAATTGGATTCCCTCACACTTCCCCCAGGTAATGTATTACTGCAGTACGTGGACGATCTCTTGATTGCTTCTGACACTGAAGAAGGTTGCAACGATGCAACGGTTAAAATGTTGCTACATTTGGCACATCACGGACATAAAGTGTCCCTTTCAAAATTCCAATATTGTCGACAGGAGGTCACCTACTGTCAAAGGAGGGAAGGAGACTAACACCTGAACGCATTAGTGCTATTGTCAAAATGTCCATCCCTAAGACTCAGAGGGATGTGCGAGCTTTCATTGGCATTACTTCATATTGTCGGCACTGAATTCCTAACTTTTCCTTACTAACAAAGCCGCTGTTGCAGCTAATCACTAAAGATGTGCATGAACCCATGACCTGGATGCCTGAATGTCAACAAGCTTTTGAGCAATTGAAAGTTGCAATTTGCTCTGCGCCTGTGCTTGGTACGCCAGACTACGCTAAGCCGTTCGTGTTGTATATACACAAGACGGCTGGTTGCGCGCTTTCTGTCTTAAAACAAGCCTTTGGAGGTAAGTAGAGGCCGTGTGTTTATTTTTCTGCTTTGCTTGACAACGTCGCAAGAGCCCTCCCGAGCTGTCTAAGAGCGGTCGCGGCCGTGGCTGTCTCTATCCGACAATCGGCAGGGCTCGTCCTTGATACCGATCTCACAGTCATGGTACCTCATGCTGTGGATACACTTTTGAACAAAACGAAGACGCAGCATCTCTGACTGGTTATGAACTGACCCTCTTTGCACCACACGTCACGATCAAAAGATGTGCCACCCTGAACCCAGCCACGTTACTACCCCTCCCTTCTGAAAGTGAGGAAATAGACATACATGATTGCATTTTTTGGACTGAGGAGGAGACGAAGGGACGGGTAGACCTGACTGATGTTCCCTTATCTGAACCACAAGGGGAGCTAAATGTCGATGGCTCTTGTTTCAAATTACTGGATGGCACAACAACTGCGGCCTATGCAATCACTACCTTACACACAGTAGTCGAGACATCACGAGTTCCCTATCAATCGGCCCAAGCTGCAGAGTTATTTGCCCTTCTTCGAGCTTGTGAGCTAAGTGAGGGACTGACTGGCAATATTTATACTGACAGCCAGTACGCCTTTGGAGTTGCCCACAATTTTGGGCGGCTCTGGGCAGAGAGAGGATACCTGACTTCACACGGGTAAAAGATCCAGAACAGCCCATTGATACACAGGCTTTTGTCAGCTCTGACGCTCCCCAAGAAGTTAGCGATAGTGAAGTGCAGCGCCCACAAGGCAATTACTGATGATGTGGGGATGGGAAATGCATTTGCAGATCGAGCAGCTAAGGAGACGGCTCGAACGAAGATGAAAAAGATGTTTGTGGCAGGTCCTGCTAGATGGGTACCCGAAGTTACTATGTTTGAGAATACACTTGATAGTGTCAAAGAAATACAGAGTGAGGCAATGATTGAGGAGTTAGCAATATGGCAGGAAAGCACAGCACGTTTAGATGAGTATGGGTGCTGGACGGATAAGTCAGGAAAGCAAAGGTGGATGCTGCCGGACGCCTATGTCCTCCCTGTAGTCACTATGGCGCACGGGCCAGCTCACATTAGCGCCAAGGGCATATGCAAACTACTAGACCCCGTGTGGCAGAATGATAATATCCCCAAGACCGCTGCTCACTTGGTAAAATATTGTATGGTATGCATGATGTATAATCCTGGAAAGGGCACTCCTACACCCCCTGGTAATTTTGCATCCCCTTCCTTCCCCTTTGAAGTCCTTCAGATGTCCTACATTGAGATGGAACGGGTCAATAATTTGAAATATGTGTTAGTGGTTGTTTGCGCATTCAGTACATGGGTTGAGACATACCCCACTAAGAAGAACACAGCCTTGGCGACGGCGAAAGCCCTCCTGAAGGAGTTTTTTCCTCGCTTCGGTTTACCCCGTTTGATCTGGAGTGACAATGGCAGCCACTTTAATTCAAAAGTCATCCAGCTGGTGTTTGATGGCCTACACATCAGGCAGAAGTTCGATGCTGCACACCATCCCCAGTCAGCAGGTTTGGTTGAGAAGTACAATGGTACTCTCAAACTAAAAATGGCAAAAATTCAGGAAAGCACAGGATTGAAATGGCCAGATGCTTTACCGTTAGCTCTTCTGTCAACCAGAGCTACGGCTCACACTAGGACAGGATTGTCCCCGTATGAGGTCGTGTTTGGCCGCCCAGCAAATGTTTGGGGCATCTCGCGACCAAAACGCTTTTCTGAGATTGAGTATCCTCTGTTAGTGCATTGACTAAAAATTTGCGTTCTATTCATCAACAGATCCAGGACACTGTGCCACCACAAACAGAGGGGCCCGGGCATGATATCCAACCTGGCGAATTCATCCTTGTGCGGCATTTCCAGAGGAAAGGAAGTTTGGAGCTCCGCTGGAAAGGGCCGTTGCAGGTGCTCCTCGACACCAGAAGTGCTGTGCAGGTGACCGGTCAGAAGAACTGGATACACACCAATCACTGCCGCAAGATACCGTTGCCTCTCCCCTATGATCGGTGGGTGATCAATGGCATAGGTGACCACGAGACGGAGCACGTGCCATGCTTCATCCCTTTTTCGAATGCCCGACTGACGTGGGTGCAAACGGAGGAGGAGAACGACGCAGTGTTAAATGAGGCGGTGCCCCCTGAAATAAGGGCCATCCAGGATTCTCCTTCACCTGGCCCACCAGTACTTGAGCCCCAGTCCTTTGGCCACTCTGAATTTGAGCCCCTGTTTACTGATCACTCTGTGCCCGGAGTGGCTAGGTACAATTTGCGTCCCCGATGGAGGAACAGTGCACCAAGGGAAAAGTCAGATTAGTAGGGATGGACTCCGAGGATAGAGAATAGGGTGCATGAACCCTGTCTGTGGTACCAACGATAGCTTAGGGAAAGGGAGATTGGTGCATTGTCCAAGACACTGAACAGGATAAGCTGAGGGTGTCTTCCCGAAAGGGGGGGTGCCCTATCCTGGACGGCATGGGATTTCTTCAACGGGCCGCGATCGCGCTGCCCCACCGTAGTGCTCAGTAGCACCACCGTAGATGAACATTAGGAGTCTGCCAGTGAGGCTCTGAAGGACGCTGGGTACTCTTTGTCAATCCTCTTGTTTCCTTGTCACCAACCCCCTTGCATTGCGTTTTTTCCCCTCTAATCACCATGTATCCTTTTGGTCTCCCAATTGTCGAGGAGGAACAGCCTTTTGCAGCACCACGTTTGGAGAGGGATGGGGTTGGTTGGCCCAGTTGGTCAAAAAGGAGTAAAATGATTTTTATAGTGATTGTCCTGATTTCCCTAATAGCAATACTTGGGATAATGTGTCAAAAGGAACACAGCCCAACGGCGGACTTTACAATCTGCACCTCACACTAGTTTCGTTTATCGTAAAGTTATCTGCGCACACTCCGGCACCCGCCGTTGTGCGGTGCCCCTGTTGTCCAGATCCTTAATCCAAAAGCCAATAGGAGGTGCAGCAGATTTTGAAGTCAAAGCAAGGCAAGCGTAGTGCAGTTTCAATAGACTTTATTTCTGTTCTTTATTTTCTTATGTAATTCCTCATTACAATAAGGTAACTCAGCCAATGCGTTTCGTTCCCATATGCGGGAACTTCATCAGGGCTTCGACAATAATATAGACCATCGCAATCTTTTGACGAGAAATCGTATCGTTCGTCAAGAGAGGAAAATGCCTCACTGTATCATCACTCTAACAGTCAAACGAGGAAAAGTGCCTCATAGTAACAATACGCCCACGAAGTACCTTAATAAGTACGCAGCATAATAGTCACCGGTCAATTCCATAAAGAAGGGAACCTGGCATGGCACCCAGCCGGCTTTATAAAAAGCCAAAAAAAACAAAAAAAGAAGCGCAGGCTCCCACGCTTCGTTGCTTTTAATCCCCCGGGAGGGCCAGGTCCCGGGGGTAATGTGTCATTGTTATGCGGGGGCCCACGGGGGCCCCCACAGCCCCGGGAACCGCCACCTTCCCGGGGCTTTCTTATTAATGTGCGGGGGCACGCGGCCCCCCCGCATCCCCGGGGACCGCCACCTCCCCGGGGCTTTGTTATTAATGGGGGGGGACCTCGTGGCCCCCCCAAGCCCCAGGGACCGCCACCTCTCCTGGGCTTTATTAATGGCTGACACTGAGGGGCTTCTAGCAAGAGCTTGGCACAGCGATCGTTCGCAGTCGCACCAGGCGACAGCCCGCTCCCGCTGCTCACCAGGCAGGGAGCAGACCGCAGGAAGACAGGGGGATAAGGGCAGGACACTGCAGAACCAGAGACAGGTAGGAATAGATCTGCTGCCTGCGGTCTCTCGGCTGCCGCCGTCATTTAGTGTGGTTTTCCATCTTGCTCTCAGTTTATCAGGAGATGAATGACATGCATGTACTTAACAGACATATTAGTAGAGTGTGCATGTTACTGATACATTAAAGAAGAAATAGAAAGTGGGGTTTAAAAAGACACAAACAATCATGTATTGATCACTTGGGCTTGCGTCTGTGTTTCTGTTCCATTTTGTCAATAGTGATTACTGTTTGCAAAACAGAAGCAGCAAGAGTAGGCTGTTTCCTTGAAAGACGAGATCACAGCCTGGCACTCTAATCGATTACTATTCACAGCACAGACAGCGGCGCACCTCACTGTAGGCCAATGAGCCTGTTAATGCTTCACATGATGACAGGAAGGCTGGGTGAATACTTGTGAATTTTTTCATGCCTAGGGATGCACGTGTGCTCGTGCACGCACATTTAGTGATGGTTTGCTTTATTATAGACGAGCAGTCATTGGTCAGTATGACAAGGCGTGAATACTACCTCTTCTAACACTTAAAAAGGTCCTGCAACCAAAATATATGCACCTGTGGACGGCGTACTATGTCATTTGCAAGTGGCTCTATGGCTCACTTGTTATACCTTCCTTATTTATCTGATAATATGGATGTATTTATGGCTGTTGTTATTATTGCGCAGAGTGATTTGCTGTTAAACCCACAAAACACAGGATTGAAGGCATGCTACTGAATTACCTAGAATATATTCACAGGTATGATGTTAATTTTAATGTGATTGTCATAAACTATGTCATATCCGTGAATACCACATTTCAAGCAATGGAAAGCTCAGGAAACTTGCAATGCGATAATAGGGCCATTCTTTATGGTTTTCCACCCGTCATGGTTATGTGTGGATTTTATAAATCACTCTCTTCCAACACATTAAGGGGCCGATTCCGATTCAGGCCGGAAGCGCACCTAACAGTATTCGTCCGGAAAAAATACCAGCCGAACGCGTGTTTTCCGACCGACTCGAACACTCTACCGAACGAACAAGTACGATGCGCATAACAGCCCAGATTCCGACCCAGCCGTACTTACCCAATCCAGCTCCTTTTCTCCGCCCGAGCCGGATCCGTAAACGCCGAATCGAAGCGCACGGAACCAAATACACTGCACCTTCCGGCCGGACTAGTACGATGCGTCTTCCGTACGCGCCAAACCCGTCGCTACGTCCGGCACGTTTCAGCATCCGGGAGAGCCGCACATAAGCTCCATTTCGCGTCACTAAACGATCCACGGCTACGAGACGAACAAGCCAGCGACGAGTACGAGTCGAAGACACGAGAAACCCGAACGAGACGAACCAACCATGAATCCCATCGCGCAGGTCCTACCAATACTCTACATCTATTACCGGGACAGATTCAGACGCCTACGGCGCAGACGGTAAGTCAAACACCAACAATACAAACTAACTACACGTACCTAAAATATGTCACACACACATAGGGATGCACAAATGACGTACACTAGCAACTGCACAATCATAGGGGTGGGATGGGCATCACCAATGCCATACACACCCATAGGGGCCTGGATTCCTGCCACCACCACCACCCCTACTCATGGGGGCCTGGATGCCTATCACTACCACCACCCCTACTCATGGGGGGCTGGATGCCTATCACCACTACCATCCCCACTCATGGGGGGCTGGATGCCTATCACTACTACCATCCCCACTCATGGGGGGCTGGATGCCTATCACTACCACCACCCCCACTCATGGGGGGCTGGATGCCTATCACTACCACCACCCCCACTCATGGGGGGCTGGATGCCTATCACTACCACCACCCCTACTCAGGGGGGCCTGGATGCCTACCACTACCACCACCCCTACTCAGGGGGGGCTGGATGCCTATCACTACCACCACCCCCACTCATGGGGGGCTGGATGCCTATCACTACCACCACCCCTACTCATGGGGGCCTGGATGCCTAGCACTACCACCACCCCTACTCATGGGGTGCTGGATGCCTATCACCACTACCATCCCCACTCATGGGGGGCTGGATGCCTATCACTACTACCATCCCCACTCATGGGGGGCTGGATGCCTATCACTACCACCACCCCTACTCAGGGGGGGCTGGATGCCTATCACTACCACCACCCCCACTCATGGGGGGCTGGATGCCTATCACTACTACCATCCCCACTCATGGGGGGCTGGATGCCTACCACTACCACCACCCCTACTCATAGGACGGGTAATGCATGACACAACCAGCATACTCACACATAAGGAATCACAGAAAATTACATCCACCCAACAACATGACAAGCGTGTGTAGTCCATGTCAAATGCCTACAACACTGAACATGACAATGAACATACAATGTGACCCACTATCACATGTGTGACACATAAAAGTGTGTGGCCTCCACAATACAAGCCGACCATGGCCACTGTGGCAATGGGGCCCAAAGCCCCATCACCACAGTCACCAAAAGGTAAGTGTGGGGTCCAAGGCTGATGGCCCTTTTGATCAGTGTGGCAATGGGCCTAAAGCCCCATCACCACAGTCACCAAAAGGTAAGTGTGGGGTCCAAGGCTGATGGCCCTTTTGATCAGTGTGGCAATGGGGCCTAAAGCCCCATCACCACAGTCACCAAAAGGTAAGTGTGGGGTCCAAGGCTGATGGACCTTTTGATCAGTGTGGCAATGGGGCCTAAGCACCACCACCACAGTCACCAAAAGGTAAGTGTGGGGTCCAAGGCTGATGGCCCTTTTGATCAGTGTGGCAATGGGGCCTAAAGCCCCATCACCACAGTCACCAAAAGGTAAGTGTGGGGTCCAAGGCTGATGGCCCTTTTGATCAGTGTGGCAATGGGGCCTAAAGCCCCATCACCACAGTCACCAAAAGGTAAGTGTGGGGTCCAAGGCTGATGGCCCTTTTGATCAGTGTGGCAATGGGGCCTAAAGCACCATCACCACAGTCACCAAAAGGTAAGTGTAGGCATGGTAAAAGCTGCCAAAGACAAACTGAATGGATGAATCCTGGTCACACAACAACTAAAACATCTGTGGCATAGTACTGCTTGTGTCCCATTGCAACATAGATTGGGAGAGGCTAACAGTGCAGTGTCACAGAAACATCGCTTTTGGCCATGTGCATACAAACATCACACATGGGGGACCACATTGCCAACAATCAGCCAATTACACAATAACAGAAGTGACCATCATGATGCTGATCCACATATCTGCACCTATGGACACACAAATGTATATAACCTGTGGAGACTGTCGATGTCAGGTGAACAAATACCATACCATGGCAGCAATGGGACATACAAACCATGATCATTGTGCTGACTGATGACCCAGGAGTACCAGGGAGAGCAGGGGAAAATCACCAAACAACATACAGCCAATGGCACACTACAGAAATGCCAATGCAGTGATGCAAATGCACTAACACAAACAGGCAGACTCACACTGCATATCAAAGACAACAGGTGATGGGGGTGTGTGCCAGTGTCCCCAGGCAACCACACAACACATGAGGAGGCCTGAATCCCAATTACACAGATGTGTATACAGTGCCACACACAAGTAACTCATGGATTGGATTCCCCTATGTGGGCAATCTGGCATTGTCAGATGAGAGGGAGCCCACATTACACATGTCACACAAGCTTGTAGGAACAGCAACTAACACAGCAAGAGACACACCCACCACAGCACTACCCCCAGGGACCCCACATTGTGCAGACACTAGCCTGCATGACAATTCTACTGTGATGACAAAGGTAGATGTTGATCACACTGTGAACCACAGCCATGTGTCCTCAGCTACAAACTACCATCACACCTACACAAGCTCTAATCAATCAGCACAGCCTGCCAGCCAAGGCCAATATGGAGGTAGTGGTCTAGCTGTGCAACAACTCACATTTGCACACTCAACACCACACACCCTGATCTCCAACAATGTGCAGCAGTGAAGCTCACATGGACTGGTGACATTGCACATGCACCCATGACAATCCCACGGGTGGTGGGGGGAACTAAGGTGCAGAAACCCATCACACATGCCCACTCAACATGACCCGTCTATGTATGACACACAGCACAGTACACCGTACATGCGCATGATGTGAAATCCACCACAAACAATGGGATCCTGGCCATAGTCACAAACCAACGAAGAAGCCAAGGTGAGACACAAAGAACACACGTACACAACTTCCAACATTGCAGCTATGACCCTGAGGAGTGGCAGCAGTC
The DNA here is from genome assembly GCA_963921515.1 of Calotriton arnoldi. Taxonomy (NCBI): domain Eukaryota; kingdom Metazoa; phylum Chordata; class Amphibia; order Caudata; family Salamandridae; genus Calotriton; species Calotriton arnoldi. Next base: position 529,787 of record CAWUFW010012316.1, on the reverse strand, counting down.
ACACACACAACGCGTCACAATCACTGAAAGCGACCACAAACTCAAAATCACATTACCTGTGTAAACAACAAGTGCCAAGGGGAATCCTGAATGTGTCCCATCAGCGTTTGCCCACATCCCCAGCCCTGACAACAAAGACAACCTGGGATGACAACCTCATGAACATCAGTTTGCCATGCAACCACATCACGGAGAAACCAGGTCCAAGATGCTGGATGAACACATACCAACTCTGCAAACATCACAAACAGGAACATCCCTAGGGACACAGCCTGTGTAGGAAAAGGGAAGGGAACATGCACAGACATGCTCACACAACACACAACACGGGCACACGCAATGTCACCAGATGACACACAGCCATGAGGGCACTCCACTCCTGTGGAAGCTCCGCTGTGCCAAACCTTGTCTGTGCACGACTCAAACATATCAGCAGGACACTCCGTCAGTGAGTCAACAACTACAACACACAGAAGCCTCTGCTCACATCAGCCTGGGTACGGGAGTGTCACGTCAGTCATCTGCATACACCCAAAACACGTGGCAATCCTGTTGTACTGTATACACAGATGAGTCCTCCAAAATTGATGTGCAAAACTGCATGTCCAGTGGAGACGGGCACACAGTCAGGGTACTAGGAACATTGGACAGTGGTAAGCCCAACAGATGTGCAACAGTGTAGGACAAAGATGGTAATCTACAAATGCTAAACGTACATCCCTGTGTCAAATGCTGAACATTACACCCTCAGACTGCAGCAAGGGATGCTATAGATCCAGACTAGATTAGGACACATAACCCATGGACCACATGGAGCCCATCACAGCAAAACTTCATTTACCTGATCTGAACACAATTACAACAGCAAATGCATGATTCTACACATCTACATCATGTACCACCAAAGATTAACCACAAGTAAACAAAAAGAGGCTTTATTCAGCAAGTGTGCAACTCAAATCAAAAGTCCAAAATTAACTACGGCCAATGTCCAGTCCAAATACACAGTCCCAACAGGGTGATGTGTGACTACTTGTCACAAATTGCTTGCCTGCACAGGTACCAACATGGGACATCCCCCTTGGAGGGGCATACGAGGGGTAGGCCAGGCACCGCAGGGACAGGATCAGGGGATGCCAGAAGGAGGCAGGGAAGGTGAGGTGGGTGCAGGAGTGTCACCAGCAACTGCAGTGGAGGTGTCTGACTCAGGGGGGGCCAGCACCACCGCAGGGCTCAAGTCCGATGGTGTTGGTGCTGCAACCACTGCAGTGTGCTGGTCAGATGGAGTGGACTGGGTCCCCAATGCAGTGCACGAGTCAGACGGGGTTGTTGTGGACTCCACCGCAGTGCATGACTCCAAGGGAGTGGAAGGGGGCAGAAGAGCTGGGCAGGACAGAGGGGGGGGGACACGGTCTCCACACCAGTGGCACATACAGGCAGAGTGTCTGGTTTGGGGGTGGAAGACCAAGTGGCAGGGGGAGGGCCTGAGCACTTTGGGGATGCGGTATCGGTGTGTGGGGGAACCTGGGGCAGGGTGTGGCGGTGGAACCTGTGGAGTGGTGGCCTGGGGGATGGAGGTGAGAGACTGGGTGGGTGACTTGCAGGGCGGTGGCGGGGTCTTGCTCTTCCGGGTCCGGGGGGACTTGCGGGTGGGGGCTCACTCTGCCTGCGCCTGGGGGAGGGTGTCCGGGGCGAGGGGCACTCTCCTCTCTGTGTGTGGACTTCCTCTTCCCCCGGTATGCTGGATCAGCGGGATTGGAGGGGAAGAGGCCGAGGTCACAGAGGAAGAGCTGCTGTGTATGTGGGGTTGCAGGTGAGGCAAGGGAAGGGGTCTTGGAGGGAGAGGATCTTGAGGATTGCGGAGTGACTGTGGTTGCCTGTGTGTGTGTCAGTTCCCCATCCCCTGTGTGTGTGTGGAATCAGTCCCCTGAGGATGCTTGTGTGCACGTCTTGCCTTGGTTTTGGGTGTGTGTGTGCTGCTCGTGTCTGTGTGTTGGGGTGATTGTGCAGGTGTGCATGTGCTTTGGACAGGTAGGGTGGTAGGAAGTGTGGATGGGGCAGAGGTGGGAGGGGTGAGGGACTGTTGGAGGAGGGACACTGCTGCCATTAGGGAGGAGTCCATGGACCTATTGCTCCTCTGTAGGGTAGACATACCCGTTGAGATGCCCTCCATGAACGACACCAGCTGTGTCAACAGTGTGGTGTGTGCATGGAGGACAGTCATCATTGCTGTCTGCCCTACATGGAGCTGCCGAAGGAGGTACACAGACTCCTCACTCAGGGCAGCAGGGGACACAGGGGCAGGGGGTGCGGTGCCTGGCTTGAAGGAGACACGCTCCCAAGCACGGGAGCCTCCACGGACCTCAGGAATGGGAGCCAATGGGAGGGCGCTGGTGGTGGTGGTGGAGGCGGGGTCAGACAGACTAGCTGGGGTGTGGTGGCTGCTGACACCCGCATCCACAAGGGAGTCATCCTCCGAGCTGCTGTGGTCCCCAGCTGAGGTGGATGGTGCTGAGGACTCCTCGGTGTGGCTCCCCTCGCCCTCCGTGCCACTGGGTCCCTCTGACCACTCGTCGGACGCTGACCCAGTCTGGCTCCGCTGCTCCTCCTGGTCCGTGGAGCTGTCCCCTCCTGTGGCTGTGGATGTATCTGCAAACAATTAGGGAAACAGACAAACATCAGTCACCTGCACTGACCGCACACACCACAGTAAGTACAGCACATCACAGAGCAAGCCCTGGCATCACTAGTAGAACATTGCCAAAAGTCATCACACAGATTAGGAGAAGCCAATTGTCAGTCTGATGGTCAGCCATGGAACACACACCCCTCCTGCCCTTGCACCCATCTGTCTGGTGCCTGTCTGATGGTAAGACCCCAGTGTGGACACATGCACCACCTACACAGTAGTTGGACATTGCTGAGAACACGAAGTATGTGAACATGCCCACGTCACATCTCTTGCCACTGAGTCAGTGCAGGTGTCTGGATAAATGGACGGCCTGAGCCTAAAAAGAAATGCATGTGATGCATACCAGCACCAGACCCCATGAAGCACCCATGTCCGGATAGTCAATGCCACAATGGGGTGCCTGTTGCACATGTCACCCCCCTGCAGGATCACCCTTAGGAAGTTTAATGCCATGACACAGGCATGCCTGCAAAGTCATACATCACTGTCTCCAGTCACATGGCCATGTTAGCCAGCAAACAACAGTCTGCACTGTGTCACTGTCCTAGGACATGGGGAAGGCAAGTAATGTAACTGACAAGTGCACATGTTCATCCCCCACTAACCACATAATCTGAACCCGTATTTGTACACTGCACACCATTTGGACAAATGGGAGACATGAAACAGTACTCCCTGAACCAGAGCACCTCACAGTGTGCTGTGAATGATGAACAGCTGCCTGAAAGTCACAGTCTCATACACCTGTCTGCACAGTCAAGTGATCAAACACCTATGAGTCACAGAAGTCTTGTCTCACATGGTCCAATAGCAGATGGCATGCTGACCCCTAACCGAAGGACATCACAGGAGTCACAACAACGTAGTCACAGCACAACGACACAGAGGCAGACACCTGAGGCAACATTTCACTGAGCACAGCATGTCAGCTGATACACGGGAGTGGGAGTACAGAGTGTATTGTATGCCCTGTAGTAGGCATGACTGTCCGGCTCCACCTGCAAGAGGGATGAGGCCTGGTCAGTGGGCAGGTGGCTAAGCATGTGTGACACACTTGACATACATACTCCTGAGGCCCAAACAATGTACCCACCCGCAGAATGGGGGTGTGGCAAATACCCCAGGGACATGTGGTGAATTAGATGTGCAAGTGGATCACATATCAAAGTTACACCCAGACTACATTGCACGACTCCGGCATTGTGTGAGCAACTGACCCACCCATGAAGGCAAACACAATGTCACGGGAACAAAAGCTGTCACCACCTTGAGCAAAGCAAAATGCTAGGACCCTGTACCCAAGTGACACAATTATCCTGAGCGTAAGGAGCACACCGGCACATCAGATGGGTAGTGGCCAGGTCACAATAGAGGGACATGGGTACTGGACAACAAGTCTGATGTACTGGGGAAGTTTAACCAGGCCAGAGGAGGGCACATAGCATGTTAGACAGAGTTCACAGTGCAGTCTTAGACTCACCCCCTCCTTGCTGCTGTCTGGCCTTCAGCTGCCCATCCAGCTCCGGGAACACCACCGGCAGGATCTGGAGCATGTGGGGGGTCAGGGTCTGGTGTCCGCCCCTCCTGCGAGGAGGCGACAGCTTCAGCTGGACCCTTGCGATCCTCCGGGTCCAGCCACGAAGGTCCTGCCACCTCTTCTGGCAGTTGCGGATCCGGCGCTTGTAGACCCCCACGGATCGGACTGCCCGGACGATGTCCAGCCAGATGTCCTGCTTCCGATGGGCATCAACCTGTGAGGATGACAAAGTGAAAAGGCCATTACTACACATGCAACATATCCGTGCATCACACAGTTGGAAATACATGTCTCAATCACAGGGGCATATGATGTACGCAGGCAGTGCAACAAGGGCTATGGACAGTTTGCCAGCAGTTACTACATGGTATCATTGCATGGGAAGTGAACCTTGTTTGAATGCACTGTTACTCCACTGTACCTGTTCAGTGCAAGTGACTACACACTTTGGGGGTGCGAACTACTCAGTGGGCATGCTAGCCAGTGGTGTGCACACTGTAAATCCTGCTAGTCAGGCAACATGCACAATTAGTGAGGCAGTGGACAGCACACTCACCTGCTCCCCTGGTGTCCCATACAGCTTGCTGTACTGTGGAAGGAGGCTGTCCAGCAGGGCCTGGTTCTCCTCATGGGTGAAGGCTGGGGCTCTCTCCACAGTACGTGCCATTGCAGCAGCCAGAGGATGCAGAGACAGCAGCAGTGTAGTGGTAGATGTCATCCTGGATCATGTAGTGCAGGCAAGTGAGCTCTCAGGGGAACAGCCAGCATTATATGTGTGCTGCAGAGGCAGATACTGTGCCATGTGTCCAAAGTGATAGGTCCAAGTCGGTAGCATCTTCTGAATCTGGCCAATCCATGGAATAGCAGCTCCAATACACGCCCACAGCATCCTTCAAAAATTCAACTTCATGACACCCATGAATTTGCAACATTGTTGTGGCTGGCCAACTGAATTCACTGCATCAGACTCGTTGAAAATTCAAAATGCCAGCCAATGCATGCACACCGATCGGACCATTGCTGTACAACGCGTACCCGCGATACAACGCGTACCCGCTCACATTCAATGCAATGGTCCGAGCGGGCACACCGATCGGACCATTGCTGTACAACGCGTACCCGCCCACTTGCAATGCAATGGTCCGAGCGGGCACACCGATCGGACCATTGCTGTACAACGCGTACCCGCCCACATGCAATGCAATGGTCCGAGCGGGCACACCGATCGGACCATTGCTGTACAACGCGTACCCGCGATACAATGCGTACCCGCTCACATTCAATGCAATGGTCCGAGCGGGCACACCGATCGGACCATTGCTGTACAACGCTTACCCACCCACATGCAATGCAATGGTCCAAGCGGGCACACCGATCGGACCATTGCTGTACAACGCGTCCCTGTACAGGTCACACGCATATGTCACCATGCTGGTCACTGGTGAACCTATGCCAGCCACATATACTTTCCAGGGACTCTGGGGCACACCTACTACACCACACCCAGTCCACATGGTTTCTAAGGCATGTGTGGCAGCATGACCTTATCTGTGTATGGGGGTGTACATGTTGCTTTTGGGCTGGCACTTGGGGGCAGACACACCCAGGCTGTGCACATGTTAATGGGGACAGGGTCCTTTGTGTGTCGTGCACATGACCACTGGGATGTGCAACTGTTCATTTTTGGAGCATGTTGCATGGTCACATTTCCAGGTTGTGTATATGTATGACATGTCACATACCCCAAGGCTCATGTGGGAAAGCATGTACGTCACAGGGTGGCCCATTGCCACAATAGTCATGTCCCTCCGCAGTCTGTGTGCATGTTGTGTTTCACATGTCTGACTCCATGTGCACAATGGGAGACAGTCTCCACATCCAAGTTGTTTGTGCATAGACTTAGATGTTGTGTGTGTGTGTCACAGACATCCATGTCTGTCCTGCAGAGGCTACAGGGGGCACTACCTGTGGGAGTCATGTTTGTTTTTCTGACGTGTACATGATACGCCATGTCATGCCAGTGTCCATGTGGCAAGACAGTGTCACTGGAAATCTACCTGTCAGTGAGTTGTGATGCCTGTGGCGCATCTGTCCACACGTCACTGTGGTATGTGTGTGGAATGTGAGAGCAGTAAATGGGTACTGTGACACACCCAAATGGTTTCACATAGCACACCCTGGGACCTGTTGTCCACACATGTTGAACAGAGATGTTACATGATGTCCATGTGGGTGCCATATATGTCCAAACAGAACGAGACACACATCAAGTACTAGTGTTTGCTGATGATGTATCATGTGAACTACAGTATGGTGAATGGCACATATGTGGGGTGACTGACAATCTTGCCTTCTTCACCTCTGCACTGCAGGGCTCCTGCTGTCCATCGACCATTCCCAGACCTGGCAACGATGGTGGAACGTGACAGCATCCGACGGTACCGCTTCACCAGGCAGCTGATTGAGGATTTGGCAGTGCGGTTGGACCCACATTTGCAGCCTGGCCGGCCGTATCCTACAGCGCTGACCCCCAAGGTGAAGGTGATGGCAGCCCTGCACTTCTTTGCCACCGGTACCTTTCAACACACTGTGGCATCTACTGGTGGTATGTCACAGACTATGTTCAGCCGTGTGCTACGCGATGTTTTGGTGGCATTGTTGAGATGCCTTAACCAGTACATCTATTTCCCACAACGTCACCGACTCACTGACGTCAAGAGTGACTTCTATGCCCTGGGGAGGATGCCACATGTCATTGGCTCCATTGATGGGACACATGTGGCTTTGGTACCACCACAGGCACATGAGCAGGCATACAGGAACAGGAAACATTACCATTCTGTCAATGCTCTGGTGGTATGTCTTGCAAACATGACCATCACACATGTGTGTGCCCGTTTCCCGGGTTCGGCACACGATGCCTACGTGATGAGGAGTAGTCGCATCCCGAGGATGATGTCACAGATGCCGAACCAGCGTGCTTGGCTTGTCGGTGTATACTGACTTTGTACCATTGTGTGTGTTCTGCTATGTTGCTTTCCGCACACTTTTCAAAGTTGGCTAATGTGCAATTGTCTGTCTGTAGGTGACTCGGGATACCCCAACATGCCGTGGATGCTGACACCCCTCAGGAACCCTGTGACACCAGCCCAGATGCGCTACAATGAGGCACATGGTCGGACCAGGAGGGTGATTGAGCGGACCTTTGGTCTCCTGAAGAGCCGCTTCCGCTGCCTAGACAAGACAGGAGGCGCCCTCCCATATGCCCCAGCAAAGGTGTGCAAGATTATCATCGTCTGCTGCATGCTCCACAACCTGGCAGTGGGGAAGGAGTTGCCTCTCATCCTGGATGACGATGACCAACATCTGCCACCTGTGGAGGATCCAGGCCTGGACCACGATGCCAGTGATGATGTTGATGATGATGGTGATGTCCGCACACAGCTCATCACCAACTTCTTCAGCTGAATGTGAGTATCCAGAGTGTTGTACTATCAATGAATTTGATTTGCATGATATGTGTGTGTGGTGCTCTGGTGCTGTTTGAGTGTGGCCATGTGCAACTTGACTGGATGCGTGCGGAGATGTGTCCTTGCAGGTGGTCTGTACTGCCCAACAGTGTTGACCTGCTAACTTGCTTTTGTGTAGTTATGTTGTGACAGGTATTAGACATGAGTATTGCCGTTCTGTGCTGTTCTTCAGTGGTTCTGACTGTGTGTCATGTCTGTCCTTCACAGGGTGCTGCCGGAGTTGTTTGATCAACTTGGATCCCCCGAATCCATGATTCAACTTCCAAGGTGGCAGCAGTTGTTTCCCTACAGGTGATGTGCCACACACCCCTGGACTTTCTATCTTCTGCATTGTTTGACTTTGTGGCCACAGCCAGGTGGGATTAGCTTGCATTTGTAGTGGAAACAACATGTAGCAAATGTGTAATAAACCTGTTCTTCATTTTGGGGTGTGCGTTGTCTGTAGTCACACATCTGAGTGACATTTGCTTACTGCACCTGTAGTGTAGTTGACACAGACTGTGAATGTGTGTGGTGTCTGTGCATTGCACTGTATTTCCAGGCAACATCAGTGTAGGGGATGAGTCATATGGTGTGTATGTGTTGTGTGGCCCTAGTGATGTGTCTCCCTCATATGTGTCACGTCGCCATGACTGCCATGACGGTGTTGGACTTGCTGTAGCAGTCAGCATGCACAGTGTCATTTTTCTGATCACCATCTCCATGACAGAGACCACGTTGGAATCACAACAGAGGCAGATATGGTGTTTTGGTGAGTTTAATTACAAAAGGTGTGGGGATGCTGCACAGGATGGTGGGTGTACATAGAATTAGGAATCCAAAGATCCCATGTGAATTGGAAGTCCTGGTAGATGAAATGTCCAGGGTATAGTCCACAGTCATCTGATGAATTTGTACAACTAGAGCTCCCCATGTCATGTGGGCGAGTTGGGTTACCATCGACAGGGCGTGCAGTTTGCACACAGAGGAAAAGTTCCAGAACAGGTGTTGGCTTCCTAGGGGATGTAGCTGGCCATCGGCCTCTCAGTTTGGCCTCCTCGGACGGCCCCTCTTCTTGGGGGGACCCTCAGGTGCAGGCTGCCGCGGTGCAGGGTACTCTCCGCCAGAGTCCTCCTCCCTCCCTGTGGCAGTTGCGGATGTAGTGGCAACAGATGTTGTGGGCGCACAGGAAGGTGAGGCCATGTTGGTGCTGATCTGGCGGAGGCATGTCAGTATGTCCCTATGCACCGCTGTGAGTTCTTGCAATGTGTCCCACTTGGACTCCATGCGAGACATGTGTGTCTCGACACGGGACATGTGGGAGTCCAAGCGGGCATGATGGGCAGCCTGCTGCTGTTGTATGTCCTTGAGGATCCCCACTACCTGGGTGACCTCTCCGGTGCTGGTCTGGTACGCATCTGCAATGCGTGCCAGTTGTGGGCCATCACGCAGTCCAGACCCCTCTGCAAATAGCGACCTGTGTCTACCACCCTTCCCACCACCCCTGGCAACACGTGCAGGGCTCACGGTGCCACGCACAGGTGACCGTGTGCCCACTTGGGTGTTGTTAGTGGGCTCGATGGCAGCGGCTCCAGTTTGGTCCTGGGTCCCTGCGCTGTTGTCACCTGTGGTCCTTGGTGTGTCCGTGTTGGCAGGGGTGGCCTGTGTGTTGGCAGTTGTTGGAGGGGTGGGTGCAGGGGGTGCAGATGTTGGTCCTGCTGGTGCTGCATGATGACTGACACCGGAGGGTCCAGCTTGTTGTTCGCCATCCGAGGAGTGCAGAGGCTGATCCACACCAGTGAGCTCTGTGTCCCCCGGAGCCTGGGACAGGGACTCCTCCTCATCTGCTGCTGAGTCCCCATCATCACCTGTTTTGGGGAGAGACACAGATTGTATGGTATGTTTCTACAGGCATCAATTGTTAAAACACCTGACAGTTGTGACTGTACCTCTGGATGCGGCCCTGGCCGTTGCATTCTACTCAGTTATGACAGTCAGAGAGTGATATTGGTGTAGCACATTGTCCTGCCAACCTGTGGCATGTCAATGTGAATGCTGAGGTGTGTGCCTGACCAGCATTGGTGGTATTTGGTTGCCATCCGGGCCGACTTCTCCCCCCAGCCCAAATATCCCACCATGGAACATGCTTCCATTGCAGGGAGTGCAAGTTGTCTTTCAGGATGTCAGTCAGTGGTGTCCTGCTATTGGTTGTTGCACAGGTGCCTGCAGGGCCTTGTGCTCCCCCCAGTAGTACCCAGTGTCAGCCATCTTGTGAGTCCTTTTCCACTCCCTGTGATGTGAGCATGGTTCAGGGTGGTGTTGATGGGCCAATTGTGAGGCTGAGCAATATCTGTGACTACCACTCCCATCATGCTATTGCCTCCACCCCCCTTCCCAGCATGCCCATCCTTCCTTCCTTTTGACTCTGTTTCCCTGTGGGGTGGGGTGCCTGTGCTGACAGGTTGGCTGAGAGTGTTCTCCTTGCGGTTGTTTGGCTACCAGTCCCAAGAGTGTCCCTGTGCTTCACACAGTATGAGCCCGGCTGGTTGGACTTTGTGGGATCTTGAGTTAGAATGTGAGGCATTGCATTCTCCCAGGTGGGTTCTGTGGAGTTAGTGTTAAGGGTGTGTGTGAGGGGAGGTGCTTGTAACTATGGTCAGTGCTGTGAGTCCTCCTTCCCACCCAGCCAGATATCCCACCATGGAACATGCTTCCATTGCAGGGAGTGCAAGTTGTCTTTCAGGATGTCAGTCAGTGGTGTCCTGCTGTTGGTTGTTGCACAGTTGCCTGCAGGGCCTTGTGCTCCCCCCAGCAGTACCCAGTGTCAGCCATCTTGTGAGTCCTTTTCCATTCCCTGTGATGTGAGCATGGTTCAGGGTGGTGTTGATGGGCCAATTGTGAGGCTGAGCAATATCTGTGACTACCATTCCCATCATGCTATTGCCTCCACCCCCCTTCCCAGCATGCCCATCCTTCCTTCCTTTTGAGTGGACTTCAGCGTGTGTGAGTGTGAGAGCAATGGCAAGATGGCTGACAATGTGGTCGTGTTGTTTGTTGGTGCCCAGTTGCCTGCAGGGCCTTATGTTCCCCCCAGTAGTACCCTGTGTCAGCCATCTTGTGAGTCCTTTTCCACTCCCTGTGATGTAAGCATGGTTCAGGGTGGTGTTGATGGGGCAATTGTGAGGCTGAGCAATATCTATGACTCCAACTCCCATGATGCTATTGTCTACACTGACTTGACCAGCATACACAGAATTCCTTCCTTTCAGTGATCTTCCCTGTGAGGTGGTGTTCTAGTGGTGTCAAAATATCTGAGAGTGTTTGTTGGTTCTATTTGTTCCACTGCCTTGCTGTATTTGTTGTTAGGTTTGTAGATGTCATGACACAGTTAGATGTCACTATGAGATGGCAGGTATTGTGTTTGTCTGACTGGCATTCACATCTTGGGATGAATATGTTTTGTTTGCTGTGTATTTGGTAAGGGTGCATGGTTTGCCTATCCCTTTGAGGGTGCTGTGTGTGTATTGTCACACCATATTGTGTATATAAGTTGTGTACTCACCAGGCTCTGGGTTGTCTGTTAGTCCGTATACGCTCACTGGTGGTAGGATGGCCCGCACCTTCTCCTCCCAGGGCCTGAGGTATACTGATTTTGCAGGAGGGCCACTGCCGGTACGCTGGCTGAGGAGGTAGTCCTTTTTCAGTAGGTCCCGGACCCTCCTGCGCACATCATACCACCTGTTCTGGATGTCTTCCTTTGTGCGCAAACATGGTGATTGTGCATTCACCCTGTCGACAATCCTCGCCCACATCTTGGTTTTCTGCGACCTGGGGGTCTGTTGTACCAATGTACCAAACAACTGTGGCTCTACCCTGAGTATCTCGTCTACCAGGACTTCCAATTCACAATCTAGGAACTTGTGGTTCTTCTTTGGGGGCATGGTGATGGGTGGTGGTGGTGATTGATGTGTGTGTGTGTGTGTGTGCAAGTGGGGGTGTGTGAGTGTAGCTTTAGCTGGGTGTGTGTGAGGGTGCTATTTGTAAGTGTGGTAATGGTGTGTGGCTTGTGTGATGTATGAGCTGTGAGTGTGTCTGTGGTTGCTGTGTGATGGTGTTGTTTGCTGGCAGGTCTGTGGAATTTGCAAAGGATCATGGTAGGGATTTGTGGCCTTTATGTAGGTGGGGTTGGGGGTGTGTCCTTGTTCCATTTTTTCCCCACCCCCAGTATTTATTGGCTTTGTGGTAGCTTGTTTGGCCATTTTTTTTTTTTTTTGACTTTTTTCCCTTGGTGCTTTTGGTGCATGTAGGAGTCGTTCTTGTGTCCGAGTCGGACGCTGCTGTTGTCTGGTGCGATGTTGTCCGACCTCGCTCCCGCTGTGTTTCAGGTTGGTTTCATATGCGGCGCACGAGTCGGTCGCGGAGTATTGGGTTGATTCGGCTGGGTTTTGTATGCGTGTCGGTCGTACGGCTTGTGCTCCGTGCGAGTCGGTCGTGTTTCGCACGCACAGCATCGTACTACGCGGGTCGGAGTTCGCGGGTACGTTTTGTTCGGTTTCTATCCGGGAGCGTGTCGGTCGGTTCGTTTCGACTGGTTTTCCGGCCGGAAGGCTTGCTTCCGTCCGGCTCGGTCGTTCATTTTGTATTCCGTCCGAGTCGGTCGAGTTTCACATGCATTTCATCATACTGAGTGTTCTCAAATCTCAACGTTAAAACACTCTTCTGATTGGCTCAGAAGGATGAAGCTGAGTTTGTGCATCTTGAATGTGAACCTCTGTCTTGTAAGACAAGTCAGATTTAGAAAATGAGTGGTTAATTTAGTGACCCACATTAATGGGCTATTTACATACATCTGCATATACTTATACGTTTACTCATGCATATTTGTGCACACACACTTGCACATAACGATGCACGAATACTTTTATTTTTCTTACGAAATAATTTACACGCCCTTGTAATTAAAAAGATGGCTTGGTTAGGGTATTAATATAACTTTTCAAAACCAACAATACAACCTTCTACTGGAAAATAGTTCTCAGATATGTATTGCTGCCGATTTCTTTTTTTTTTAACTTGAATGCTACCCATGTTTTTGTTTGTTTTGAATGCTACCTAAATGTCAACCTCGGATTTCCAAGTTAAGTGCAGATTTAATCAGCACAAGTGCTTTATTCAGCGACCTGTGTTAATGGTCTATTTTCTTACACGTGTACATATAATGTACGAACACAGAGTGCCTATATTTATCACACGCAATCTTGGATGAGCCTTCATAATCGATCACACTACTTGTCGGGCTATTATTTAAACTTTTCAAAACTAACAATGCAACTTTCTGCTGAAAAATCTCTAATCATGAGAGAAATGCTGTTTAACTTTGCGCATGGGTAAACAATTTCACAGCATGACGATACGCAGCAGAAGCGCAGAGTTATGATTATCGTGTGAAGAACGTGAAAAGCATCAAATACTTCATCAGCTGAGAGACCATACATATCTCCAAACACCCTTCCAGTAGCGGCTTTCCATAGCATAGTAATGCATAGCAGATGGGGGGGGGGGGGAGGGTCATGAGACTGAAGACTGGCAGTGAGAAAGAGATGCTTGCTGTGGAGCACCAGTGAAGGGGCGGAGCTAGTTGTATGAGTGTCTATGAAAGGCGGAAGGTCTCGTGAAGAGCCAATTCAGTTATTGGTTTGTCTCTGAGTCTTTCACCTGCCAGAGGTACCGATGAGGGACATGTAACGAGGGGCAGAGCCAATCATATTACACTTTTACATTTGAAAGGCCTGTTTGTCTACCTGGTTTCTCTGAACGGATGCTTGGGTTGACTAAAAGTCTAAAACTGGTCATATTTTAGGTGGATTGTTGGGAAAAGCTAAGCAAGAATAGGCCTAGTGAGGAGCACCTGTTACAGAGTCAGCCATTTTTAAAATGTTGGTACAGCTAATGGACAGTCAGACACATATAAGGCTTGTTCTTTAAAGGAGGGGTGGGGGAGAGTCAGTTCCATGTCCAGCCGCATCACAGGCATAGTAGACAAGGGCGGTCAGTCACTTATTTGACCACTGTGTCTCGAAGGCCTTTTGGACCTGAGGCAGAGACATTCATTTATCAATTCAATATTACTCTATCAGGTTCATACGTTTCACCAGCGAACAAGGGGGCATATTAGCAAGAAGAGGCGATAATCATCGCTAACCCTGCTTAGCGTGATTTTTTTTATCGCCGGCTATCGCTGGAATATATCGCCACGCTAACGCTGTATTAGCAACGATTAGCGCTATGGCGATGAATATTCCAGCGATAGCGGGGGAAATGGGCCAACATCGCTGAAAAACCAGCGATGTTGCATGGAGAAGGGAGAACACCTTGCTGATACGACCCTGTGGTCGTATCAGCATAATCCACCCCCATGTTAGATATGGCTAACACCTGCTAATTGCAGGTGTTAAATAAATGGCGATGACCCCGGTTAGCGCGACTTTTCACGTCGCTAACTGGGGCCATGGCCACCTTGCTAATAGGCGATAGGCCTGTTAGCGGGTGTTTCCCAGGTTTGTTCGTCGGGAACGCCCACTTTGCATGTCATTAGCGATAAATATCGCTGACATGCAAAGCGGTAAAAAAACGGGCGCTAATGCCCGCAAACTGTCGCTAACTGCTGTTAGAGACAGTTTGCTGATAGGGCGATATGAATATCGCCGCTTTAGCGGCAAAAAGTGCAGCTAAAGCGGCGATAGTGCCCTTGCTAATATGCCCCAAGGTCTTCCAAGAGAATTTCCTGAGAGTGATAGAATTTATTAAGTGTGGAAATGTGAAAAAAACAAAAATGTCATTGCTTAATATAAAAAAGCTTACATTTGTTATGTTTCGATATTGTCACCTCAAAGTTCCAATGACATTTAGATACACCCAAACTTGCAATCTTTTGGATAGCATGTCAACAGAATCCTTCAAAGGCAGCACTTTTTTTCTCTTTGCACTACATATACATTTCAAAATGTATCTACTACATATGCGAATTTACAGAGCTAAATGCAAATATTAAGGGGTCAAGGCCATGCGAGCTATGTGTATCGTGCAGTTGCAATATTAACCTGGGTAAATTTCTGCCATGTGTTGGTGAACTGGGGATCAGCTAATGCCAGTGGGAAACTGATAAAGTGGCATTCCCTCAGATACCAGGATACTGTGATTATAGTGCTGACTTATCAAGTATTGATGAGAAGATTCACCAACCTCACACACGAAGGGCCTGATTACGAGTTTGTCAGGAGAGTTACTCCATCACAAATGTGACGGAATTCCCATCTGCCGTACGATGAGTTCCATTATATTCCATTGGATATAATGGAACTCGTAATATGGAGGACGGGAAATCCGTCACGTTTTTTGATGGAGTAACCCGTCTGCCAAACTCGTAATCAGGCCCTTAGTGGTTAGGTCAAGATGGCGGCCTACCCCCTGATCTCTTTTGGAGAGTCATCTAGTTAGAAGTCAGAGATTGACAGATAGTTGAAAGTGAGGCCTCCGGGGCAGTTGCAACCACGCAGTAGACATGCAACCAAACTAAAAGCAATTGTGGTCTTGGGCCTCGGATTCCATGTTGTCTGCTAAGACAGGTGAAGTGGGATTCCTGCTACAATAGCACCTCTTCCACCCATAGCAGTCAGTGGAGGAAGATATGGTGATCACTTGAGCTCACTGTGAAGAAGACCTGGCACAAAAAGGGCAATTTCATGCCAACCTGCTACCACAGTAAGTGGGAAATTGCAGAAGAATGGCTCCTTTCATATCCCATCGACTGCTAGTGGGAAAAGCATGAATGTCACATTGCTAGAGGGCTGCTCCTAATCGCACCCCCACCCCAACCCTCTAATGAACCTGCTGGTGAAGCTGCAACAGGACCTCTGTCTAGAGGAGAAAGGGTGCTGATGACGTCACTAGAGAGAGACATACACGCTGGGTAACATGGGGAGCAGGTTTGCAGCATTCAAGGGATGTTTAGACTTATGTCTATGGGAAGTACTGCTGCTGAGTCTCTGATACAGTCTTTTGGAAAGAGGACCAACACATTGGAGGAATAAAGAAAGAAGTGCCAAAGGACCGCTAACAAGGGACAGGAGATTTTCATGGCAGTGCTGAGAGTTCCATCTCCTCTCTGGAAGGTAGATTGGAAAAGCTTCAGAATGGCAAAGACCTGACAACGCTGCATAAACTGAGGAAGGATCAATGTGCTCTCATTGTAGCAGTTTCTATGTGTACACAACCTGAGACAATCGGGGTCTTCTACATACAATTAGATGGATGGGCAGTTGCGTGATGTGTTTTAAAAGTGGTTTCTTCCTATACATTTCCGGTACATCTTGTGTTGCTTTCCCTGACTTCGCTGTCTGTTTATTCTCAATTCTGTATCACTCTTTGAAATAATTTACTTTTAATTGCAGATCTCTCTGTACGTCCACGGAAAGCCCCATATGCGTTAATATCGTTGTTAGTCAATGCCCCACCATCCCAGGAGCTTTTTCTTTTTAGGTGGTTTCAATTTATCTTCTTAGACATTTGTGGTATTCTTTGTTTTGGTTCATCTTTTTCCATTTGATTGCCCATCTAGGAGTTTTAGGCTTGTATTGCTGTTTGCCATTTTTGGCTTGCTTAATGATGACTGTATGTTCTGTTTTAATAAATACCATATAAGAAAAATGTCAAAAAAATCATAACTCAATACCTTTCCACAGTCACTATAATGGATGACATTTCGCTTCATAAGTTATCATATCACCAAGACTTTAAAAGCTAATGTACATAACTGAACGCATATTCACTACATGGAGCAACAAGGACATAGCAAGTCTATACCAACTTTCTGTTCATGTGCCACCTCGACAGTAAGGTCAAAGCATGACTACTGGAGATCAAATATCAGAGCACACCCTCCTGCTTCTTTTAGCTCATCTCAAAAAAATATTGATAGAAATATTATTTTGCATCATTTATAGATTTGCAGCCTCACTTTCAAACACTTGGTCTAGTGGTCTAACTCTCACCAAAATAACTGGTGGGCACAGGTGTGGCAGATATTTGTGTTATGAAGTGGCTTCCATGTGCACAATGTGAGGTGCTTAAGGGCACCATATTGTGCGTTAAGGAGAACTCTTTTATTTACTGTCTGCAGCTCATTTGGGTTCACGACGTAGAAATATTCAGCTTCTAGAAATGTTCTTTTCCAGACTCGAACTTAAACTTGGATTATCCGCCAAGTTTCGGATAAAGTAAACTCTCTGTTCAGTGCATACCTCTCCTCTGCAACTTCACTCCCTCTCTAATGGAGGGTAACTTGAGGTTGGTCTTCAGGCTGCCTCCTGCAGTCTGCATGATTCCCAAAAGAGACTTTAACGAGGACAACCAGCTTAGAGGAAACAGTTCTCTTTGCTCAGTCCTGCATGGCAAAGAATCAACAACAAAAGGCATTCTGGACTTTCTTCTTGCATGATGGCACTTAGGTTCTGGGTTCTATTGGAAATCATTCACTGAAGGGCTCTATTGTCCACACTGTTACCAAATAGCATATTTTAACCACATATACAATTGGTCTCATTGTCTTTACATGAAATGCCATGCCATGATGAACCATCTAGCAGTGATAGTCACCTCACTAACTAGAATACAAGATGCACACTGTTAACACCTCTCCGGAGACAAATCACCATAAAATGGCCATAAGATGATATGTCAGTGGGAGGGCGTGGCTAAGCAGGCTACGATGGCAGACGTGTCCTGCTGAGGCTCCGCGATCGGGCTAGCATATTGCCCGCTTCCCGGCGTCGCATCGGACTGCTGAGATGACATCCAGGTGTCGGAACACATACTACGCCCAGCGGTGCCTCAATATCCCAACAATTGGGCACACTCCCAGCAGAAAATCGAAAATATCGGACCTCGGCCCTCGGCGGCAAGATGGCGCCCGCCTGCTCCTGACTGCGAACCCAGGGAGACCGGAC
Source organism: Calotriton arnoldi (assembly GCA_963921515.1). Classification (NCBI taxonomy): domain Eukaryota; kingdom Metazoa; phylum Chordata; class Amphibia; order Caudata; family Salamandridae; genus Calotriton; species Calotriton arnoldi. Next base: position 512,045 of record CAWUFW010012316.1, on the reverse strand, counting down.
CTGTGCCGCGAGACACACGCCTGAGGCGAGTACCGCAAAACAAACAGCCACGGACATAGCGGCGGTGAGGGGACATCTCGGCATCGAAGATACTCGGCGCTAGCCCCAGAAACACGCAAGGAGAAGGGTATCGACGGCGGTGACTGGTGACGGCCCGCCATTTCAGACGCTTCAGCCTTTCTCTGACAGCTTCCCGGACCCGCGATACCACCGAGCGGGGCCGGAGGCGCCAACTTCTGATCCCAGTGACCCAGGGACAGAGAACCGATTACCACCCCCAGCCCAGCAGCAAACTACGGGATAGCCCTCTGCCGGTGCCGCCTGATCTCAAGATGGCGCCTAGGGCCCGCGGCAGACAGCGGGATTGAAGTAGAGTCTCTGGGGTCCCCCCATGGACACACAACGCTAATGGGACAGAGTTGAGCGACAGATCCCCCGCATCGAGAGGCAATGTAAAAGTGACCCCCTCCCACTGCTGCAGGAACTGAACGCACCCAAGATAGACGCTGCCTGACCTTAATATGGCGGCTCAGTAATCCACGTTGTACATGCATCAGCCTGCACGCTAAGTCAATGGTGAGGCGCTCGACCTGGCTGCCGGATCACCCACGACCCCCGCAAGGACCTCTTCCCTGAAACAACACGCGCAGTGCATCACGCCTCTCCTGGCAGCGCCCACCCTCTCCCAAAACCGCAAGGCAGCGGGCCTGACGCTGGGGAAACCCGAACGGAGGTCCCCCCCATCCAGACACTCACTGAACTGCTACAAACCTCTCACCTTGCCCGGTGAGTGCCAGCTCTCCAACGGGACCACCAGCCCAGCATCGGGACACTTCAACAGCGAGCCACATACTCCACAACCACTGACAACGCTCGCTACGCGTGAGACCTTCTCAGTCACCACAATGGGGAAGCCGAGAACATCACAGAATACCACAGTGCCTGAGTCTGCCCCAGTGGACATGCCAAATACCCGGACATGGGCCAAAACTACCGCGCCTCAGTCTGACCCGTCAATTTTGGACAAACTGGATCAGGTATTGGCAGCCATCGAACTCTCCAGGGTGTCCATGGAGGAGCGACTTGGCACCTTCGCGACAGATATCAGCCTTATTCAGGATGACTATCGCAAATTGGCCGACAAAGTGAAGGATGGGGAGAAGACGCAAGCTGACCTGCAACCCACCGTCAAGGCGCACCAGAAGACGCTACAAGATGTCCTGAGCCGTCTGACCACCATGGAGGAACGTGAGGATGATTTAGAAGGGCTCTCGAGGCGCTGCAACATCCGCGTGCTGGGTCTCCCGGAGGGAATTGAAGGCTCGAACCCGCTGGAATACATAGAAGCATGGGTGAAATCCTTCACCCCCATGGCTGACCGGACAGCATTCTTCTCCATAGAACGCGCCCACAGGGTCCCGGCCCACAAACCTCCGCCGGGAGCCGCCCCAGACCGATGCTGGCAAAATTCCTACACTTCCGAGACCGTGATGCGGCACTTCGAGCAGCCAGACAAGCAAGCCCCTTGCATGTAGAAAACAAACAGATAATGATATTCCCTGATTACGCACGAGCGGTGCAGCAACAAAGATCATCGTTTCTGGAAGTAAAACGTCGATTGCGGGCGAACACTATACAATATTCCCTGCTCTTCCCAGCCCGCCTCAAAGTTCTCCATAATGGCTCCGCTATCTTTTTCACGAACGCCGAAGAGGCGCACGAATGGGCGGATCAACACAGCACACAACAATCCAGAGCTGAGACCGCACGAGGCCCAACTTTCAAATCGCCGCGTGCCAGGAGACGCAACCCGAAACAGCAACGCGGTGGGGCAAATAAAGTGAATGGGACTTGCACCCCAGACTCTCCAGACCTAGAACAAATCATGAAGGAGTGACGGGAGGTCCTACGAGCGGTGACTGAACTACAGACCTCCCCTCTTGCGGAGGACATAGCTCGAGCCCCACACACCACCTCGTCGGAGGGAGAGGGCGACAGCGACGGAACGCTGTCTGGAGTGGACTCAATTATGCCTCCCCTGGTCACCCCCCAGATGGCTGATGTCATGCTGGATGGACAAACAAACACCCTCTCGGCATGAGATGATTCCACTGATAACTCTACAATGACCTGCGCAACCTAGACTCACTCATTGAGCGCACGAAACACAGGCATGATCAAGCACGCCCCAGGCGACGCCCAATGATCCTGCAAAGGCCCGATCAGCGAATCACCTCGCACACACGCACTGCCACCCCCACAACATATTGTTGTACTCTCCTCTTCCGAGAGAGTAGGTTTGGACGTATCGTTACCAGCGATGGGTCCTTGGTATTGGGACTGTTTTCCGACCCCAGTTTACAGTTTATTACCCCCGTTCAGAAAAGTCCTGTCCCCTCATGGAACTTCACACAACAGGGTACCCGCAACACGCGTATGGGCGACATCGCGTATCACATGTGTTCCTCACACTACTGGGGAATCGTTGGGCACTATGCTCCAGCTGATACTTGCCATTCTGGCGCGTACTGACAATATCACATGGCTATAACAACACAGAACATTGACATCAGCATTCTCACGCTCAACACCAGAAGCCTCCACACACCGAGCAAACGGTACGCTGTATACTCATATACAAAACGCCAAAACGCTCGGATCGCGTTTTTGCAGGAGACGCATCTCACCACTACCGAGATAGGCAAACTACAGACCAAATGGCATGGAACCATATGTGCCACGTCATACTCCGCATACGCACGCGGGGCGCTGATTTGGGTTCGACCGGGGACCCCATTTCAGGAACTCAGACGGGTGGTGGACAAGGAGGGTAGGTACGCCCTACTAGAGGGACTCCTGGATGGGCAATCAATACTGTTGGGTAGTATATACGCCCCAAACATAGAGCAAGACAAGTTCTGGGACCGCCTCACTGGGGTTCTGGCCCAATTTGCCTCCATACCATGGATATTAGGGGGCGATTACAACTGCACGTTGGAGCTCACTTTGGACCGCTCCCACCCCCCACCCACACACTCTTCCGCCCATAAACAAACTGAATGGTTTAAAGCCTTGGTCACACAATGGGCGCTCACAGACGCACGGAGAATACGTCACCCACAGACTCGACTGTATTCGTTTCACTCCATCCCACATAACCTGCGGGTCCGACTAGACAGATTCTTATGCTCAGTGGCGGTTCTGCCCAAAATTCAACACACGGACTACATGGGTAGGATTATCTCTGACCATGACGCCCATATCCTGCGGTTAAACTGGAGACCCCCACACCCCCCAGTTCCCACATGGCGACTACACGGGACTGCCTAATGGATCAAGCCTTCAAACACGAACAGGGGCAAAGCCTACAGGACTACTTCACTAATAACACAGGGACAGCGTCCTCAACGTTAGTGGAGTGGGACACATTCAAAGTAGTGGCATGGGGAGAATGTATTAAACAAATAGAAGGGGTAAAACGGACACTAGAACAGGCACTCACAAAAGCCGAAAGGCAGCTAGCCACCGCTACTAAGCAAGACGACTTATCTGAAGAAGCAGCGACACAAGTGGCCAAAGCCAAGACAGAGTACCTAGCTGCCTGCGTCAACCTCCGTCGGTACAATTTTAGGACGTATGCAACCCGGATGCATAAGGAACAGGATAAAACGGGCACATTATTGGCATGGTTAGCCAAACAAGACACCGACGCAAAACCCATAACGGAAGTGATAGACCCCCTCGGAAATCTAGTACGGTCCCAGGATGCGATCCTCTTAGCGTTCCATCAATACTACTCGGAGGTTTACCGTAGCCCAGTACCGACCGAGCAGGACATACTAGATCATTTTTTCGACCCTTTGACGATCCCCAAAATTATGAAGGCAGACAGAACAGCATTAGTTACAGAGATACAATCCGCCGACATTACTCAAGCCCTACACGCCCTAGCTCACAACAAAGCACCGGGGCTGGACGGGTTCCCCCTAGAATATTACACAACCTTCTCCCCCTTGTTGGTCCCCCGCTTAGTGGTGATGTTTGCGCCGCATTGGAAAAAGGAGAGTTGCCGAGATCCCTCCGGGAATCCGTTATCGTGACCTTCCTGAAACCAAACCGCGACCCGCAACAGATGGCCTCCTACCGCCCCATCACGCTTCTATCCGCCGACTGTAGGATCCTGGGGAAGATATTAGCAGACAGATACACGCAAATCATACGACCCCTGGTTCACCCAGATCAATGTGGTTTCGTCCCGGGCAGAAACACGTCCCAGAATATACGCCGACTATTCCATGTCCAAGATCAAGTGGGTGACACGTTCCCCAGGGCAGCCTGCCTTATCCTAGACCTCAAGAAGGCCTTCGATACCCTCACATGGCAGTATCTCTTCTCGGTCCTACAGCGAGCAGGACTCGGTCCCACCCTCTTAGCATACACACAACTCCTATATACCAAACTCACCTCGCGTATTCGCATAGGGAAGTACATATCGTCGGAATTCGTGGTACAGAGAGGCTCGAGGCAAGGCTGCCCGCTGTCGCCTCTCCTCTTCGCCCTCGCTGTAGAACCCCTAGCCATACGGTTGCGACAAGAGGGGGAACACTGGGGCATTCCCATAGCAGATACCATACACAGTGTCTCCATGTATGCCGACGACCTTCTACTATATATTCGAGACATTACAGAGGATCTAACACACATTTGGGCAACACTGACAGAATTTGCAGAAACCTCCGGGCTAAGAGTGAATTGGGATAAATCCACAGTTTACCCACTACATCCGAACCTTCCCCCCCGGGATATCTGGCTGGGTGACCAGCAAGGGGCCTGGAGCGCCTTGGCCCCCCGATACCTCGGGATCCGTCTCTACCACTCCCCGACCGACATATTTGAAGGCAATCACCGCAGGGCACTGGCCGGCATCAGGTCAGCGGTCAGATTCTGGAGGAGCCTCCCGTTAGCCCCGATCGGCTGTGTGGCTCTAGCCAAAATGATAATAGTCCCGCGGTTGCTATACCACTTCACGAATCTACCGGTAATCCCGCCCAGAACATTCTTCCGAGACTTAGACTTACTCCTCAGTTCGCTAATATGGGGAACAAGCAGACATAGGATAGCATTAACGAAGCTGCAACTACCCACCACACAAGGAGGACTGGGCGTTCCGTCCTTCGAATCCTATTTCCTAGCAGCACAACTGCAGTGGCTATCCTACTGGACGGCAGGCAGACATATAGGTGAAACATACACCACAACCGGTCAAGTGCCCATCCCAGAACTCCACCACCTATTATTACCAGGCACTAAACCGAGACGTACATATCCCTTACAAGTAGCAGTGGCACGCAAATGCATGCAAAGGATACACCGTATGTCACCGGGGAAACCTCCGTACTCTCCTCTGTTACCGCTGGTCGGATGGCCCAAACACGAAAACTATTACACACCTAACATGCTTCACACATGGACGGACTGTGGCATTACCGAAATGGAGTCGCTATTCGAGGACGGACAGCTCAGACCGTTTCAACGACTTATAGACAACTACGATCTCCCCCTTGGCCAGTTCCTACTTCACCGCCAACTCCTAGAAAGTTACCGATTGCATCACGACCTCTCGACGGGAGAGCCAGCTACTCACCCGGTCATCCACACAATCTTATATATGGGAGCGGGGCGACACCTGACCACATGGCTCTATAAAGCCATCTGGGAACTTACAAACAGACCCCTAGAGACCCTACGGGCCAATTGGGAGGAAGAATTAGGGCGTCCACTGCATGAGAAAGAATGGGAGAGGGTCCTTGAATACCCCAAGAAGGTGTCTAGAAACGCACGTTTTAAAAATATTCAATTCTATATCCTACATAGGGCGTATCTAACGCCAGCACGCCTCCAAAGATTTTATCCCGACACCCAGTTCCTATGTAACCCTGGGCGTAGTTCGCGAAGTAGCGCTACGCGAAGCTACGTGAAGTGCACCTCGCACTACGCGAGCTACGCGTAGCTACGCGAACTGCGTAGTGCACTGTGCAAAATGCTGTTCGCACTGATTGCACAGTGCCGGATGCTTGTCCGCACTGTGCAATCATTGAAAACAGCATCTTGCACAGTGCGAGCTGTCTTTACTGCCGCTCGAGTAGATTTTTACTCGAGCGGCAGCTTTCTCAACGCGGACTGGTAGTTTCTCATCGCGAGCGGTCGCGAGCATGCGCAACCACTCGCAATGAGAAACCTGACCTCCCGCGTTGAGAATCTCGCCGGGAGGTTTATTTTCCACGCTCGCGATCGGCAACTTGATGTTGCTGATCGCGAACGAGGAAAAGGTCTCGCCGGGATGTCATTTTGCTTGCTCGCGGTCGCCAACTTGACGTTGAGGGCCGCGAGCAAGCAAAAAATGACCGCTGCACTACGCAACGCTACGCTACGCGGGTTTGCACTGTGCTACGTGCAATTCGCGTAGTGCGAAGTAGCGCAAACTTCGCAAACTACGCGAGCGTAGCGTAGTGCTTTGCCCAGGCTTATTCCTATGTCCCAGATGCCACTCACAGGAAGCAGATTTTTATCACATGTTCTGGAGCTGCCCCACACTACAACCATATTGGCAGAATGTTCACAAGTCACTCGGAGATCTCACCGGGTTTACACATTTGAACACCAGGGAAGCCTGTGCACTAAGTATTTTCCGGAAACAGAAGCAACACAAAGTGCCCATCAGATTTATCTCACTGGCCATTTTGTTAGCTAAACGGAGTATAGCCATGCACTGGCGATCCCCGACAGGCCCTCCGATCGCGGCATGGGTGGGAGCGGTACACAAATGGGCAACAGCAGAGGAGGAAACATTACGAGAGGAAGAGGTGAAAGGGATACGTAAACACCCCATTTCTATGGAGTGGGCCCTATTACTGCACCAATTCAAACAGCCACCGATCCGCGACGACCCAGACGGCGACCCGCACACACCGACGGACCCACAATCACAAGCCCAGACCACACATACACGCACCAGATCTCCTCCTGCAGTGCACACATGACGTCGATTGTTATTAGCACCACGCATCACACCACACTCGAAGGCCAGATATCGGAGCAGGACCGACCACATTTTCCCCCTCACCCCCAGTAACACACAGTCGTACCGACTAGCGAGACACATATCGCCCTGATACCCCATTTGACATCCGTACCCAGAATTCCATGAACGTTCCCATAGTTTCGCATCCCAGTTCTATATAGCAATCACTTAACATAAGACCTTAATAATGACAGGATACCCGTCTAATTAATGTGTGGATAGCAATGTACCATGATGTAATATGCGAGAAATGCAATCCAACCAAATGTATCCTAACGCACTCTGTTATTGTAAACTATAAATGACAATAAAAACATGTTTAAAAAAAAAAAAGATGACATGTCAGAGGTCTATAAATCAAATAAATAAGTCACTCATAATTCACTAATCAGTTAAAGGTTATGGATCATGAAACCAAAATTAGGATATTTTCTTCTGCTTGATACTAATTTTAAGACAAAGCCCTTAACTCACCATCAATATCAAAGTATTCCAACCGGTACCGTGTGGTGGAGTTCAGAATAATGTAAATCTCAGTCAAAAAATTAATGCACAGAGTTACTTATGTTAATCAATGTACAGGAATATAACTATGCCATACAGCTAAAACACTCATTATCCTCTAAACAATGCGGTTGATTGATAAAATGTTTTGAAATCATTAAAACATGTTTCAATGTAGATGATTGAGGAGTCATGAAGACAATTGGTCTCTCATCTCTGAAAGAAGATATGCATAATTCAAATATTATGGAACTTACCAATGCTGCTGTGTGGGACCGACAGGAGGTAATAGGAGGGGTAGTTGGCCCCCAAGGACGTCGTTGGGGGCCAACTACCCCTCCTGTTACCTCCAGTAAGTCCCACACAGTGGTATTGCTAAGAGGTCTTCGGAGGCCATGCCCCCCCTTTCTCCACCACTCTGCAAACGTGCCTCCTGGCACACTACTGGTTGGGGGCTGAAGTCCACTTTACTCCTGAGGGACTTTGGGGGCCAAGAAGCCCTCCTGGTACCTCCTGTAAGTACTATGCAGTGGAATTCCTGAGCGCTGTTTGGAGGCCCAGCCCCCTTTCTCCACCACTCTGCAAACACGACTACCAGTTAAAGAAGCATTTGTAATATAATAGGTCTCACATTTGCTAGAATTAGAGCTATTGATGTTGTAAATGTAAAAGGTTTTTACTAATGTTTTTGGAGTGGAGTGGAGTGGATGTACGTTGTGTGTAGTGGAATTATGTGGTATGTTGTGCAGTGAAATTATGTGGATAGAAAGTATGTGGTATTTAGTGTATAGGAAGTATGTAGAGTGGGATTATGTGTTATGGAGAGTAATTATGTGGCATGGTAGTCTGTGTTGTGAAGTGGTAACCTCAGGTTTAGTCTTCCTCGTTTCCATAGAAGCTAAACTATGAACTCAATGAGACAAAAAAAGAAGGAATCACTGAGGAGCACTTCTGGACCTAGTCAGAGGTATGAGCAGGGCCACTGGAATTATGCGACTGTTTGGCTACACCGACTTTCGCACAATTATACATTTTCCGCATCAGCCACATAATCCATCTTCTGCTGCCTAATCTGCAGATTTGTACAAAAAAACCCTTGTTTCTAGCTCAAACGGCTCAAACGTTACCAAAAATGCAGCGACAAATGTTACAGCGTGGTGGAAGGTCCTTTGCAAACCTAGAATGGTCACCTCTTACTTATTGCTAAATGTGGGTGTTAAATTGGTACTTATGGTGTGCAAGCCAGTCTTGCTTCTTTCTGCGCCTCTCTTGCCTCTTTCTCCACCCCGTCCCCATTTCTGCACCTCTGTTGCTTCTTTCAACAATTCTCTTGCTTCTTTCCGCAGCTCTGTCCCTTCTTTCTGAAACCCTTGTGCCTCTTTCTGCACCCTTCTTCCCTCTTTCTGCACCCCACTTGCCTCTTTCTGCACCTCTGTTCCTTCTTTCTGCACTTCTTTTGTTTCTTTCTGCAACTCTTGCTTCTTTCTGCATCCCTCTTGCTTCTTTCTGCACCCCTCATGCCTCTTTGACACCCCTCTTCCCTCTTTCTGCACCCCTCTTGCCTCTTTCTGCACCCCTCTTGCCTCTTTCTGCACCTCTGTTCCTTCTTTCTGCACTTCTTTTGTTTGTTTCTGCACCTCTCTTGTATCTTTCTGTATCCCTCTTGCCTCTTTCTCCACCCCACTTTCTCCTTTCTGCATCTCTGTTGCTTCTTTATGCACTTCTCTTGCTTCTTTCTGCACCTCTCTTGCTTCTCTGTGCACCCCTCGTGCCACTTTCTGCACCCCCTTCCCTCTTTCTGCACACCTCTTGCATCTTTCTGCACCTCTGTTGCTTCTTTCTGCACTTCTTTTGTTTCTTTCTGCACCCCTCTTGCCTCTTTCTGCAACCCTGTTCCTTCTTTCTGCACTTCTTTTGTTTGTTTCTGCACCTCTCTTGTATCTTTCTGTATCCCTCTTGCCTCTTTCTCCACCCCACTTTCCCCTTTCTGCATCTCTGTTGCTTCTTTATGCACTTCTCTTGCTTCTTTCTGCACCTCTCTTGCTTCTCTGTGCACCCCTTGTGCCACTTTCTGCACCCCCTTCCCTCTTTCTGCACACCTCTTGCATCTTTCTGCACCTCTGTTGCTTCTTTCTGCACTTCTTTTGTTTCTTTCTGCACCCTTCTTGCCTCTTTCTGCACCCCTGTTCCTTCTTTCTGCACTTCTTTTGTTTCTTTCTGCACCTCTCGCTTATTTCTGCACCCCTCTTGCCTCTTTCTGCACCTCTGTTCCTTCTTTCTGCACTTCTTTTGTTTCTTTCTGCAACTCTCTTGCTCCTTTCTGCACCCCTTGCCTCTTTCTCTTCCCCTCTTCCCTCTTTCTTCACCCCTGTTGCCTCTTTCTGCACCTCTGTTCCTTCTGTCTGCACTTCTTTTGAATCTTTCTGCACATCTCTTGCTTTTTTCTGCACCCCTCATGCCTCTTTCTGCACCCCTCTTCCCTCTTTTTGCACCCCTCTTGCCTCTTCCCTCTTTTTGCACCCCTCTTGCCTCTTTCTGCACCTCTGTTGCTTCTTTCTGCACTACTCTTGCTTCTTTCTGCACCCCTCTTCCCTCTTTTTGCACCCCTCTTGCCTCTTTCTGCACCTCTGTTGCTTCTTTCTGCGCTACTCTTGCTTCTTTCTGCACCTCTTTGCTTCTTTCTGCACCCCTCTTGCCTCTTTCTGCACCTCTGTTCCTTCTTTTTGCTCTTTTGTTTCTTTCTGCACCTCTCTTGCTTCTTTCTGCACCCCTCTTGCCAGTTTCTCCACCCCTGTTCCCCCTGTTTGCATCTCTGTTGCTTTTTTCTGCACTTCTCTTTCGTCTTTCTCCACCCCTCATCCCTCTTTCTGCACCTCTGTTGCTTCTTACTGCACTTCTCTTGCTTCTTTCTGCACCTCTGTCCCTTCTTTCTGCAACCCTTGTGCCTCTTTCTGCACCCCTCTTCCCTCTTTCTGCACCCCTCTTACCTCTTTCTGCACCTCTGTTCCATCTTTCTGCACTTCTTTTGTTTCTTTCTGCATCCCTCTTGCTTCTTTCTGCACCCCTCATGCCTCTTTGACACCCCTCTTCCCTCTTTATGCACCCCTCTTGCCTCTTTCTGCACATCTGTTCCTTATTTCTGCACTTCTTTCCTTCCTTTCTGCACCTCTCTTGTTTCTTTATGCACCACTCGTGCTTCTTTCTGCACCCCTCTTCCCTCTTTCTGCACCCCTCTTGCATCTTTCTGCACCTCTGTTCGTTCTTTCTGCTCTTCTTATGTTTCTTTCTCCACCTCTCTTGCTTCTTTCTGCACCCCTCTTGCCACTTTCTCTACCCCGTTCCCCCTTTTTGCACCTCTGTTGCTTCTTTCTGCACTTCTCTTGCTTCTTTCTGTACCTCTCTAGCTTCTTTCTGCACCCCTCTTGCCTCTTTCTCCACCCCTCTTCTCCTTTTCTGCATCTCTATTGCTTATTTCTGTACTTCTCTTGCCTCTTTCCCCACCCCTCTTCTCTCTTTCTGCACCTCTGTTGCTTCTTTCTGCACCTCTCACTTCTTTCTGCACCCCTTTTGCCTTTCTGTACCCCTCTTCCCTCTTTCTGCACCTCTCTTGCCTCTTTCTGCACCTCTGTTCCTTCTTTCTGCACTTCTTCTGTTTCTTTCTGCAGCTCTCTTGCTTCTTTCTGTACCCCTTGCCTCTTTCTCCACCCATCCACCCTCTTTCTGCACCCATCATCCCTCTTTCTGCACCTCTGTTGCCTCTTTTCTGCACCTCTCTTGCCTCTTTCTGCACTTCTCTTGCTTCTTTCTGTGCCTTTCTTCCTGTTTCTGCACATGTCCTAAGTATGTAGGCATAGTTAGAAATTAGCATTTAAAAAACCTTAGAAATTCACTAAATAAACCAGAGGTTTCAGGGATGTTATAGTTAGGAATTAGCATTTAAAAAACCTTTGAAATTCACTGAAAAAACCATAGGTTTCAGGGACATTATAGTTAGAAATGAGCATTTAAAAAACCTTAGAAACTCACTGAAAAAAACACAGGTTTCAGGGACGTTATAGTTAGTTGGACATTTCACTCGTACAAAACCAGACAAATTAATCCGTTATAGTTAGTGAGCTAACTATAACTCGCGCCCCCGCAACGCACTGCTGATGACATCACATATTACATCACTCATGACATGGTCAGTGACATCACTCATGACATCACTGATGATATCTCAAATGACATCACTGATGACATCATCCACTTAATATCTGATGCACCTCCTCACACCCTAATATAACCTTTCATACACCCACTCTAAAATTCAGACTACCATTCTCGAAACCATAGACACACCAATACCAGTTAGTACATACTCACTCACTGATTCATAGGTCTACACACATCCACTCACTCACCGATACAGTCACTCATACATGCAGTCTCATCAATACAGCCTCTGATATATGCACTCATACACCCATACAGACACTCACATACTGCCACTCATCCACAGAGATACTCACACACCAAGTCAGTCACCCAACGACTCAATCACACTGCCATTTACTCACCAATACAGTTATACACACTCCACCTCACTTATTCATACATATACTAACACATACTTACTCTCTTATACAATCACTGACACAAGCATACACTCATCCATACAGCGACTCTCACAATCACTCACTCTCACATATAGTCACTTATATACTCCAACATTCACATATACTGCCTTTCACATATGTAGTTACTCACAGATATACCACTGAGAACATCCATTCACTCACCAACACAGCCATATGCACACTCACTCACCCATACAGCCCCTCGCAGACACACTCATGAACCCATACACCCACTGAATGACCCACTCACACATCCATGGAGGGAGTCACACACCTCCCCACCCACCCACACAGACACTTAGGCAACCATACACATAATCAGACAACCAATCATTAACCCATATAGACACTCATGTAGCTACTCACCAACCCATGCAGCCACTTACACACCAACTGACAGACTGATACAGACATTCACACAGATTAGTCATTCACCCATGCATTCACTAAGACACGTTTAATCTCTCACTTAAACAGTCAGGCTCCCACTAAATCATCCATTCAGACACTCATACACCTACTCATTCTTCAATACACCTTTGCGTATCTATAATTAACATTCTTAAACTTTTAAAAATCAGACAGTCTCTGGATGATGTCACCAGTGATGTCATTTGAGATGTCATCAGTGATGTCACTGACCATGTCATGAGTGATGTAATATGTGACATCATCAGCAGTGCATTGCGGGGGCGCGAGTTATAGTTAGCTCACTAACTATAACAGACGAATTTCTCTGGTTTTGTACGAGTGAAATGTCCAACTAACTATAACTTCCCTGAAACCTGTGTTTTTTATTGTTGGTTCAGTGTTACAATGTTAGATGGGATAGAAACTGAAGAAGTGGTTTGAATATATTACATAACTACAAGCTGGACATGTCTTCTTGTTGTGTGTTTACAGACACAGAGAAAAGATTAATCCTCAAATGAGGTATTTTAAGTCCTCTCCCCTATAAATTCCAATTGAGTTGGGTTAATTTGAATTTTGAGGGAGGTCGTGTTCCTAATTCTGAGGCTGAAAACTCAAAAGGTGTGCCTTCTTGCTTGTTTTTCCCTGAATTCTTGCTTCTTGACATCTCTATCCTTTTACGCGCTTGACACCTTGTTGATCAACTCTCACCAGACATCAAGAGATTTTAAGTGAAGAATAAGGGTTTTATGGGGGCGCTAGGTGGCGCGCGACCAAGATGGCCGCACACCAGTAAGGCTCTTGCCAGCCGGGCGGAAAAATATACTTTAAACCCATCCTGAGATGTAAGAAGAGCCCTAATTTCAGCTATATCGCTGCCGGAATCCTTGAAGATCTTAACGCCGCGGTGAGCTCCGTGCCAGTGCCGCGAATCAAGAGGCCGAGAGCCATATATCCCCGCGCCTGATACCGCGCTTGGGGCAGAGAGGCGGCAGCGAGAGACAAGCGAGCCCGCGGTCTGACGCGGGCCGTGGGCCTGAGCCTGGAAGCCACTGCAGCGCGAGACGCGGCCGGTGGAGCCGCTGTGATCGGGAAAGCCACAGAGACACACAGTCACATCCCCGAGGTGAGGCACAGCGGAGGGGGAGAATTATGGGCGCCTGCCGCCTGCACTGATTTGGGTGACTGCATCGGAGAGGCTGCCGAGTCGGACCGGAATACTCTACTGGCGGAGACCATTCCCTCGTGGGGCCTAGCCTCTCGATAACGGTGAGAGGGGGATAGAGAGATACTCACTTCTGCGGTGGCAGAGACGGCGCTGGGGTCCCGACACGGAGTGCCAATGCCGTATTAACGATTGAACTGGGGCCTGGGAATACTCAGTCTTGCCTACTACTGAGCCCAGACGAGCGCGGATGCGTTTACCCACCAATACACCCCAGCGACGTGGCGGGAGCGCCATTTTCCCTATTTAGTAGGACCAGCAACATACGGCGGACCCGGGCCCGGCACGGGGAGTGACCACAGACCTCACAGCCCAATCCCACATGGATATATCACCTGATTGAGGAACATAACTACCTGCTCCAGTGCAGACGCTAGGGATAGTCTCTGGGCCTTTCCTGGTCAGCACAACGAGATCGTGTGGGGCAAATCAGCGACGGCCATTTTACTGTACACCTCAGACATTTCTGCGCTCAAAAGGACGGCGGCACATTTTAACCCTGCCAAGAAGGTCCCTATTTACCACCAGTGTGCGCAATGGGTAGAACTGACGCGAAACAGACGAAAATACCTTTCGAGTCAAGCAAGGCACCCAAAACCTTCACTTCAAACCATGTGGACTCGGACACATTGGAAAGCCAGGAAGAAGACTGGAAGGCTCTACTGCTAAGCATGAAACACAGCTTGACATCCATTGATACGAAAATGGACACCATGAACGCGAGATTGGATTCAGTGGTGCACAAACTTGACCAACGGCTCAAGGAGGTGGAAACCAGAATCTCAGACCTGGAGGATGGGGCCACAGAAAACAAGGAGCGAGTCTCGCATGTGGACAAGCTCCTCAGAATCATAGCAGACAAAAATGAGGATTTGGAGGCCCGCTCTAGAAGGAACAACGTCCGCATCCTAGGCCTGGCTGAGACGACCAACACGGGCCGTATGGAGGACTTCATTGAACGGCTCCTTGCTGACCTGTTTGGGAGGGACTCCTTCTCCACTCATCTGATGGTAGAAAGAGCGCATAGAACCCTGACTATGCGCCCACCTCCAGGTGCACCACCACGCCCGGTGATAGTCCGATTCCTCAATTATCGGGACCGGGACACAGTCCGACGCCTCGCCCGGGAGAAGAAGCAAGTCCACTATGAAAACACCACCCTCGCCTTCTACCCGGACTTTACACAAAATGTACAAGAGGCGAGGCGCAAATACGCGGCCGTCAAGAAAAAGCTGCAAGCTCAAGACATTCCATATGCGATGTTGTACCCAGCGAAGCTTCGCATCACTCACCGAGGAAAACAACACGTTTTCCAAAATCCACAGCAAGCAGAAGACTACCTTAAGCATAGCCGCCGGATGTCCCCTACAGAGACAGCTGCCCACTCACGTTCCAGGTCCCAATCACCAACGTCGGCTCCTGACTGATAATGTGCTCATCACCTACATGCTTTAATGGCTTGCTCCAATCGGCCCTCTACTGACAATCGATACTTGATGAGAACCAGCGATCTATTGCATACGAAATGACTCTGACTATTGGTCCGCCAGGCCACTCACCTCCCTCCCACGCACGCTGCTAGTCTGACAAAGACTCGGTGGCATGTGGGTGTGACAAAGGAGGGGAGTTGGCAAGTCATGGGCCCCTTATGTTTTTTCCCCCGAGAGGGTGATCCCCCGTATATCTTATTCTAAGCTTCATTGTTAGTTTTGTTTTCAGTTTAGGTCTGATCAGGGTGGGTAATGATGCCCGACGAGTTGGGGATGTCGGTGTGGGAGGGGGGAGGCAGTCCTAGCCCTGTAATGTCTTATTTGGTTCAGCAGTCCAGCCTTTACAGCACAAGAGTCACACTAACTTACTTGAGATGGGGAAATGACGGACGCTACTGACACCAATAACAAAATGTGTATCTTATCATGGAACATCCGAGGTTTGAATAACCCACGAAAAAAGAGGCAGGTTATAGGATATTTAGAGAGACACCACATTAACATAGCCCTACTGCAGGAAACTCATCTTGACCCCGCAGTCCCTCCCCTGTTTGCCGCAAGATGGGCTTCCCACCGTTGCTTCTCATCATACTCCACATACTCCAGAGGGGTCTCAATCCTTATTAGATGCAACGTTGCTTTTGTGATGGGGGGACTGAGACTGATTCGCAAGGAAGGTATTGCTTGGTCTGGGGGCGTTTAGCCTCACATGATGTTACGATTGCTAATTATTATGGCCCCAACGTTGACGATCCACAAGCCCTAAGCATGTTATGGAGCAAGATCCAGACTCTTGGTTCCACTTACCTAATCTGGGGAGGAGACTTTAATACGACTGTGTGTCCACAGACGGACAGATCCCAAGCCAATCCATTGCACTACACGGCCACTCAAAGGCTGTTAACAGATCTGGTGGCCACAAACTATCTCCTTGACACATGGCTATACAAGCATCCTACACAGAGAGAAGGCACACACTACTCCGCAGTCCACTCCACATGGTCCAGGCTGGACTACCTGTTCGTCTCAGTGGGTATGGCGCACTGGATAGAGGCAGTGACCCACCTGGCCCGCACATACTCGGACCACTCTCCCATCCAATTAGTATTGCAGCCCCCAGCGGATCAATCCCCCTATGCTAGATGGCGTCTTAACCCCATGCACCTCCTTGACATGGTCTTTAGGACTGAGCTTGAACAGGAAATCCAGGACTTCTTCACGCGCAATGTAGAGTCCGTGCCTAGCCTCACCACGGTATGGGAGGCTTTTAAGGTTACGGTCAGGGGATGGTGTATTTCTAAGGGTGGGGGGATACCCAGGGACAGTCGGGGGGAACTTCACCGGCTGGAAAGTGATATTAAAACACTTGAGAGAGACCTCTCCTCCGCGGGGGAGGGAGAGGAGACCCGTGCCAAAATACGGGACAAGTTGACAGAGTACACAGCCACAGCGGAACGAGAATGTAAATTTCGAGGGAAATATCATATAGTGAGAGTATATGGGGAGGGAGACCGCCCGGGGAAGGTCCTGGCAAACTTGGTGCGCCCACCCAAGTTCTCCAATTATATAGCTGAGATTCACGACTTGAATGGCGTGACTCATAGAAACCTTCCAGAACAATTGCAAACATTTGTGGAATACTATAAAACATTATACAACTCCCAGAGGGGCCAGCCACTCGACCTTCCACAGTACTTTGAGGACACGGCCTTAGCCTGGCTTGGGAATACTTAGCGGGAATTTCTGAGTGCTGACTTGGAAGTAGATGAAATTACTGAGGCCATAATGCAGATGAAATCCGGGCGAACACCAGGGTCGGATGGCCTCCCTATAGAATTTTACAAGACCTATGTGCTGCAATTGGCCCCCATATTGAAAGAGGTTTTTTATGAAGCCAAAGAAGAAGGTTACCTCCCGAGAACCGTGAGAGAAGCCCAGATAGTCTCCCTACTAAAACCTGATAAGTCCCCACTCCACTGCGAGTCTTACTGCCCCCTATCATTACTAAACTGCGATACAAAGATACTAGCTAAGGTACTATCTAACCGTCTTAACCTCCTGATGGAGCGACTAGTCCTGCCACACCAAGCTGGGTTCATCCCGAATCGAGCAACGTCACACAATCTTAGAACGTTATTAGCAGTCCTGCAGGACATAGACCTCAATAGTTCGGCAGTGGCGGTGTTTCTTGATGCCACCAAGGCATTTGATTCAGTTGAGTGGGACTATTTGGTTGGTACTTTAGGGTACATGGGGATGCCCCCAGCTTTTCTAGGTTGGGTGGAATTGTTGTACAGACAACCGCTTGCCACTGTATTAAACGGAGCCAGATCCAATAGTTTAGCCATTTCCAGAGGCACGAGACAGGGCTGCCCCCTGTCCCCTATTTTGTTTGCCTTAGCGATAGAGCCCTTAGCTGCAAAAATCCGGGAACATCATAAAGAAAGGGCATTAGTGTACCCTTCTAGACAGCTTATAATCTCGCTCTACGCAGACGATATAACATTATATATCAAAAACCCCCAAGAAAACCTTAACCCTGTTTTACGAGAAATAACCAAATTTGGCGCCATCTCAGGGATCCAGATTAATTGGGCCAAGACTGCGATATACCCCTTAACAGAATTGACTATGCCACATCAACTAGACTATCCCCTGGTCTGGAAGAGCGATGAAGTTAAATACCTGGGAATTCGCATAACCAGAGATAAAGAAGCACTCATGCGCAATAATTATGGGACTACGATAGACAAAGTGACGGACACCATCACCCGATGGCTGACTCTGCCCCTCTCGATGGCAGGGAGAATATCGCTAGTTAAGATGGTCCTTTTACCCAAATTTCTATATCTTTTTATTAATATTCCATATAACCCTGGGAGTTTTTTTTTTTTAAAACATTAAAAACGCAAATCACCCGACTTATTTGGGGAGGTAGACAGGCGCGACTCAGCCTTACAACGATGATGCTGCCTTACAACCAGGGAGGGTTTGATATCCCCAATTTTGAATACTACTACTATTGCGCCCAAGCACACTTTGCAGTCTATTAGTTTCACCCGCCTCCATTTATGCTGCACTTGGAGGTGGAAGATGGCTATATGGCCCCTGTCCCACCCTCGGACTACTTGTTCATGTCGGAAAAGGATCGTGAACGTGATCCGTCCACGGTAGATTGTACTAATACAGCTTGGCGAAAGATTGCCTCTAGACTAGAAGCCCCAATGATGTATTCCCCTAGGATGCCCTTGGTACGCCATCCCTCATTACAGCTTACCTATGAAGGGATATGCCGGCGACTACTAGACCGACTCAAATACACTACATGGGAAGACCTTTATGTAGGAGGCAACTTCCGTTCCAGGGAGCAATTGTTTGGCACATATAGCCTTACCACTATGGATCTATTCATATATATACGACTCCAGCAGAGTGTGAAAGCTTCCACCCCATCGTTCCCTTTGGAGCCGCTTACCTTGCCACCGGTACACGCGCTTTTGCAACCTAGGCCCCCCAGACATGTCACTTCACTACTGTATAAACACGCACAAAACGCATCACCGCCTTACACTCCACTTGCCCGGGCAGAATGGGACAGGGATCTAGAGACACCCCTTACGGGCGAGCAGTGAGAATTTACTTGCAAGCAGACAGAAACACTTACGACTAGCAGTCGGTTGCGACTTATTCACTATAAATTCCTGCACAGACTATACTATACTCCTGCTAAACTCCACAAATTCAAACTACGGGAAGAAGATAGGTGCGCACGATGTGGAAGAGAAGGGGCGGATTTTTATCATTTAGCATGGCAGTGTCCGCAGATATTTGACTTTTGGTCGCAGGTGTTCGAGGGTATGTCACACATGTTAGGAATACAACTGCAGCCGACCACACTGGTAGCATTACTGGGCTGTACCCAGGAAATAGTTACGGTACATAAACAGTACCTAGCACTGGGCTTCCTCATAGCCAAACGCCGAATAGCCTGCAAATGGGGGCGGGCCGTGCCCCTAAGTTTAAGGACTGGATACAAGACTTGACCACCTGGCAGGAACAGTCGTTATGCTATGCTGAGCTTCTTCCACTGTCGTCAAGACCAAAGGACATATGGGGACCTCTAACTGCATATCTCCTAACACAGAGGGCTGATATGGACACGGAACAGGAGGAGGAGGTGGTCAGGTCACGGACTGCAGAGTGAATCATCATGCCCTCCCTTCCCTCTCCGAACGGTAATGGGGAGATCCAAGTCCTGAGGGTTGTTGGGGGGGAGGGATGGGAGATCCAGATTGTGTAGGTGTCACGATTCCGACTCCCTGACTCTCTGAATGCATGCGGGAGGCTGAATCCGCGCTGGGTAAACGGAGCAAGGTCAGCGTTCCAGCTTCCATTGGCCGGAAGCTGACGGCACCTCGATTACGGCGCTTCCGGGAAATCCGCATAACTAACGCGGTTCCCGTTGCGTCCGTGCTTTGGATTAACGCCTTCGCCATGACAGGACGTCTTTGAATTACCGCCTCCGGATCTACTTGCTGGCAGAAATCTTCGCGCTGAACGCATCTCGGCAATTCAGGTACGCTGTTGTTGTGGCCACATCTTTCTACACGCTAGGAGTGGAACCAGCGATCCTGGTTCATAGCGCAGGAGCGCTTGCTTATTTGTTTAAAGGTTTCCGTGCGCAGGAGCGCTACAGTACTTTGGGGAATTCATAGCGCAGGAGCGCTTGCTTGTTGTTTGTTTAAGGGTTTCCGTGCGCAGGAGCGCTACATTATTTTAGGGAATTCATAGCGCAGGAGCGCTTGCTTGTTTGTTAAAGGTTTCCGTACGCAGGAGCGCTACAGTACTTTTGGGAAATTCATAGCGCAGGAGCGCTTGCTATTGTTTTAGGGTTTCAGTGCGCAGGAGCGCTACATTACTTTGGGGGATTCACTACACGCAGGAGCGCTGGTGTGCTTGCAGTATCCATTGGTGACCAGTTGACCTTGTTATGATGTTTCCAGGTGCTTTCACAAGGTGACTATGTGGATGTATCTGTAGATTGGATTGGGAAGGAAGTGGGGAGTGCTTGTTTCGGTAGTGTTAATTCTTCCTGCTCTTCCTTTCAGGTGGCATCTCCCTTGGGGTCGTAGGAACAAGAGGTTACCATCCATTTATTTCCACATCCATCATTGTTTCCCTGGCATCTTCCCCCGGTCCATCTACATCCTTGCTAGTGTCAGCTTCTACTAAGTGGTAGGTGGAATCGGTGGTGGATGCTCATGTCATCTCTGCGAGATCGCCCCGCCAGAAAACGGTAAGATAGCGGGGCTCTGACAGAATCCAAAGCCCACGTAATATATCTCGCCCAGGTGACATGAGTGATCCTGTGATCACCCTCCAGGATATAGCAGTCATGCTTACTAGCATGCAGGCAGAAAACCGTAGCCTAAGACAGGACCTAACAGTGTTACAGGGCCAGGTGGCAGGTGGCCTCACAGGGCCTTGGGGTCCGTCCCCTTCCACCAGGGTTAAGCAGGAAGGACTATTGAGACCTCCTTTGTTTAAACCGGAGGGTTCTGTCTCCCATGATACATCTATACAGGTGATAGCACCTCACACAGTTCAGTTAGCACCACCAGAGCGCTTTTATGGGGATAGCACCAAATATAGTGTCTTCCTACATCAGTGTCAACTACATTTCATGGCTAGAGCCTCAGCCTTTCCAGATGATGCATCCAAGGTCGCCTTTATATTGTCCTACTTGGGTGGTGATGCTTCCCAGTGGTCCATAGCCTTGGTGGAGAACGATGACCCTATGTTGTATAGCCTGCCGGTGTTCAAAGAGACCATGCGAAGGATGTTTGCCCGTCATACCTTCATGCAAGCAGCAGACAACGAACTCCTTGGTTTGAGACAGGGCAGCTCAGATCTACTACACTACATTACCATGTTCAGTAGGTTGGTCATCGAAGCACGTTGGCCTGAAAACAAAAAGGTATCCGTGTTCTACAGAGGTCTACGCGATGAACTCAAGGACTTGCTTTCCCAGATACCAGAACCCCGGAAGAAATAGGTCCCTTTATTGATCTGGTGGTCAAACTTAATTTCCGGGTGCAGGAGCGTAGGACCGAAAAGACCAAGGGGAGCGATGCCCGATTCCTAGCACACAAAGAAAGGAACACCGAGGAAGCGGTTTCGCCTCCTGAGACACCTGAACCGATGCAGATCGGCGGTATTCGGGGGCCCCTTTCCAGAGATGAACGTGACAAGAGGAGGTCACTGAACCAGTGTTTGTATTGTGGCAAAAGCGGGCACTTCGTTCGGGAATGCCCCGTGAAGCCAAACAAACCAAGAGGGAAGAAACCGTTTGTGCTTCCAATCACCAAAGGAGACAGAC
Organism: Calotriton arnoldi; assembly: GCA_963921515.1. NCBI lineage: Eukaryota > Metazoa > Chordata > Amphibia > Caudata > Salamandridae > Calotriton > Calotriton arnoldi. The sequence continues at coordinate 490,336 of CAWUFW010012316.1, read as the reverse complement.
CGGGAAACGAGGAAACCCGGTAGACAGTGGGGTTCGCCTACTGGGTTCTTCGCGTTCAACAACCCTGACCCCTTCCTTGTGTGTTAACAACCAACATTTGGGGGTGAGTGTCACTCTACAGACTCTTTCAGGCCAGAGATGGCGGGTGAGAGCCCTTATCGACTCAGGAGCCACCGGAAACTTCATCGACACTCAATACATGACGGATCTAGGGATGGCCACAGTACACAAGGAAAAGCCCGAAACAGTAAAAGCAGTCGATGGCACGGACCTTACATCTTGTCTCATCCGCTTTCAGACCGAGGACATGAGGATGACATTTGGTAACGACCACACGGAAAGCATTACATTCGACGTGATTGATGCACCCCAGTTTCGGTTGATATTGGGCCTTCCTTGGTTAGTGTACCACAACCCCCGTATTGATTGGGCGTCCAGGGTTATGTCACTGGATTCGGCTCACTGTTCTGCATCCTGTTACCCACAGACAAACCCCCGAGCACCATGGAGATACAGGCCCATGTATTGCCCCTGACTGGGATGGGTATGGTCACCCAAGGAGAAGTGCCTGAAAACTACTCGGATCTTGCTACCGTGTTTGATAAGAAAGGAGCAAACACGCTTCCTCCGCATCGTAGCTTTGACTGCAGGATCGATCTTCTTCCAGGCTCCACGCTTCCCTGTAGCCGTATATATTCTCTTACGGAAAAGGAGAACGAGCACCTACGTAACTACCTAGACGAATACCTACTTAACGGGTTTATACGCCATTCCAGATCACCTGTCTCCTCTCCTCTCTTCTTCGTGGCCAAGAAGGAGGGGGATCTCCGCACGTGTATCGACTTTAGGGCCATGAATGCTATCACGGTGAAAAAACGATACCCCTTGCCCTTGATATCCAATCTGCTGGACCAGGTGAAGAACGCCAATATATATACCAAGCTTGACCTGCGCGGAGCTTACCACCTCGTCAGAGTTCGGAAGGGTGACGAATGGAAGACAGCCTTCAGAACCAAATACGGTCTCTTCGAGTACCAAGTCATGCCTTTCGGACTCTGCAACGCCCCCGCTGCCTTCCAGTACTTCATCGACGAAGTGTTGAGGGAATACCTTGATCTGTTTTGCGTCGTATACATAGACGACATCTTGATTTTCTCCGATAGCATGCATGAGCACGTTCAACATGTTCGTTCCGTCTTGCAACGACTACTGCAGTTTGGCTTGTACGTGAAACTGGAGAAGAGCGTTTTCCACACCGCTTCCGTTGAATTCTTGGGACATATTATAACCCCTGCGGGTATTCACATGGATAATAAAAAGGTGGAAGCTATACTGCAATGGCCGTCCCCCAGCTCCGTGAAACACGTCCAGAGATTCCTGGGATTTGCGAATTACTATCGCCGCTTCATTTTGGGTTTCTCCGCATTGGTCGCTCCCATCACCCGGTTGTTACGAAAAGGAGCCCGATTCCAATGGGATTCCAAGGCCGAACAAGCCTTCCAAAACCTGAAAACGAGGTTCACCACGGCTCCCATTTTGATCCATCCGAACGCCGAACAGCCTTACATAGTGGAGGCCGATGCCTCACAAGAAGCCCTGGGGGTGTGCTCTCCCAGAGAAACACCGAAACGGGCCTGTTGCACCCTGTGGCCTTCTACTCTAGGAAATTGCTACCAGCCGAACGCAATTACACTATTTCAGATCGCGAACTGTTAGCCATCAAGGCCGCGTTCGAGGAATGGCGTCATTATCTGAAGGATGCTAAACACCCAGTGACTATCTACACAGATCACCGGAACCTACAGTTCCTTCGTTCAGCTCGAGCCCTCACCTCCAGGCAGTTACGTTGGACTCTGTTCTTCAACGAATACTCCTTTCTCATCACTTACCGACCTGGCAGAGAAAACGCTAAAGCCGATGCGTTGTCCCGACTAGAGGAAACCGATGAGACCACACCGGTAGCTGAGTCCGTGCCCATTATTCCTGAACACTGTTTTCAAGGGGTGATCCTTACCTCGGCTTTTCTCTCTCACCTCCACGATGACTTGGCGCAGAAAGACACAGCGTCCTGGATTGGGAAACTCAAGGATATCACCGTACAGGATGGATACCTGTATAAAGGAGACCGCTTCTACCTACCGACAATGGAACACCAACAACAAGCCCTATACATGTGTCATGACCACTTGCTGTCCGATCATCCTGGACATGCTAAAACCGTAGATCTGCTACAGCGACATTTCTGGTGGCCCTCAATGGGTACTGACGTGTACGCCTATATTAACCGTTGTACCGTTTGCGCCCAAGGGAAGATCACATCTCAGCCTTCGGTAGGATTACTACACCCTATCCCGGTGCCACCTTACCCCTGGCACACAGTTTCCATGGACTTTGTTGTTGAGTTACCGAAAACCCATGAAGGATACACCACTATCCTCACCATTGTGGATCACCTTACCAAGATGGCGCATTTCGTTCCTCTGAAGAAACTGCCCTCAGCGGCCGAGTTGGCTGTGATCTTCATGCATAACGTAGTCAGGTTGCACGGCATACCTTCTGTGGTAATCACGGACAGAGGCTCCCAGTTCGTGTCTCGGTTCTGGAACGAAGTCTGTGGCACTATGAACATGGAAGTGCGCTTATCGTCGGCTTACCACCCACAGACCGACGGACAGGCGGAAAGAACGAACCAGACCATGGAACAATACCTTCGTTGTTTATTGTTGTCCGTGGAGAAGGAATGGTCGGAGGTGCTATGGATGGTGGAATACGCCTATAACAACAGCAAACATTCCGCCATAGGCATGTCACCTTTTTTTTGTCTCCTGGGGCGCCATCCTCGTACAGTTCCCTGGGAGCGGCCGCAGGAGAGCCCTTTCCCTTCAGTACAGGCCTATCACGCCCTTCTTTGCACTCTTTGGCAGCAGGCTAGATTCGAGTTAGCTAAAGCGAAGGAGTCCTATAAACAAAAGGAGGATAGCCGCAGACAGGCCGAACCACACTATAAGGTGGGGGATAAGGTTTGGGTGTCCATCAGCAACCTTAATGTCCACGGTCCCAAGAAACTGTTGCCTCGCTTTATAGGTCCTTATGGTATCGTTAAAGTGATAAACCGTGTTTCCATGAAACTCTCCTTGCCTTCCCAGATGAGGGTTCACCCGGTTTTTCATGTATCCCTTCTGCGGCCTGCTCACCCTGAGAGTGGGGTTGCCTCCCCGCCTCCTCCTGTTCTCGTGGGTGGCCACGAGGAGTACGAGGTTAGGTCTATACTTGATTCCCGTAGGACACGGGGTAGACTCTTTTATCTGGTGGACTGGAAGGGATACGGTCCGGAGGAAAGGTCCTGGGAACCCCTGTCCCATGTCCGTCACGCCTCCCGGTTGATTCGGGCCTTCCATGCTAGTCATCCCCTGTGTCCTCGGCCCGTGGGCCCTGTCTGATCTGCAGGTTGGAGGGGGGGTCTGTTTTGTGGGGGGGTACTGTCACGATTCCGACTCCCTGACTCTCTGAATGCATGCGGGAGGCTGAATCCGCGCTGGGTAAACGGAGCAAGGTCAGCGTTCCAGCTTCCATTGGCCGGAAGCTGACGGCACCTCGATCACGGCGCTTCCGGGAAATCCGCATAACTAACGCGGTTCCCGTTGCGTCCGTGCTTTGGATTAACGCCTTCGCCATGACAGGACGTCTTTGAATTACCGCCTCCGGATCTACTTGCTGGCAGAAATCTTCGCGCTGAACGCATCTCGGCAATTCAGGTACGCTGTTGTTGTGGCCACATCTTTCTACACGCTAGGAGTGGAACCAGCGATCCTGGTTCATAGCGCAGGAGCGCTTGCTTATTTGTTTAAAGGTTTCCGTGCGCAGGAGCGCTACAGTACTTTGGGGAATTCATAGCGCAGGAGCGCTTGCTTGTTGTTTGTTTAAGGGTTTCCGTGCGCAGGAGCGCTACATTATTTTAGGGAATTCATAGCGCAGGAGCGCTTGCTTGTTTGTTAAAGGTTTCCGTACGCAGGAGCGCTACAGTACTTTTGGGAAATTCATAGCGCAGGAGCGCTTACTATTGTTTTAGGGTTTCAGTGCGCAGGAGCGCTACATTACTTTGGGGGATTCACTACACGCAGGAGCGCTGGTGTGCTTGCAGTATCCATTGGTGACCAGTTGACCTTGTTATGATGTTTCCAGGTGCTTTCACAAGGTGACTATGTGGATGTATCTGTAGATTGGATTGGGAAGGAAGTGGGGGAGTGCTTGTTTCGGTAGTGTTAATTCTTCCTGCTCTTCCTTTCAGGTGGCATCTCCCTTGGGGTCGTAGGAACAAGAGGTTACCATCCGTTTATTTCCACATCCATCATTGTTTCCCTGGCATCTTCCCCCGGTCCATCTACATCCTTGCTAGTGTCAGCTTCTACTAAGTGGTAGGTGGAATCGGTGGTGGATGCTCATGTCATCTCTGCGAGATCGCCCCGCCAGAAAACGGTAAGATAGCGGGGCTCTGACAGTAGGGGAGTGAGTTGACTGTACATGTGGGGCTAAATATCACCCTGTTACTTCCTGAACGGAAGCACTACTTTATTAGTACTGGAAGTCACATTCCTCTGAACTACGATCTGAATTGTTGACGTAATTCATGTTTTTTCTTTTCTTTTCCTTATTACGGCTGCGCAAACTTATGGGGCTGGGGGGGGGGGGAATTTCCTTATGTTTTTTCGTGTTGTAACCATCTTTTACCCCAGCAGGGATTGATTGATGCTAATTGTACATTTAATGGCAGCATAATGACAACTCTATGCTGTACAATTTGAAAATACAATAAAGACTTTAAAAAAAAAAAAAAGAATAAGGGTTTTATAATGAATTGCGTAGGGCTTTGTTGGGTATGCAGTAGAATTGTATGTGAAGTCTTCATAGAAGCCAACCCAGAATGCTGAGGGTAGTGGTAAAGCGGTTGTACCACCTTTGGCCTTATATGAGGCTAGCTGTCATGTGGAGAGTAGGTTTAAAGATGCCAAAGAAGAATTGGTATGGCTTGTGAGAAAGGCTTTATTTTCATCTGTTTTGGAGAGAACCGGAACTTGTACTGTTGCTTGGAGCTGGGTTAATGTAGCTAGAGTTTGGTTGTGCAGAGTCCACTCTTTGGGATTCATTGGTTATAGGGGTTTTGAATATGAAGACAGTATCACTGTGAAAGCTGAGGCATTTGATAGGGGCATTGAGGGAGACAAGTAGCCTTTCAGACTTCTGTTATTGAGTCATGTTCGGACTTGGGAGGTTGGTTTTGGTCAGGAACAATAATATAGAGTAAAATTGAGGCATTCTTCTACACTTCCCAATGAAACTTGACTGTCTCACGTGCATCTGTTGGCCATGTTAGCTAAGACAACAGCTAGTGCTGTGGAAGTGTTGAAATTCTCTCCAATAAGCTGATCACTGGTGACTTCTCAAAGCCAAAATCCTCAAAATAAAGGCAATTTTGCAAGTGGACCAGAGAGCAGATGTTGTTCCTGTCATGTCATTGGGAAGACAAAAACATCCTTGGGGTCGAACACAGCTTCTGACTGAACAAGAATATACCTTTCTGAGATCAGTCCAGCTGCCTGACCTCCGCAGATATAGGTCACATTCCAAAGCAGTTGGACTGCATGGTAAAACAAGCACAGGCAAAGCAAATAAGTCTCAGCAATCCAAGAGCTTTAGGCGTTTCCAATGTTAATGTCTATGGGCGTTGTCAATGCGTTGTCAGCACAGTCCTTCACATTTGGTGCCATGTGAGGCCTGCCCTCTTTGCAGCGCCACCAGCAGAGTGTGTAATGTGCCCTCGCTTCTCCGGGGGCCGGAGTACTGAAAGCAGCACAGCAGACACTCACTGAAATAGAGAAGCGACATCTCCACAGCAGTTCTCTGCTTACAAATGGCATCATGTAATAATGTAATAACAATGTTATTTACATCAGTTGGCATAATGTAAGCAATTGGTTTTTGTTATTGTGGTCTCCCTGCATGCCTGGAACAATGTTTGTTCCTGCTAAGTATGTTAGTTTCGACTGTATATTTCTTGTTCCATCATTTGAAAGAGATTAATAAAAGCTATATAAAGGAAATGTATGTTGGTAAATATAACGTAGTCACTGTTGTTTCCATACGATGGGCAGCCTTTAAGTTGGTGGATGTGACAATTGAAAATCAAGGGTACAAGCATGATAAAATAATACTCAAGGGGAGATTTGAATATAAACTCGCGCTTCTGTGTATTTCATGGAGGCTTTATGCGAGTGTATGTCAAAACCTGAAACCCGAAACCGATGTAAAGCCTTTTGTAAGCAAGTATTTTGAAAGTAAATCAGAATTAAAAGTAATGTTGCACTGGCAAATCATTGCATTTATTTGCACCCTGATTTGCTGGTGAAACATTTTTAAATGTGATTGCGTCCAAAACACATCCTTAAATAGCGCTTCGATCACTGGAATGGAAAGAGTTTATTTAGCATGTATTTACAAAGAAAATCATGTGATTAAAAGCCTTTCTTTAAGCGTATATTTTGCAATTGAATCAGATGCACTCAGAATTAAAAGTAATGTTGCACCAGCAAATCAAAATAAAAAAGAAATTGGTATGTTGAATGTATTTAACTTTTATTTGCCTGTGCAACATTACATTTAATGATGAATGCTTGTGAATTACTTTTGCAACATGTGCTTAATCAAAGGCTTTGCATCGCTTGATTTTGTTTGTAAACATGCACCCAAATAAAGTCTTTAAATTGAAGTGATAGAAGTGTGATATAGCCACGTGTATTGAAAGTCAATCACTGGCACTCAGAATTACAAGTATATCATACCGATGCCAGACCTGAGTATTAACGGACGCCAATCATATGTAAAGTAGCGAAGCAGGCACCCTCAGAAAACAGTGTCTGACATTTGTCCTCAGTCTTTGAATGCACATCAAATGTGACGACTAAGAACACGATCTCCAGGCCTGTTTACAGAAACAATTAAAAGCCTTCATTTGAGCGTATGTTTTGCAATTAAATAGTATGCACTCAGAATTAAAAGTAATGTTGCACCAGCAAATCAAAATAAAAAATAAACGCAGGATGTTGAAAGTAATTAACTTTGATTTGCCGGTGCAACATTGCATTTAATTATGAATGCATGTGAATTACTTTTACAACATGCGCTTAAACAAAGGCTTTAATTTGAAGTGATGGAAGTGTAATTTAGACATGTGTTTTGAAAGTCAATCAGAGGCACGCAGAATTACAAGTATATCATACTGATGTTGGACCTGAGTGTTGACATACACCAATTATGTTTAAAATAGCTAAACAGGTGCCTCAGAAAATTGCATCTGGCATTTGACCTTGGTCTTTGAATGCACAGCTAATGTGACGAGATAAGAACAAGATTTACAGGTCTGTTTACAGAGGAGCTTGGAGCAGCAAGTGAAAACACAAGCGCTCATGTTAAGTGCTCTTTAACAAAGAAAAATGTAGTTCCTGAAACAGATCCTAAAATGGAAGCAGTGGAGAGATAGTGTAATTGGTCCATGCTCTCGGGGAGGGCTAAACACAAGAAGAGGCATGACAAATGCATGCCATGGATAAATGAGGAGAAAAAATATGAGAGTGACAATGGAGACAGCAAATAGGAAGACTATGTGTGGGATGAAGCCCACAGAGTATATACATGTCTCTTCGAGACAGCGTATGCGCTGTCTAGCTGAGACCTAAAAAGGCACCATTCAAGATTCTCAAAGGCTTTATGTTTCACTGATTGATGTAGCCTACAAGAAAAATTACAATATCAGAAATTACATTTACTGACACACTCTCAGCAACAGAACCATGCATGATGGTGCATATTGACTATGCATTCAACAGCATTGGTACAGGCAGGTGTTTTCCAGTAGTTGACTTGAGAAGTGGCTACTGCCAGATTCCAAAGTGGGAGCACAAGATTATACCTTTCACCTTTGCATTCAGCTTCTAAAGGTTTAAATGGATGCCCAAGACTCATAAGGAGCGACATTCCATGGTCTCACAGAGACATCAATGGGTGACAAACCAACTACAGGTGTTAGTACAATTCAACAACAATGCCATCAGAAAAACACTGGAAGAGCACTAGCAGAGGTTTCAGAAGACTCTGAACCATCCGAACAAACAGGGTCTCAAGCTATTTCTCAGCAAGTGTGAAATGTGCAGCTCCATTGTAAGGCATCCCAGTTGTATCGTTTCTGAGAGAGGTGTGGAAGTGCATTCATCAACATTGTAGTCCATCCAAACATAGCCTAAGACAAAACACTTGCATGGAAGTCCAAGTATTCAGGCATTCTTTAACTGTTACCAATGATTCATCCTTGGATCTGCCATTATCTTTAGGCTGCTCACCAAACAAACTAAGTATACCCGCGTGCCAAGAAAAAGAAACAAAAAATCATCCATCTGCGCAACCCTACAACAAGGTGTAAATTTGTTATTGAGCCAAAGAGGTTAGCAGACTGTGAGGAGGTCTTGTGCTCATTGAGAGATAAGTTATCAACCAGACCAATCTTGATGTTCGTTGATCCTAGTTGTCACTACTGCCTACATATCAAGACAAGCCTTGAGGAGTTATGAGTTATGACACTCTAGAGAGAAGATAGAGCTACCAGACTTGTTGCCTGTCCCCACCAGGGGCGGCTCCTAGGGCAGAGGAGCACCACCCCACTGCTTTAAGAGCAGTGCAGAGGAAAAATAAATTGATAATAAAAAAATGTTATTATCATTTTATTTTTCTGTTCCTAGGTGCAGGGAGGGGCTGGACAGGGCAGGGGCCAGGGGAGGAGTGGTGAGCACACTCAAAGTGTGCATGAATGTTTGACCGGCCGTCTTGGGCCGGCCAAACATTCATGTGCACTTTGCATGTTCTCCACCAGGCTGCATTACACAACCTGGTAGGGAACATGCACAGTCTCCCTATTCCCATCTGAGTGCTGACCAGTCACAACGCTGCAATGCAGCGTTGTGATTGGCTCAGGGGAACCAATCACAATGCTGCATTGCAGCGTTGTCATTTTCTTAGGGAGCCTGGAAGACCGGGTGCTTCCTGCGACGACGAGGAGAGGCGACGATTGGTGACGCGACCAGCAGGTAAGGTTTCTTTTTTTTCATAATTTTTTATTTTGTACTCCCCCCCCCACATCCCCCAACCCCCCCTGCCACGTTCCCTACCAGCCGCCACTGGCCCCACAGTAGAAAAAAATAAGCCTTACACACACTGGAATTCCTTCCTTTGAAGTGACCTGTAACCAAGAAATTTCATGGCTACATATATGACCGCAGGTTCACTGTAAAGGGAGACAAATTAAGGCAAAGTAAACGGTGCACCATACAACAATTCCATTCCCGTAAGTTAGAGTAACCAAGCGATTCAGAGCAGATTTCAGAGATGTGTTCGAATCTTCTTTTTATTGAGTCATTTTCACACATAAGCAATCTGTACAGAAAACAGCCAACGCGTTTTGTCCAAAACATTGGACTTCTTCAGAGCAAATGTAAAGACGATATGCAAGAGGATGATATATCAGAGACACCCTTCCAACTGCGGGCACTCTTCCTGATCGTGGCGCGTCTGGTTAACCGCATTCCTGATAATTATATTGAGACCTATTCACTATGGGGTGAATAGGAAGGGAGTTAAAAGTTGAAACCCACACCGGGCGTGGTTACTCCAGCTACCCGCCCGGTGTGGGTTTCATTGAGGCACGTACACGGCCTCTGCACAGATCCTGGTGCTGCCATTAGGGTTTATATACCCGTGACCTACCATAATTTGGAAACTCTGGGAATGGACTCACTTTTAACTCCCTTCCTATTCACCCCATATTGAACGGGTCTCAATATAATTCGAACACATCTCTGAAATCTGCTCTGAATTGGTTGGTTACTCTAACTTACTGAATGGAATTTTTGTATGGTGCACCTTTTACTTTGTCTTAATTTGTATAGTTCTGTCAGGACCGCACCTTGGCAGTGGGTGCTTTAACTGTGTGCACAATACCAGGTACATGGCGCTTAATGACACATTGGGGATAACAGGATAGGTGCGATTTCTTCTTTTGGGTCCCACTGTCGTACTTAGGTTGGATGGAAAGGGACAACTCCTTAATCTTGAGGACATCAGGCAAGTTGGCTGCAGCACATCCCTCCTCATCGCTATGTGCAATTCAGCAATCAGGGCCAGTGCGCAGCAGATCTTAATGCGCGATCTAGCGAGAAATAGTTTTCTACTGCACAACCTTGACTTTCTTTGCTCCAGTGAATCCGACAAAATCTGATTGTCCACCTGGTTTTCTCTGGTATGATCAATGTAGAAGCTGTGAGTCCTTTTTGGATCCAAAACCCTAATACTGGAATACGTAGGTACAAGTCAAATTGGCTTAGAGCAGACTTTTTAGGTCTCGCCTAGCGCAGCGCGCATGTGCTGCTCTAGGAGATGACCTCTTGGAATCACTCCAGCTTCTCAGCAAACTCGTGCACACATTGTATTGGCCATTGCGTGTGGCTTTCAACACACAATTGGCCAAAGGCGGGTGCATGTCCCACCTTTCCCACTAAATGTTTCCTCCCACAGCCTACAGATGTCGGGAGCGAGCAGGGCACGCAGGGTGCCATCTGTTCTGGGTCATATTACAAAGCTTTCCCGGCCGCGCGGGCGCGCTTGTTTTCTCTTTGCATTTCTGACTAAAACAGTCCTGTACTAACCCAACAGCACGGTGCAGGGCTCTTTGTCTGCAGCGCTGGCATTCCTGGCTGGGAAGGCGTCATGTGTTTTCCAACTGCTGTCTGGGGCTCGGCCTTGCCTTCAAATTTCTTTTTTATAACTGAACGTAGTATTCTTTTTATGCATAGTTTCGCGTGCTGAGAGTTGACACATGGGTGTGAGCGAGAAACTGAACATTTGCTCCATTCTCGGAATGAAAGTTAAAGAAAGTAAGGTAACTGTCTGTTTCATGTACTGCCTCTGTGGTTCGCGTGACAGCCCACTGACGCACAGCTCCCCCTAAAAGCAAACCGGCGCTTTGCAAACAATAAGTGGATTTTGACGGATGTGTTAGAACCCACGAGCAGTAATGTTTATTTTGCGGTTTTTATTCAGCGCAGAGTTGCCCCAAAGGCATCAGTAAGCTTTACAACAGAGCAAGAAATAAGTTCTGGTTAACAAACATAAAACAACCTATTAGGAACCGGAAAAAAGAAACAAATACTTCATACCAGCAAGTACGTTTGCAGCAAGTAAACAATGTGCACAACCAACACCAACTCGAAATTTCTTTGCGGGTTTTTGTTGCATTTTTTCTGAGGAGCGTGCTCACTACTAAGCTGTGTCTGTTCCCATTTCCAGTGGGGTTTTTTTTTGGTGGAGTACTGGGGGGGCTATCTGCACCCCAACTTTATCCGTCCTCCAAGTTCACAAAACACGTGCAGCCTGCAGTTTTAAACACCAACATTGTTTTCTCTCATGTTGTTTCAGAACTTAAGTGGCACCTACTGTCGAGAAAGTGACCACGTGTCAAAAACCTTGTGAATCTTTGTCATCGAACGCGCATATTAATTGACCTTATTTAAAAGGCACTGTTCAAGTTTTTCAGCTTGTTACGCTGTCCCTATTAAAAGAGCGCGGTGGCTGAGTAATCTATAAGCACCCCATCCGCATATTAACGGAAGCACATGTGCTCGTGCAGTGTCCCTCGTCGTGCGTGCTCCAGAGGTTGGCATGTGTGCACGTGGCTCATTGTGTGCTGCCAGCCATGGGCTCTGTTGTTCCTGTGCTCGGCTCTAACAGGAGGGGGCAGTGCTGAACACACGAGGCGAGAAAACGCGCAGATGCCAGAAACTTTTCCTCCCCTCCTCCAGCTCGCTGGGACAAAGGCTTGCGTTTCTCCCCTTGGGAGACCGGATCTTTTTGTTCTGGTTTGTCAGCCACTGGTGTTTGACAAAGGTGGTGGGAGTCACCCACCCACAAGGTGGTGGAAGGTAGAAAAAAAGATTCTTTTCAAACCAGTGCTGTTTTGTGTAATTTAAAACCCCTTTGATTCTTTTTCCAAGGCAGCGGCAAATTTCTGTTTTTCTGCGGGAACTTAAGATGTTGAGTTCACGCAGGGGAAGAGACAAGAAAGGAAACTGGTTCAGCTGCTTTTTTAGGTCTCGCCTATGCAGCGCGCATGCGCTGCATAGGAGGGCCTTTAGCCGTCGCTCTGCTCATTTTCAAGCACTGCACTCGTGCTTGTGGCGGCATCCACCTTGCGGGAGCGAGCAGGGGCGCGCCACAAGCACGAGTGCAGTGCTTGAAAATGAGCAGACTGCTCTCCCAAGCGCACGCGCGCCTCTCTCCTCGCCCACACGTCCCGGCCACTCACTCGCTCCGCCCTCTCCATCTCCTTTTTGCTCGCGCCAGGTGAAATAACCCACTGGTCATAGCGCTCCTACAATCTTTAAAGTAGTAAGTTTGAATGTATCTGCACCGCAGACAATGCAGACCAAGTGTCACCGGGCTCATCTAGGTTTTCCTTTCCCTTGCCTTCATCTCTTTGCTTGTGAAAATGTTGCTCTTCTGCTTGTTCTGGTTGGACGTTTTGTTTTGGAAGAACAGTTTATTTTCTTTCATGCCTCCGCCACTTGCAAAAAACGGTGCGGGTGTCAACATAGCAGAAACGTTTCATGTCAATTATTATCAATCATACATTGGAGGTTTTGGTGCTTGTTCAGCTGGGGATTTTGGTCAGGGGTTTCCAGCAGCCGTTTTTATAGACCTTACACTGTGTAATCTGTCTAGGTGACGAACTAGAAATAGAGCCCTACCACACCAGTAGGTAAAGAGAAAGCTTCGACAGCATAACACGTGAAAGGCTGTAGAAACCCGATGTACCTAGAGAGACGCCCAGCCTGGGGCCACTCTGTTAAACAGGCTCATATTTTGAAGCAACCCACACACGAAGAATGCTTTAAAAATATCAAATATGTTGAAATTATAGGGTGTAGCAATTTTTGGGTTAACATCCCAACATGTGTGTTCTGTATATTTGTAAAGCACATACATGCCATGAAGCTGCAGAGCTCTCAGGCTTACCAACTCCATGCGACTTGCCCATCCTATCCATTTTTTTCCTTTTTATTCTGGTGCCCGAAGTTCTGAATTTGTACTGAAATAAAACGGACAGTAAGTACTACTCGCTCATGGAATCGGACATTTTGAGAGTACCGATAGCGATCCTTGTCTGGTCAGGGTTTGAAACAATGGCATGTCTAATATTTGGTTAAGATATTTATTTTTAACTCTTTAGGACACAGAAAATGGGCCTAAATGTTCCCAATTTCCAGAAACTGGTGTTCAACGGTAGTGCAGCCATGTTTGTTACTTAGTTAGTTAGTCATGTTAGTACATTATGTTTGAAAACTTAAGCCACGACTATCTTATTTATTTCTTACTTACAATGTGTCTAGCGCGGTTGTATTTTGACCACCAGCATCCACTTTCCCCTTGTGTCTGCTTTATTCCCTTTTTGTTCAACTTTTACCTTAGTAATATTTGTATAAGACAAATACAAAGCCTTGTTAGGCACAACATGTTATAGGTTAGTCAAAATCTAACAACATGCAAAACCTATTTCTACATTATTAACCTCATCATTATTATTTCAACTTTTTCTTTGCCCCCTTTAGATGAATTTGTAAGATGTATCGTCTTCTATGGATGTACAGAGCTATAGTTTTTACTTCCTGAATGATAAATATTTACAGTCTCTTTTTTATTTGGTATGGAAGAAAATGAGTCAATTTTTATAGTGCTCATCCACTGGTTGCAAATGACTGTTCTATTTGGTTTGCTCATGTGTTTTTCTATTGCTTCTACTTCTAGTAGTTCAGTTTCCCCAGGGTTTGTTTTCCACGAATGTGCATTTCGGTGTGTGCAATATAGATGATATATAATGTGGGTCTTCAACCTCATATTTTGCCTTTGTTGAGCATATATTCATTGTAGTTGCGGAACCTGGGTGAAAGTATAGCATCAGCATGCACAATTGCATTAAGTTGGTTGATTCTTTTTCCACCCCCAGGCCCCCAATCAGGAAGATTCTGCTATTTATAGCTGCACTGTCCCATGATGTCTGCCACAGTATTTCCAACTCCATGAGGAGCGGTGCAACTATCACGAGTTCAACAGAGCTCCAGTGAAATATCCAAAGATTCTGCTCAAAGTGAAAATAAACTTTGAGAGGCATGATCATACTTACGCTTTTTGCTCGCGCTTCTTGTCTTTCCCTCTCTCGGTTCAGTCTTTCTTCCCCTGCTATCTTCTTACTTTCTTTTTCATGTTGTAATTTTCGTCTCTTTCTCGCCTTACTTTTTGCGTCCGCGCCCTTTTCTCTTTTTCTCGTTCTGCCCTACTTTCTCTTTCAATTTAAATTTCGCCCGTCTGTTTATTTTTCTTCGCGCCTCTACTCTCTCTGCCCCCTTCTCTATCTCTCTTTGTATACCCTCCGTTACTCTTGCCTCCCCTGTTCTCTCGTCCTCCCGTCTCTCCGCCCGCCAATCCGTCATCTTTCCTGAACTGTGGCGTTTGTCTGAGACTCACCCGACCCCTCCCTCTCTCACTACCCTGTCTTGAAGAGAAAACTTTTTCATGCATTGCTGCGCCAGCTTGTCGTCTTCCTCCTCCTCTTTAGTAGCCAGGGGAAAGTCACTTCCTTACCCCTGCATTGTAAAGTATCCAGCCGTCGACGCAGATAGCTCGGTGGGTTATTTCACCTGCTGCAGGGATCTGCCTTTAAAGTGAGATGACAGGAGATATTTCTAAATATGTCATTTTTACAAAACAATCTTTTCTCTTAAAAGGTGGACACTGATAAAGCAACAGTGGGATTTGAAAGTCTGGAAGAATGCTACCTAGCGAAGATTATGGTCTCAGAAGGGACAAGAGAGAGGGATACCTCTTTCTCTCGCCTAGAATTCTGGCTGGGTGGCAATAACAGAGCAGTTATGTGGTGGTGGTTGTGACATTGAAGGCGTCGGACATGTCAGGTTTGGGACTGCTGTATAATACAGGGAACCTTTTATCACAGTGGGGATCAGGCTTTGACACTGCCTCATATCCCTCTGTACCCCACTCCCCGCGCTCACTGCCTTATATCCCTCTGTACCCCACTCCCGGCGCTCACTGCCTAAAATCCCTCTGTACCCCACACCTCTCGCTCACTGGCTTATATCCCTCTGTACCCCACACCTTGTGCTCACTGCCTTATATCTCTCTGTACCCCACACCTCGCGCTCACTGCCACAACATATCCCTCTGTACCCCACACCTCGCGCTCCCTGCCACAACATATCCCTCTGTACCCCACACCTCGCGCCCACTGCCACATATCCCTCTGTATCCCACTCCTCACACTCACTGACTGATCTCTCACTTTACCCTGCCATTCATCTTCTACGTGTTCTCTCCCCTTCCACTCGTTCTACCTCTGTTCACCCCCTTACTTCTTTTAGTACCTTACTCCTTTCTCAATACCTCTACTTCTTTTCCTCTTCAGTAACATCTCTCTGACACATCTCTGCACTTCCTTTATATCAACGCACCCCTCTACCTCACCTGTCTACCTCAGTCTTTATTATTCCCTCTTCCTCAGCTATCTCTACCTGTCTCTGACACACCTCTCCCTCTCTCTACCTGGCCCTCTCTCGTTCTACGACTGCGTTATTCTCCCCTCTCCATCTTTCATTTACCTGTCTCTGCACCTGAATCTTTTTCTTCTACACCTCACTTCTTTGTCTACCCTTCACCCCTTGCTACCCTTCTGTTTGCCTCACTACGGTCTTTACCCGACCCACCTTTCGGTGCCTCTTCCCATTTTGCCTCCCTCCCTCACAGCGCTCTCCTAGCATGCATCTGTTTCTCCCCTCACCACCATGCCTGCCTCTACCCCCCCTTACCTTCCTAACCACCCTAACATTCTACCTTCCTGTTATTCCTGGTAGTGAACCTTTCATTTCACGCCTCCGGTTGTATTACCTACGCATTCAAAATGAGTAGGTCATTGCTGTGCTCCCAACCCGACATCGAGACCCAGTCCCCTAGCCTCTCAACATGCCCAGATATAACAACAAGCATTGGCATAGCCAATGGGTCTCGCCTTTGGGACCTGCTGCATAACTAAATACTTATAAAGTCCCAAAGGCGAGACCTATTGGCTATGCCAATGCTTGTTTTAAGCTTGAGGTGAGAAAAGGCGGAAAGTCCCTACCACCCCCTGGCGTTCTCCTACCAATCCCTCACCACCCTGCAAAGGGCACGAGTAACTCCCGCATAATTAGCCACTCTGAGGCGTTTCGGTGGTGGGGCTTCAGTTTGACAGGCACAGTCAGTCCTTCATTTGGAGGGCTCCACCCACATTCTCAAGCAGCAGTAGCAAGCGTCCAGCTGTGCCCCAAGCTCGACCCGAAAGCATTTAAAAGTGAATGTCCAAGTTCGACCAGCCATTTCATGTCTGAATCCCCCACCCCATTTCAACAATAAACGTTTGGGCCTCTGTGCCTGGTCTAAAGGACACCACCCCTGTTTTGAAATATACTTAACATCTTACTTAAACTGCCTCAATCAAAATCTTAGGGCACCTGAAATTTATACTGTTGTCAAAATGGCTGAGCCAAACTTGCCAGCGTGTGCATGTCTCCTTACCTCCTAAAGTTATAACGGGCTTCCACCGACATTATTAAAAAGCTGGTCCAAATGTAACTCTGGTTAAATTTCCATGACTGGAGAAATGAGTTGGAAGGTACCCTCAGGGAAATGTACACATTTTTTGGGGAAAAATAAGCATGAAAAGACGGTGGACAGTTCTAACCCGCCTCAACGGGAGCTGTGCATGAAGGGGAAGTAGCTTGGTTGCAACCACGGCTGATTAATCTTAATGTTGATATGGTATCAACCTGTACGGTGTAGGGAAGCACGACTGAGGCCTGGTGAGGCCTACTAACCCGTCTCGGATTTGCCCCTACACATCTTCTCCTTCTTTCACTCGTTCTTTTATACCATTTAATGTAGTTTGGTCATTTTTTCTTTAGCATTTTTTCCTCATTTTCTATATTCGTTACTACCTTCGCTCTCACACTATTAATCTGTTCATCTGTCCATTTTATCGCCGCTCGTAATATTTCCCATTTAATACACCTGTCTCCTTTCCTTTGTGCCTACTCAGCACTCCTTTTCACTCAACCATCTCCCCATATACTCTACTTATATCCCTGCCTCCTTCCTTCTTATTCCCTGCACTATTCCTTCCTTTCGACTTCCTTTTTTTCCCATTCTATTCCTTCTTTTCGCCTTTCTTTATTTCCTTCCTTCATCTTTATCGCCACACTATTCCTGCTTTTCGTCTCTCATTCCTTCTTTTTATCCCTCGGACTTTTCATATTTACGTCATTCTTTCCTTCCTTTTTATCCTCAGCACAAATCCTTCATTTTGCCTTTCTTTCAGTTGTTTATGTGTTCATTCATTCATTCCCCCTTCTCTTCCACAGTTCTTATTTATTTGTCTCTCCCTTTCGCGCTGTGTATTTTTCATCCTCTTGTTTCTTTTCGCTGCCCTATATTTACTTCTACTCACCTTGCTTACTTTGTTTCTCCATTTCTGTTTTGCCTTTTATTCCTTCGTTTGTCTCTCGCTAGCCTTCATTTTCTCTGTTCTCTTGTACTCGTCTGTCTGTATCCATTTCCGTCACTTGGTCCCTTTCTTTTCCTCTCTTCTTTCTTCCTCTGTCTCGCCTTATTATTCTCTGCCTCCTGCTCTCTCCCTCCCCCCACCCCTATCGCTGTCAGTGTCCTTCCTCCTGTGTATGCATGTGCTGCATGGCTAAACACTTAAAAGGTCCCAAAGGCGAGACCTATTGGCTATGCCAATGCTTGTTTCGAATATGATTTCCACCAGCAGAGGGCTGAGGCAGGGTTGCATGATTACCTCCCTGCTTTACAATCTGTATACTGGAGACTTTGCCACAGCAGTTTCGGATGAAAGATGTATTCCTCTCAAATTAGCAGGGGGTTGGCAGTAAATTCTGTAACATTCAGATGATACAACTATATCAGACCACACTGTTTCAGGTTTTCAGAAATCTCTTGCACTTATGATACCGCAAATAAACTGGTGTTCAGTGTGAAGCCTGCAAAGTGCTAGATGGAGGATTACCAACTTTCAGGTGGAAAGAAACAGGAAATGTCCATAATCTAGGAGCATCGCCAAAAGAGGAAAGTTTGGCCAATTCACACTTAGCCATATTGAAAACAAAAGATGCTTTAGTAATTTATGTTCTCAGATGGCTTTACAGTAATTTGCATTCTCCATCTATTCAACTGATTATTACAGTAATGGCTACATTACTAATGTTTTCTTACTTAGGAAGCTGAGTTTATGACTCGATTGATAAATGTTTGGTTTTCAAATTGATTTTTGGTTTATGCAAGTCTAACAGTCAATGTACGATTGGACTTGAATTCAATTTGCAGCTGCTTTTGCTTAAGATGATGTCACAGTTGTTGATGTATTGTTCTTTGTTTATCCATACACCTTGAAAACACACTACGATGGATATTGTGGTAGAAGGTGCTAAAGAATATGTGGCTACTATTGCAAAGCCCAACCCGTATGAAAATGGTTATGTCTTCACTACAGCGTTTGTCCCTATAGCAAATGCTGATGCCTCCGGACTGTCACACTTTTTCTTGCTTAAAGGGTCCCTTTATGTCTTCTGGGCTGTCCCACATTGCTCTCCTCTAGGCTAGCTCTCTTCCATACTTAACCAAGCATGGGTTTCTAGCACCGCCGGGCACCTTACTTTACCCTTCATCATTCAACATCCCTTCATACTAGAGCTCCCTAGTATACACTACACGAGTACAAGGGCATTTCTTACCATCATACTTTTACTGTCTCTAACTCACCATCTGGGGCCGTATAACATTAAGTGCTACGGGGGCGCAACAGGAGTTTGTGCCCGCTTTGTGTGCCCCCCAGAGCACTTTGGTATTACAGACGGGGCCGCAGACGCTTGTGTGGCCCCTTCTGTATAGTATGTGCACAACGTGACATTCACTCCCCGCCATTTCCTTTAATTTCCACCCCGCTATGCCCATGAACTCTCAGAAACAGAGCATATTGTCCAGGGCGTAGCCTTTTTTTCACATCAAACCAGGTAATTCATCTCAGACCAATAGGAGAAACCATCCTGTTTGGATACATAAAATTATTCACAACATCATGCTTTAGCCGCATCAACTTGTCACCGGCATTAAGTAAATTAGGCACGACATTACACTTGCATTTCAGTTTGGCCGTACACTTTAGCGGCAACAACATGTCAAAAGCAGTAAGAAAATTATGCACAACATTACACCTGCAGTAGAGCTTGGCCGCATAGTTGAACTTGGCCGACTCGGCCCGCCAAGCTCCCCACTCAGCTGCGCACATTGTGCCGGCAGGCCCCAACGCGCTACAGCAAACAGTTGTATTACTTGCAATCCAGGGCACCGCATAGCGCACCGGCACTCCGGGGGTACCTGAACCCA
The DNA here is from genome assembly GCA_963921515.1 of Calotriton arnoldi. Classification (NCBI taxonomy): domain Eukaryota; kingdom Metazoa; phylum Chordata; class Amphibia; order Caudata; family Salamandridae; genus Calotriton; species Calotriton arnoldi. The sequence goes on along the minus strand of CAWUFW010012316.1, from coordinate 470,737 downwards.
GGCAGCCTCCCCAAGATTCATCTCAGTCCATAAGTGGCGGGTTAGGGCAGTAGAGTTGAGGACCACCGGCAGGCCGGTCCCCCCTCCCCGCCAACCCTCTGCACACGTGGATCCTACCCCCTCCCGGCGTCAATCCAATCACTGAACTTCCATTGTTGTGCCTTCCCCTTTGTTGTTAACTGTCAGTGCTCCGCCTTCTGCCGATGCCTCGCTCTTCTGCCGGGTGGGTGGGTGGTCAACGACGCGCCCCTGCAGCTTGCCGGAGGTCTGAGGGGACAAAGAGGCAGAATACTCCTGGGCGCAGCCTTAAATAACTCGTCCAGGAATTCCTGCGCACCCTAATGACATCACCACCCCTCCTCCTTAATTCCACCCCCTTCTTAGCCTGGAGGAGGCTCAGTCTCGTGGCGCAACTAAGGGCGCCCCTCCTCTAGGCGAGGGGGGCGCCGGTTCATAGTATGCGCACAACGTGACATTCACTCCCCGCCATTTCCTTTAATTTCCACCCCGCTATCCCCAAGAACTCTCAGAAACAGAGCATATTGTCCAGGGCGTAGCCTTTTTATTCACATCAAACCAGGTAATTCATCTCAGACCAATAGGAGAAACCATCCTGTTTGGATATATAAAATTATTCACAACATCATGCTTTAGCCGCATCAACTTGTCACCGGCATTAAGTAAATTAGGCATGACATTACACTTGCATTTCAGTTTGGCCGTACACTTTAGCGGCAACAACATGTCAAAAGCAGTAAGAAAATTATGCACAACATTACACCTGCAGTTGAGCTTGGCCGCACAGTTGAACTTGGCCGACTCGGCCCGCCAAGCTCCCCACTCAGCTGCGCACATTGTGCCGGCAGGCCCCAACGCGCTACAGCAAACAGTTGAATTACTTGCAATCCAGGGCACCGCATAGCGCACCGGCCCTCCGGGGGTACCTGAACACAGGCAGCCTCCCCAAGATTCATCTCAGTCCATAAGTGGCGGGTTAGGGCAGTAGAGTCGAGGACCACCGGCAGGCCGGTCCCCCCTCCCTGCCAACCCTCTGCACACGTGGATCCTACCCCCTCCCGGGGTCAATCCAATCGCTGAACTTCCATTGTTGTGCCTTCCCCTTTGTTGTTAACTGTCAGTGCTCCGCCACAGGGTGAGAAGCTACCTAGCGTACTCGCCCCCCCCCCTTAGCGCTGACAGTGCTCCCTAATAGCCACCAGTATAATGTGGTTAAAGAGCTTATGTGCATTTCCTGAAAGATGCCCCCCCCTCTCTGAGGAACTGGTCCCTTTCACCTACTAGAGCAAGTTGTGCCAACTTGTACCTGTTGCGGCACCCGCCAGGATTTCTATAATGAAACGGTTCAGTTCTACAAATGTCCTAATTGCCTGAACAGGGACACCCTCAGCCCATACTGCTTGAGCTTATGTGCATTTCCTAAGAGATGCACCCCCTCTCTGCGGAACTGGTCCCTTTCACCTACTAGAGCAAGTTATATCATCTTGCACCTGTTGTGGCACCCGCCAGGATTTCTATAATGAAATGGTTCAGCTCTACAGATGTTGTTATTGCCTGAACAGGGACACCCTCAGCCCACACTGCTGAGGGTATTACTTCTGACCACATGTGTGAACAAGGCCTCCCTCAACAGATGCCTTCCCAATTACATTAGGTCCTTCCCACCAGCGTCAAAGGCTAAAGGGACTGAATGGGGAAACGGCGTTTGATTGTATAGCTTGTTTAAGCCAACCAGACAGAACCTGGAAAGTTACACATTTTATCCTAATGGCTGTAAGGAAGAATTAGGCAAGGCAATCCACTTGAACTTTATCCTAATGGCCGTAAGGAAAAATTAGGCAAGGCAAACCACTTGAACTTTGCCTTGGCCGTACCCTAGAACTTGGATTTTTTCATTTGACCTCCTACAGACCCATTTAGTTGCGCACATTGTGCCAGCCGACCCCATGTACTACCGAAAATAGTTGAATTACTTGGCAAACCTGGGCCCTGCATAGCACTTTGGCCCCCCGGGGTACCTGCACATAGGCATAATCCCGACATTTGTACTCCGGCCAAGTTAATGGACGTGCTGCTTTGCCACGCCACAAAAGAATGCCTACATTAACGTATGCGTACGGGGCTGGGCCCATTAATGGGGTGCTGTTGCTACCTCTGAAGTGCAAATGCGGGAGACAGAAACCCTAAATGCTATCTATTTTCCACTAGTGTGGCTTTATGTATGAAAGGAAGCCTTAACAGAAAACCTCATCTTCCCCCTTATCCGGTCCCTGGCGCCAAACGTGGGACCCTGGCCCTACATTTTGTAAGAATCACGGACCAATATGAGAAAACCAAACTGTTTGGATATATACAATTATTCACAGCATCATGCTTTAGCCGCATCAATCTGTCAAAGGCGTTAAGTAAATCAGGCACATTACCCTTGAACTTCAGTCTTGGCCGTACCCTTTAGCGTCAACAACTTGTCGAAGGCTGTAAGAAAATTAGGCCCCCACCTTGCACTTGCCTTTGAGCTGGACCTTACTATTGAACTTGACCGACTCAGCCCACCAGGCTCTCCACTCAGCTGCACACGTTGCGCCGGCAGGCCCCAACGCGCTACAGCGAACAGTTGCTTTACTTGAACTCCATGGCACCGCATACCGCACCGGCCCACCGGGGTGCCTGAACACAGGCAGCCTCCCCAAAGTTGTATTCGGTCCCTACGTCGCGGGTTAGGGCAGTAGAGTACAGGACCACCGGCAGGTCAGTCCTACTTTTGCGTCTACCTTGGCCATTGAATAAAGCCCTTATAACGTAAATGGATTTTCGGAATCCCACTGGCCTGTGGATTAAGTCACCAGTAAATCGCAACCCTTTCTAGGGATTTGCTTTTGAAAGGGAGAGAGAACATTGCAGAAAAAATGTTCACCAATTACAGCCCTATAAGGTGGATCTCCTTCCCAAGGCCCACTCCATGTTAATTGTGCTGCCCCCATGAGTCCCCCTGAAGGACTGCTGCCCCGCAATAGAACACTGCATATCAATGCTTGGCAAGTTAGCAAAGTCACCTAATTGGTGAAATATTACCCAGAAATCTCTATTGCCTGTGGAGTATGCCTGAAATAACACCACCTGTTGCTGGGATGCGGTTTTCTAACACATTCGTTGCCTAGTGTCCGCACTATGCTGATAGTGTTGCACACCACCAGTCCTTCTTGAAGTTTGCTGACAATTACAAGGGGAAGAGAAACTTTGCCAGTAAATATTAGGCAGTTGCGTTTAGTCCCATCAACTGTACATGTTGTTGAGATGTGCTTGTACAATGAAATTCCTTTCCAAGGCCCCCTCAATGTTAATGGTGTTGCACACCACCAGTACTCCGCTATTGTAATGTAAGCCCTTCCTGAGGCCAGTTGCACCGCACAGTACTCACTAAGAAGCACCGACCTTTAAAAGAAAAAGGAAAATCTGCCTATAAGTATTTGGCAATTAAGCACATCCCCAATTAAGCTAAAACCCAATTAATTAGTACCTACATTGTAATGAGTATGCGCCATGGATTTCCTTACCAAGGCACCCTATGGGTGCTTACAAAGGACTGCTGACCATTCCCCACCTAACCCGTGGCTTATGGCCCAAATAAATTGCTACCTGTTATCGGGATGAACTTTTAACTTGCATTCCTTCTCCAAGGTCCGCCCATTGGTAATTGTATAGCACACCATCCACCGTCACAGAGGACTGCTGCCACTTGGAAGGAAAAAGAAAAAAACAGCATAAGACAGTTTGTCACTTCCGTAAAGCTACATCACTACACTTGTGGGGATAAGCTTTAAAATGCAGTTAACTAATGCCTGGGAGAAGGCAGGTTCCATATGTCAACGCCATATCTTCCCGGTTGATGTTGTTAAACAAAAGCATAACCCAACGTCTCGCTATGGAATGCCACCTCTGTAAATGCCTCTCCTGGATTATGTGCAGCCCACCTTGGGGCGATGAGCGACTGAGAACCAAGAACATCAACCCTTTTAATGAGGCTCCCACAACAGGGATTCCCCTGTGCCACCAACATTGGACTTGCTCCGCACCATAGGTAACGTGAACTACCGCCGGGCATGAAGTTGTTTTGGTATTGGGAAAAAAATACACATGAATAATGCTTGGGTGACCAGACTAAACCACCCGAACTCCTTCGCAGTTTTAGATACCTTATATAGGTAGCCCTAAAACCCTGCATTATTTCATTTCCGAAGTAGAGAACCCATACCGTATCATATACAATTGTTTCAGCGTTTTACCAAATGAATTACACCACACGGTGAACCCGTGGACGAGAACCTTATAAACGTAGAAAAGTTGTGCCTCAGTGCTGCCATCGTTCTAACCCCCATCCCAACCGGCAACGAGTACTACTAAGTTGCAGCAACAAAGGGGTTACTACCAATTTGCCGCCGCCCATCCCTATTTTGACATATAGTATGACTTGTATTTGCCTTGGGTTCTCTCACCCCCCCAAAGAGGCATCTTGGCAATAATTAACAGTTGCTTGTTTTGCCAACTGAATGTTGCTTAGTTGTCCACCCCCTGGAGAAGAAAGGTTAAACGTACCCGCCGGGAATTGAACCTGTTAGCATAAAGTTGAACCCCGACCCCTGTAATGCATGGGTTATTACACAATACGAACCACATGTGGAAGCGGGTGTCACAACATATCAGCAAATATTGTGCCTCAGGGCCGCCACCACCTTCCCAACTTGCAAGGAGTCACCCCCAGGTTGCCGCCGCCCATACCCCATGGGCATATTGGCGCTGAATAACATGCTTATTTACCTAGTTAGCATAACGTTGAACCCCTACCCCTGTAATGCATGGGTTATTACACCATACGAACCACATGTGGAAGCGGGCGTCATAACATGTCAACAAAGAAATATTGTGCCTCAGGGCCGCCACCACCATCCCAACTTGCAAGGAGTCACCCCCAGGTTGCCGCCGCCCATACCCCATGGGCATTTTTGCACTGAATAACAGATGCTTATTTACCTAATAGAATCATGATTATTTGTCTGCCTCTGCCAAGATGAAATCCTAAGTGTACCTCGCCGGGAATTGAACCCGTGACCATACCCCATGGGCATATTGGCACTGAATAACAGATGCTTATTTACCTAATAGAATCATGTTTATTTGTCTGCCTCCGCCAAGATGAGATCCTCAGTGTACCTCAACGGGAATTGAACCCAGTGACCAAGAGGCGGAACACCGGGTCCTGCAATGGATGCAGTAACCCCATGTGGAAGCGGGCGTCACAACATGTCAACAAAGAAATATTCTGCCTCAGGGCCGCCACCACCATCCCAACTTGCAAGGAGTCACCCCCAGGTCGCCTATGCCTATTGCACAGTGCGGACAAGCATCCGGCACTGTGCAATCATTGCGAACAGAATTTCCCTACCGCACTACACAGTTCGCGTAGCTACGCATAGCGCGCGTAGTGCAAAGTACACTTCGCGTTGCTACGCGTAGAGCGACTACGCGAAAGTCTTAGTGCAAAATAACGGTTTGTAATAAGGAGCGTAGGAAAATGGTTATGGTATTTCCTCTGCTATTAAACCCCTAACTGTTTGTTTACTTTCTTCCTCACATCCTGTTAAGAGACTGTTTGTTGCCTCAGTCATATCTCCTTTTGTTACCTACTCCCTTGTTTACAATTTGCCAGTTGTAGATTGTCTCCATGGATGTCTCCATACGGGGTCCTGTCTTGTGACTCAACACCAAAACATCCTAGCATGATTGGTGTGTTTTTTTGTTGCATTGCAGTGTGCATGTACCTTTGGATAGGTTGCAGTGAGAGTCACAGTGTCAATATGTTCCTTGATAGGGTAAAGTATTTTTTGTTGTTGAATAGGGCCTCCTTTTTCTTAGTTTAGCTGATCAGACACACTGTAAGGTATTGCGCACATGAAATTACCTGTGGATTTACTTGACTGCATTAGTAATGTAGTGTTTAGTATGTCAGGCCATATATCATCTTTCAGTGTCTTTCATGTGCCATATGTGCAGAGTCGTTCTACGATCATAAGAAACATTTGAAAAAGGAGGCATCGGAAAACGCACTTGTTGCCAGCATTTTGCAGGATAGCGTGGTCTTTTGGAGGATGGTGAACCATTCCCTAATATGTTCCGTACAGTTGTCTAACATGGTGCTTATCATCACAGCACAGGCATGGTCTGACCATTTTGAGGCCACTTATGACCATGAGGGCCCAGAACTTCTTACACCCAGGACTCTGGGGGCACCGAGGCTCATATTTTGGTGGGATGAGGTGAGAACTTCTATCTTAACCCTCCCTTCAGGAAAAGCTCCAGGTCCTGATGGGGTCCCTGGTGATGTATACGACTTGTTAGCCCCTTTGCTGACTCTGCATTTAAATGTCGTTGTTCGTGCCCCTTATAGGTTGGTGTTGTTGGACCGCCTCACGGTCTGGGCTAATGTTCATAACGTTCTGTTGGATTTGCAATGCAGGGTTAAACCAGGCTGGGGGACTATTGAGCAAAATCTTAATTTGTATTTGCTCATCAACAAATACACTAAAGAGAAGGAGGGCGCAATCCACCTGGCCTTCATGGACCTCAGCTTGACTTTTGACGGAGTAAATGGAGGTAAGCTCTGGCCTGTGATGAAGTCCAAGGGGGTCAAACCTGCACTTGTCACTTTTTTGTGTGATTTGCACGATGGTCTAGTGGCCTCTGTGAGGTATGGTTCAAATGGGGATTTCAAACTGCGCTTAAACCTGAAGAGAGGAGTCCATCAGGGTTGTATAATGGCACCTTTTCTTTTTATTTGATATATTAATCAACTTGAATCAGTTTTAATAGCACAGTGCCGGGATGTTCCCAGAGCCGGTGCCTGCCCTGTTATATGCAGATGATACCGTTTTAATTGCTCGACCTGCCAGGGGTTTGCAGCAACTTTTAAAGCTTTTTATTCCTTTTATGGATAGTCTCTACCTCTCCACCAGTTTCGAGAAATCTCATGTTATGGTGTTCGGTCCCAAAAGTGTCAAAACTCAGATTTATGGCGTGAAGGGTCACCACATAAGCAGGGTAAATAATTTTCAAAATGTGGGCATTCTATTGGACTCTCAACTTAACTGGAAACTGTTGATCAGGAATAATGTTATGTCCTTTAATAGAACCATCCATAGCATGGGTGACTTTTCATGGTGGTTGCGGCGCACACACATGTGGGCTGTTTTATAGATCTTTAAAGCTAAATGCATCCCCATTGCTAGTTTTGGCTGTGAGATTTTGGGCTACGTGGTAATTACCCATATTCAGATTGCAGAAAATATGTTTTTGAGAAGTCTTTTAAAGATTCCACAAGGTATACCCTTAGAGATCGCTCATGAAGAACTGGGTTTGGGATACATATCTGTTTTTATTCGTCTTTCTCACTTACTACTTTTGCTCTCAGTGTGTCTGAAAGATGAGCTGCAGATTAATAAGGTAGTTGTAAGTGATTGCATGTGTCTGGACAATATGCTTGAAATCCCCCGGTTGAGTTATATTTGTGTACCTTTAAAGACCTAGGGAGACAGGAACTTTTTTATGAACCGGGTTGGATTGTTAAAGCGGATATTACCGGGGTCAAGCAGGCCTTTCTCTCCAAGATGGCAGTGGAGCATGAGGCTTCTGCTCTGACCAAGTGTGCTATTCACCATTTTATTTTGATTAAATCCGTGGGTGGCATGGGACCTTACTTAAACCTCCACATGCCCAGCTACCATCGTAGGTTGCTGACCCTGTTTAGGCTAAACTTGATTCCTCAGTATATGTACTCTAATGGTGGTTGGGCCAAAGACTCTGATTTACCTGTCTGTTTTTGTGATCATGTATCCATTGCCAATACCCTCCAAATTATGATGATCTGCCCCAGGTTTAGCAATTTACGTCACAAATATATTCGGCCCCTTCTCCTACTGATAAATTTTAAGCAAGTGAGACCAGCGTTTTTGTTTTTACAACTTGTATCCACGCCTAATGTATGTTTTTTCTTATCCTGGTTTCTTTCGGGTGTGATGAGATTGAAATAACTGAGATCTTACTGTATCATGTTTTTTTTTCTGTGATGCGATTTTGCTATGTGTATGTAGATCATGTTTTTCTTTATGATATGTATATTTGTATCTCTGCTTTTATGATTTTCTTTGGAAAATCAAAGAAAGTTTTGTTGATTGAAAAAATAAACCCACATAATATCATATAAAGTGAACGTGTGAAAAAAAGTGCCAGGTTCGCCTGAATCTTTTCCCGTACAAGTGCGGTTATACATCCTGTTATATAATATTATAAAGTGCATAAGCGCATAAATCGCAAAATAGAACGTCCTCTACAATTTTCCACACCCTAAAATTACCAAACTACAAATGGTGGTGTCAACCTTCTCAGCACACTCCTTGCCCATCACTATTAGGAGAGCACCATAGAATGCATAGAAGGAATAATGGGATGTCGCCGAGCTTCTGAAGCTGTGGGGTGCACCCTCAGTGTTGTTGACCTAAAAATGATTTAATGAACTGTGAAGTTCATGAAAGCGGCAATGCTTCGCCTTAATAGAATAAGTCATTAAACATGCTTATAAGTTTGTTTATTAGGATGCAACTAAACATTATTAGTTTTTGCCACTTTAAAGGTCTGACTGTCTATATGTTGCATATATGTACGTTACTTCACTTTGGAGTGGCATTCTTACCTTTTCAGCAACGACTATCCAATGTTTACCAAGGGCTTTAGTCGTGAAAAGTTAAATTTTGTGAACTTTTGTAAACTTCTGAAACAATGTTACTTCCTTACTTGTTTTGCTTCTTAGCCGTGAAAATGATATTATACATGTGTTTATTTTACAGTAGAATTTAAGTAATCAATAATTAAGCTTCCTTCTGTTTTTTGCTTACATTATATGAGGTGACTTGCAAGATCGATATCATGGTCAACACTTTTTTCCCCATAAATAATTATCATAGGGAGCTTGAGACATCAATGAGCAAGCCTTATGCAGAAGCGAGAAGACCCAGCTATCTCATGTTGTCGTACACAAATTCCTTGCTATGCTGCTTCTAGGTGCCAGTAGTAATGCTAATTTAACAGTTGACACAATCACCAGCATAAGCCTGACGTCACGCCCTTGTGACTTCAGGATTCTCCCTGTGAGCACGCTATGGTAAGCCTGCTAAGGGACCCTAAAATATTCATGGTCTTGAATGCCAAGAAGTAGGAAAACGCATAACATTCATAAACTGCAGTCACAGAGAGAACTATATTGACCTTTTGATGTGGACAGGCTATTAGTTCATGGATGAATCCTGTTCTGAGACTGGCATTTTAAACTAACCAGTTGGTGGTACCCCAAGGTAGTATTGTACCAGAATATCATAACCAAAATGTTGTCAGACAAAAATACTGAATGATAAATATTGTTTATAAAAATAATGACCCACTTCAGGTAATAATAGAAAATCTAGACCCAGTGGGGTGATACATTTGTAAATAATCCGAACAAAATAATTTTGTTAGGCAATATTTCTGCAAACAATATTGCGACATACACCACCCCTCTAAGAATATAGAGTGGTGGCCTTAACTTGGTTGCATGATGACAACAGACCTCTGATTTTTGACAAATATTCGACCTGTTCTCCTGGCCGTGTTTAGCCAAGGATGTAAAGAATGTCTGCTACATGAGTGCGCGCCTTGCATTTCCAATAAGACCCAGCCCATGAATACAGCAAAAATGTGTCATCATCAGAGTATCAGTATAAACTGGTCTTCCTATCATTCTTATTTAGCCGAGGCATCAAAAGCTACTCATCATCACAGACCAGGTATCTGCAGGCTAGAAATAATCCTAGCACATCTGCTGTACCAAAAGGGCTCTGGGAAAAAATGTTCATCCAATGTGGCAGCCAGAATGATTGCACATACTCCAGACAGAAACTTTGAAACTTAGGCAGCCAAGAGGTGCCGATGATATGGTAAGTCTATACAGAATCACTCTATAACCTCACATTGATGTGCAAAATGAGTGCTTTTATGGGAATTCTTGGTCCATGCTGGGCACTCTGAAAGTACACCATGAACTGGAGTGTTGCCGGTATGCAACCATTCTTGTACGTGGCTAAAATGTTACCATAAACAGCAGCTCAAGAGATTTCTTTCACATTACTTAATGCTCAGAAAAATTCCAAGTTTGGTGTGGAGATTTATGGGCGGATATACAAAACAAGCATTGGCAACGCCAATAGGTCTGGCTTTAAAGGAACGTTGTATGATAATGTGAAGCATCACAAGTATTACAATTAAATAGTATGGCAATAGCTATGCATTTGTGTGGAAACAAAGAACTGTAGAATAGTATTGGTGAATGTTAAACGGTCAGGTGACAGTTGCACTATCAATCCAGAGCTAAAAATCCATGTATGTTAAAGACTGCCCTCCTCCTTTCTGTGCTGCTGCTAGAGAAACCAACATCAATTATCTAGTAATCTAAGACACTTTAATAGCATTCCAATGTCATGTGTGTGTCCCTGAAAGTTCATCTGTAGGCAGCTTGATAAATAAACAAAATTACCACAGCTGTGTGGCGGGCACCCCTCACTAACATCTATCAAGCTACAATCATGTTGGATATTACATGCATCTCACAATGCATCATGGTTAATGTAGTCATTGTAGAATGGGACTTTCCTTCATAAACAAATTTTACAAATGGCATTTACCTAAAAAGGAAAATGAAATGCCATCATTATGATCTATACATAGTAGAGCTAAGTTTTAACTCTGACCTTTCTGTCAATTGCGCATGTGGATATGTGGTGATATTAAACTTAAATGTTGTTACATCATAATTGTAGCTCCATATAAACTGAAAGTACACATGTTGCCTACTCTAACAAAGCCATCTGTCAAGAGAACCCAGTCCAAGACCAAAGGAGGACTATTGGAGCAGGATGACATCATTACACCTGCGACAAGGAGTTCTGAATCCACTCCAGCAACAGAAGTAGCCACGTTCAAATTATTCAACCAGTGCAGACATCAGCCACACCAACGTGAAGGCCTACAACCACACTTATAAAGTCAACTACCACTCACTCACACCAGAAATGTATGGAGACATGCCTACATATCAATCACTATGCAGGCAGGACTGGCCCTCTTGCCAAGGGGTCTATTGGATGTTACAGAGGTACCATTAAAGACTCCTATTGCACCCCAGTTCTGTAGTTAGGAGAAATTCACGCTCATGATTCAATGGAAACAGCATAGGACCTCCTGTGAACTCAGAGGGGTACAGGAAGATAAGAAAACCATATTTGATGGGCATGAAATCATCAGATTAGATATATCTGAACTACCCACAGTCGTGAAATACCTGTGCCAAGGCATTGCTGCTGACTCATATGCGAACGGATGTTTGCCAAGGCACTCGGAAAACTGCCTTCAGGCAACAGGGCCCTCTGTGGAAAAGCTGGCGTCTGCAAAAACAAATATGTGCAGACACACAGCAAACATGCAAGCTGGAATGATCATCACAGTGGTAATGCAGTCAAAAGCACTGCTAAGATGTCCAATTCACTTGAAGAAATGCAGTCACTCAATGCAGTCGACAGCTCCAGCACAGCACCAGCGGAGAGTGAAGAGGCCTCAAGTGTTAGTAGTATGTCTGCTGATCCAGGCATTGCAAGGAGCAGGAGAAGCCATAATGGGGAGGGGCAGGGCAGAGTAATTCAGTAACCCACAGAGAGAACAACTTTTTCTAGAGCACTATGCAAATAATGATCAAAAATGGGCTTTGCATGTTAAGCTTTACCATACATAATTTTTTGATTTGGTGATGATGAATCTAGCTAGTTGACTCCATCTTCTGTTTGTCATAATTATAATAAATAACTGATAAAAACTTAAAATGGTTATTTGTTTATTCTCATCACCCAGCTCTGCTCTTCACAGGCAGTCATACATTGCACAGTGATGGTTTTGTGAGTGGGGATTGATCCTGTTTCTATATATAAATTCACCCCCATCATGTGACATATAGCGACAGGGGTGCTCTTTACACATCCTGTAACATTTATAAAATGTGTTATGGCATATATTCAGACCATTTTATCCTCTAATTTACCTGGGTTCCTTGGGAAAATGATATTCGTGACAGCAGGGCATCCAGGTGGCTGGCATGCCACCTGCAACAGCTACAACACCATGGTAGCTTGCTGATGCTACTAAGTGTATGCAATAAAGACCCAGAATGTGTGTAGGTATTGTCTGGTTGTGTTGAGTATGCCTGTCTATTATGGTTTTCAATTAATCTATAAGGTCACGTTTGACCAGAATTCTTAACATATACTTTACATAAATCTCTTCTGTTTGTTCAAATAGTCTCACCCCTTGTCCGAGATCCTCATACCTTTCCTTCTCCTCTGCTAGGCTCTATGTTCATCCTCTTCACCACTATAGAGAGTGTTGACATTGTGAATATTTGTATTGTATTTTGCACTTCCTTTCATACTGTTGGGCTTATTTACAGACCCCTTGTGCTGCCGGTGCATCACTTTTTTTGACGCACCAGCGGTGCAGTGTGCTGGCCCATATTTACAAGGCCACACAAAGCCACCCTGCGTGGCTTTTCATGGCCTTGCAAATACGGCCCCTCTTCACGCATCACTTTGCGTGAAAGGGGCGTGCCATGGGTGTTGCTGTGGGTGTTCCCACGCAACACCTATGGATTCTGCCACATTCCCAGATTTACTTAATTTCGTAAACCCGGGAATGCGTCAGAATACTACACCTCCCCAGGGGAGGCGTAAGGAGGCGCAGCAAGGAGAACTACTTTTATTTCTCCTCGTTTTTTCCTCTTTCTATGTGTGCTGCATTGTGCAGCACATATAGAAAGAGACAAATACCATCAATGATTGTTTTTGTGCAGGAAGGTTACCTCATCCCCGCAACACAGGCACTTCTGCACCATGGTGCAAGGGTGCCTGCGTTGACACATGGCAGCCAGTTGAGCGCCAGTGCAGGGGAAAGCACAGGGATGCATCATATTGTTGTAAATATGACGCACCCCTGTGCTTTTAAAATGACGCCGCTCGGTGCAGCAAAATGGCGCTGTGTCATTTTGTTGTAAATGAGGCCCTGCATATCTATTTACCACCTGCTGCCACTAAATGGTAATTTGTGAGTGCAATTTAGCATATTTGCGAACATTTGTAATTTGCAAATGTTTTGTACATATTGTTTGTGAATCACTATTTGGTAATTGCTGATTAGAAATTGCTATTTCCGTGCCGCAAAATAGTGATTCTTAGTTTATTACATCGCTGAGCAAAATTAGCAAATGTCTGTCTTTATAGGTTTCATACATCGTAACATATTGATTTAGTGATCACAAATCAGTTTGCAACCTGTTTCCATACCACTAATGCTTCATACACCATGACCTTGCTTCTGTGTCACAGGCAATGGTAGTGGTAGTAATCCTGAGAAATCTCTGCACAATATAAAGGGCCAAAGCAACAGCTGTGAACAACCTCCAAGCTTACCCCTCGGAAAAAAAGAATACTTAAAGGAACAAGTCCTGCAACTACAGGGATTCAGGGATTTGGAAGTCCTGTCAGGGGACCGAGTTCATCTCCACATTTTCAGGCATCCCCTACTTTCTCATCAGGAAGAACCAAGACATTATCATGTACCAGATGCACAGCGAGATTGGAGTGATCAGAGTCATACGGTGTTGCACTGGAATTATTTCTTAGCATGGGGTAATTAAACAAGTTTGGCAAAACAATCACAGTAGCGGCAGACCGAACATCCTTAAATTCACGGGAGAACATACACACCTTCTCTAGATAAACCAGGCGCATATTCAGCTTCTCGGCTGAAAGCTGAATCAGACTTTATAACTATTATTAGACAATATTCATAGATGGACGATTAGGGAAGAAACTACTGCTAAACTGGCAACTTCCCTCCACCTGCTTGAGTTGAACTGGCAAGTCGGACACGACCCCTTCTCTGTGTGTGCCCAGGCATGGACAAAACTATAGACATCTGTGAAGTTCTGCTCACTTACTATGCAATTGGTTGCTATTACGTTAAGTGCCCTAGGTACACAATGAGCATGTGCACCCACTTTCTGCACCCCTGTGGTGCTTTGGTTTTACAGAAGAGACCACAGAATGGGCCGCAGATGCTTGCCGCCCCCTTCTGTACTATTGATAGTGCTGGTGCCCATATAGCACCAGCTCTATCCTAAAGGAGCGTTCCCTCAAGGGGAGGGTCCCATGCAAATGAGGGAAACACTTTGCCTCTGCACCCGCATCATGTTATGGAAACGGGCACAGCAGTAGGAGGCTGTCTGGAGGCACACTAGCTGTGTGCCACAAAGAAGTGGTGTACAATGCTGCGCTCCCTGGAAGGGGCAAAGGGGGTACCATGGACCCTTAAGACATCCCACTGAAAGCGGGTGAAGTCACTCTCTGCATCCGCCTGCAGAAGGTTCTCTCTCCGCCTTGAAAGTGCTGGCCGGATACTGCCTTCATTGTGAAAGGAGGAGCTGCGGCTTAAATCAACCGATCCACTTTCCCTAATGAGCTGCCCCCCAGGCAGCACATGTTTGTGGTTGGCTGTGGCTACCCTAGGGGCAGCACATCATTGTCAATAATAGGCCGCCCAGTCTCTGTGACTCTGTATGTGCTCAGCATACCCACTCAAAGATGCACCAGGCACAAATGGGGCAGTGCACCTTTACTGTAATAAAGCCCCTGGTTCCTTTATGAATGAGCCATTGTGTGCAACACATAAATGCCATTGTTACTGATGTGGACGATGTCTCCTCTCACATTAGAGGGACTGGGAAATACTGGGAGTAGTTGGTCCTCTATTTAGAATTCTCTAAATGCTAGCTTTAAGACATGACATCTGGTATCTTATCCTGTTTCCAGTCGGAGTGCCAGGTGCCCTTGTAGCCTGTATCACCACAGCTACCCAGTTCAGTGTGAGACTCCCTGCCTAGCCCCACTTTTTCAGGTGAAGGAGGCAGTCCTGAAGTCCTTATTCTAAGTTGTGGCCATCACTTCACATGTGGCCCAACAGCCTAAAATATACCTCTTTGCTCCAGCGGTTGGGTGATGCCCACTCTGTCCATTCAAGAGCATCTGGCCTCCCTCGTCTCCACTAGGTTGGTCACAGGTGGGGAGAACTGGTACCTAGGCATGTGTTTGAAGCTGTTCTCATAGCCCCATTTGTACTATTGGGCTAAATGAGGCTAACCTGCCCTAATGTTCCGAACAACCTACCTGACCGGTACCTTTTGGCCCAAGGATCAACCATCTTGTCAACCGCTGCTGCTTAGGCAATTCAAAAGCCTATTAAGGCCTCTTTCTACACCTAATTGGGAGACCCTGTGAGCTGGGCAGACTGAGGTGAGTGAGGCCCTTGGGAGGAAGACTGACCGTCTATCTTTGTATGATTTAAGTTTGTTATTGATTTTGAGCAGTTATATGGATTTTTACATGGGTTTTCATCCGAGATCATCAGTGCAGCAATTGAATATTATTTCTCCAATTGTTTAGTCAAGCCACAATTTCATCCTGTGATGTTTCACTGCTGTAGCTAACTGTTGCATCATTTAGTTGTGTAAATGTATTTAGTGCAGCAGGTGCAGTGAGGTGTGAGTTACTCCCTCCACACAAACTATGCCTTCCTTTTATGTCCGGCCTATGGGTAGTTGGAGTTTTATCCTTGTGACCATTAGAGTCCTTACTATGCTTGCTATGCTACTGGTGTCATTCACCTGACCTCACCCTGTGCTTCACCACCACTCATATCGTGGGGGGGTGGGGGGCTTATTGCTCAAATTTGTGCCTCTCCCACTGCACTGTACTTCCACTGGCTGCATGCTCTTCCAGGTGCTTTACCTTTTGACATGCACTCTAAAAGAGTGCATTACACTGTACGGTGTCACCACCCCCTACCCTCCTCCTCCCACCATTAAATGTAGCACCAAGTCGACCCGAAGACATTGGGTAGCTTTTACAGGAGCACCAGCTACATTACACAAGGTCAGATTACCACTTGTCCCCTGCTGTTGTTCTCTTTTCTTTTTAATTTTTGCAGTTTTATATAGCACCAACTCAACCTGAGGGTATTTGAGCACTTTTACAGTCTCACCAGATACATTACACAAGGTCTGATTAATCTTTTTAGGTATGAGGAGATTAAGGACCTGATATAGATCTTGGTGGTACTCCAGCCATCCCTCCACAGTGGTGGTTTCAAGTACTCCGTCGAGTTGACGGAATCCTGCCTGCTGTATTTACATGTGTGCTGGCTGAACTGCGGCGGTGGCAGTCTTCTCTGCTGGCAACAGTACTCGGTCGCCGTCAGGTCGACGGTATTGCGTCGAGCATATTTAGATGTTCCCACTGTGCTGGTGGTGTTCTAGTGGCGGTTTGCTGACAGAGTGAGTGCCTGGTGGCGTGGACACTGCTAAGTACTACTTATTAATGTGTCAATACACATATGTATCATGTTTGCATCAAAAACATATGTAGGCAATGTGTTATGGCCCTTTGCGTTACACATTGCATGCCACGCACACAACATACACACACTATTGAATGCACACCCATAGGCAACACAAGCAACACCCACAACCACCACAACAACAAATATTTTTTGTAAGTGTCTGTGACAGAAAATACGAGCTGTGTTGTGAAGGACGCCCAGGGGGCACTGAGGGTGCATGCACTATTGTTCTGGCTGTGCGCGACCCGGATATTCCTGTTCATCTGGCTCCTGATTGGTTGTCGGCTAAACTGGGGTCACGTCTCAATGCCAAAAGAGGACGAGAATCGCCTTCGAGGTATAAGCCGGATCGGGAGGATCTGGAGGAAGTCTGGAGATTGTTGGAGGCGGAGAAGACGACAGAGCTGAACCTGGGAAGTAGAGAGAAGGTGGAATCCCTGCGGAGATTTAAGGAAGAGGACAGAGGGCTTATTGCGTCCATAGACCGAATGCACGAGCACCTGAGGGACAGCATGCTGGATGAGGCAGCCGTGACTCTGGCTTGGGGTCACGGCCTCAGGCAAGTGTGCGCGATAAGCATGTGGTTCTGGGGAGTGTGGCTTGTGATGTATGGGATGTTTCTGATCTAGGACTACCATACACTTTGGGAGAGTTTATCGGGCATAACTGCTTGTTGCTTGCCATCGGGGAATGGGGTTGGTGGACATTTGTAACTCTCTCCCTTGGGACAGAACACAGAAACCAGACCTTTGGATTCTCTTGTGGACACAATCTGGTAACGTTAGTTACAGGGGAGTGAACCTGAGGAGAGCGAAATAAGATTGGAGCACTCACGGGCACTGTGGTGTATTTGGTGAAGGACACTCATGAACTATAGACCACAGGACTAATAGCCTTGTCTTTATGTTTCCCGAGGGTGCTGAGGAGATCCTGAGGGACGAATTGAGAAGGAGGATTAAGAAGACAGCACCAAAGTCTGAGGAAGAAAGACTTTGTTATTCTTGTTTTCGAGACTATAAGTTAGAGAAATAAAACCTCTCAAATCAGGCTCAGTGGTTGTGCATCTCTTGTCCTGTCACAGTGTCAATAAAGGTGTGTTCAATTTACCTTGATAAGTAGGATATTAAACACTACTGCATTACACCTAAGTAAAATGTTGCATGTAAGAGCAATGCAAAAATACACGAGGCTACAGCAATTGTCAACACACGATTCATAGTAGGACAATTGTTCAAGTACTTTACCTTAGATCCCAGCAACAACAGAGTCGTTTGGTGTCTTGGTGGAGTTGGAGCGGCAAAGGAGGGACCTGAACAGTGGGGTACAAGACGGAAAGGGGAGCGGGAAGCAGTAAAAAAGGTAACATTTACCTCATTTCCTTAGATTCCGCCAACTCAAAGTAGGGGGTATTCCAGTCCTGCTGACAGCTGCTTCTGCGTATGACGCTGTCAATGAGGGAGAAGATTCCTGGTGTAGGCAGTGGGACTCTGGTGGTTTTTCGCCCATGGACCCTCCAACATCTAAATAGGGTGGGTGGCCTGCCAAGTCGGCAAGCCGTGAATCAGTTGAAAAAGTGACAGCTGGACCTTTTCCGCCAAGATCTAAATCAGGCCGTTAGGGATTTGCCGAGGATCACAGGATGTTGAGCCAACACTTAAACTCCAAGTTGGTTCCCCAGTTGGTGGCAGCTCTGGAAGTAACACCACTTCCTCTTGTCCCAACCTCCCTGACTCATGTTGCTTGTCCCGTCCACCGACCATTATGTTGCAGCCCCCCACTGATCCAATCCTCTACAAAAGAAATTAACAGAGCCAAACAGCTCTCACTTGCATGAGAGCTATTTGACTTTATTAATGTTTTTAGACATATTGCACAGCAGCATGGGCTGCTGTGCAAAGAGGCTTAAAGTAAATAGAAACAAAGAGCTGTGATGCTGTCAAAGCTGGCTGTGTCATAGCGCTTTGTTCCTATTTACTTTAAACCATGTTGTACATGATGCAGCTGAAAAGCCTTAAGAATCTTTACGTGACACATAAACTGATTTTGAGACATTTCAAGTAACACATGAATAAACGTGCACCATCTATACGTTAAAGAGACATGAGATTAAACATGAGAAAACTTAGTTACTGTATCGTAAAAGCATGCAGATATTTGTAGGATAGATAAAATCATATAAATTTGAATAACATAGGTTTATATTTTATTAATCAGCCTCAGCATAATTATTTCAACGTGTCATAGAATGGTAAAGTGATGTACTTATGTGTTATAATGTTCTTAACCATCCTTATGGAAATAGTAAATTGTGTGTAGTCTTAATGAAATCAAAGGTAATTTAGATAACTTCACGTGTGATATGGAGAGTTTCCATTCTGAATTCCATCTTTTGCATATATGAAATTGTGCTCCAAATGTGAAAAGCAAAAAGTAGTGCTACACAGTCATATTGAGTGTAAACATCTTGAAACCCTTAGATAATAATCTTCATGTATGTGCTAATATAGAACACTTGAAGCGAGATTAATATTTTATCATTTGAAATAATTTTACACGTTGGTACTTTGAAATTGCAGTAAAATGGCATAGCTACATGAAATCTTTGCAAACAGATTATTAATATCTCTGAATGCTAATAAGTTGGTCTATTGGAATATTGCTTTTCCCAACTTATGAAATGTATATTTTACTACTTATAGCCTGTATATTCTTAAATTGACTACATTCTAGGCCTGCATTTTACTATTCTGTTTTGTCTTATACTCATGAGAAGCTTTCTCAAACTTACATTGTGAAGCGAAACTGTTGCTTCCTAGAAGGAGTTCTCTCTCGCTCAAAAGGACTTTTTGCAACAAAATTGACACTTTGGGAACATTTGCTATGGGAAACTGTCCTCTTGAACTCACTCTCCTGCCTGCTGCTAAAGGATCATTGTTTGGAGGTTTACGTGCACCGGATGACCTACAAATTACATAATTAGTACCACCTCTTTCTATAATATGTTTCTTCCTTTATGTCGCATGACAGTCATCTTATATGAACTGACCAATTGACTGAGTGGTCTGACACTGAGGTGACCCAGGAGGTTTCACCCCAGAACTAGAAGACTATATTATACACTTATCGGATGAATGGAGAGACTTGACCTGAGCTAACCTGACTTTACCAGACCTTTTACCCTTACCCTTTTTGGATTTCGATTGGACTGATTCCAGAGAGACTGCTTTTGGTTTTCCTGCAACTCTTTCCATTCATGCTTATCCATTTGCGGACTCTGCTCGCTCCCTCCCTTTGGACTGACGCATACGCTGTGTTCGCCATTCTTGGACTCCTTCTTGATGAGTCCCTGCACATGAGCTGTCACGGTACATGTCCTTGCTGAACTCTCTTAAACCTTTTTGTCACCTTATGGCACGCCCAAACTAACTAAACTATTCTGTACTCTTTAGGCAAAGAAATGTTTATTAATAATGTGATGCCCTTTAATTGAAATTTTTGCTAAACTAAATTTTAACTAGAAACATGAGTCTATGCTTTACCATGACCTTTCCTTTTAAATTTTATAGTGCATTCTTAATTTATTTATTAATGCCAAGGAGAAACCAACTTAGAGAAATCTCTGAGCATCAAGTACTAATGTTAATGTTTTGTATAGCCCTAGTGGAATTATTGGTTTGCATGATTTTGGTCCAGCTAAACTTCTTCTGAAGGTTCGGACTTGCAGTGATAATCCATTACTTGTATAGTCTGGTTTTGAGAGTCCTATAAATTAACTTAATTATTAGCTTGTGAATCGGATATCCAATTCCTGATCCTCATTGGATATCTGGATTTTGGATCCCTTATATCCAACCCCTCATTGGCACAAAACAAGATCCATCGGAGGATCAAGTGAGTCTCAATAAATAGATCAGATATGAAAAAGGGTACAGTTTCTGTTGGAACACACAGAAGCCCGCACTGATGTGCAGCATGTCTAAAGAAACATTGACAAAGCCAATAGATCTCGCATAGGTGAACCTATTGGCTTTGCCAATGATTGTTTCAGATGTGAGTGTTATCAGTATCAGCTTAAGGAATGAGCCTGAGTGCTGGATCATATAGGCACCTAATCTAAGTTAGATAATATTCCTCCTTCTTCAGCCTGCACATGTATGCACACACATGTGTAATTGTGTTGCAGACGTAACCAGCACAGAACCACTACTTCTGAATTACAAGGGCGCATTAGAGCAGCAGGCTGCTATGAGGTCCAATTCTGCAGAATAACTGGTTGACTAAGAAGTAATGCCAGCGGCCTTTAGTAAGTGGTGTTTTAGACCACAACATTGCTGAATTTCGAGAGTTGAGTACCACATGACATTATTAGGTGACGTTTCACAGCCCGGAATCAGTGCAGTATTAAAGTGGTATTAGTATTGCAGGCTTTTTATTTGTTGTGGAAAAACAAAATTGAAAGCGGCTGGGTCTAGAAAGACTGCACCTCCTGAACTAGTCACTTATGTAAACAAAAAGAAATATTGCCCACCTCAAATGATCTGCCACTTGTAGACCACAAAATGAATTTAAAAACAAGTTAAATGAGAGGCAATATATGTACACACACAGTTCAGTACAATGAGGAGCACATCAATAAAAGATTATTAACAGAAAGTCGTTTCTGGTCTTTTATTTTCAGATACTTGATATGCAATTGATGAGACCAGCTAACGCGTTTCACCCAAACATGGGCTTCTTCAGGGCATTAAGGTAGAAATATAGGGCAATCAGCAGTAACTGGAGCAAGAACAAGAAATAAATCCGTTCTACGTTGCATTGAGAAAATCTCGTGGTAGAGAACAGTATTGTTTTTAATCAAGATACCGTGTAAAAGTAATGTTCGTGAAATGAGTCAGTGCCGTGTCCGGACGCGTCTTGTAACCAGCGTGTTACAAGGCGCTGGTTACAAGACGCGTTCGGACACGGCACTGACTCATTTCACGAACATTACTTTACACGGTATCTTGATTAAAAACAATACTGTTCTCTACCACGAGATTTTCTCAATGCAACGTAGAACGGATTTATTTCTTGTTCTGCTCCAGTTACTGCTGATTGCCCTATATTTCTACCTTAATGCCCTGAAGAAGCCCATGTTTGGGTGAACAGCGTTGGCTGGTCTCATCAATTGCATATCAAGTATCTGAAAATAAAGACCAGAAACGACTTTCTGTTAATAATCTTTTATTGATGTGCTCCTCATTGTACGAACTGTGTGTGTACATATATTGCCTCTCATTTAACTTGTTTTTATTTGTTGTCCTTCATTCAGCCAGGGGAATAACTGAGCCCCCAACAGCCCCTGCAATGCGGTGGGCCCCAGCGTTCCTTGTTTGAAGGGGTCCCTCAACTCCCAAAGCAATGCCATTGCATGCCTTGCAGAATGTGTGCACTGGCATGGATTAAGAAATAGGTAAACGCTTGGGAACATCACTCTGCTTTACCGAGCAGGCCACCTGCAGCATAGGGGGGCCCCAACCCTTCAGGGGGACCCCCATAATCCCAAGACCAATGAATATCTGTGCAATCTGGGAGACGATGGGACCCCTCATCACATTTGGCAGGGGGCCCCATCATTTTGTGTTACGCCACTGCTTTCAGTGCAGTTGTGCAACTAAACCGAAGCACTTCCATGCAGTTTGCCTGTCTGCACTGTCCAGCCAGCCAGTACTGTGTTCTTGTACCAGAATTATTTCAATTCAATTCATTAGAAACAGTTCTTCTGCAGTTCAGGATTCCCCCGGTGCCTTTCACTGCCCCTCTGACACCACCTTCAGTTGATCTGCTGCAGTTTTTGTCAAACTTCGACACCTGGCTAAAACATGCTGGGCATTATCCACCAGGGAAGGGAATAAAAAATATTGTTAGGCCATTTTAGTTTTAATTTCTATAGTGAATCTTCACTTTGCTTTCTATTCAGTACTTCAAAAGATGCCTGAGTATTCTGGCCTAGTAAAAATAATAATCAATTGGCAACTATTTTCCACTGAACAGAATTTGCATCTTTTCTTTTGTGCCACCATCACTGGATGGGAATGGATGCAGTACCACAAGTCATTACTAGGTAGTGCTTTGTGGTCTGCCACCAACGTTGAATTACAAGGGTTTACTGTAACATGAGTCTATTAAGTAGCAACCAGCAGTATCATTGGAGAGCCAAGATGCAGCATCACAGACCCAGACGTAATGGATTTCTTACTAGTATCATCACTGAATTTCAAGGGCGTGGTAGCCTGGATTCATTTTTGCATTACAGTGATGGGGATGATGGCCAAATTCACAAAGCTATTTTTGAAAATTCTTGTTTATGGGGAAATTGTTCCATTTACACCTGCCAGTTATCCGAAAAAGGAAACCCGGCAGATGTAAATGCCTTTACTATTGCATAATTGTATGCCATAAGTGCATACAGTTAGGAGTAAATTGCATGCAAGTGATGTGAGCGGGTAAAAATGCCTTTGAAGATGGCAAACATCTAAAAGTTTGTGACTTTGTAGGCATTCACAAACTCCTCTCTGAAAGTTCCCAGACTGGGAATGGTCAGAGAGATGCTAAAGCAAAGGGCTGGAGAAACGTGCCTTGCAGGGTGAGAAGAGGAATGTGTAAGAAGTTGGCTCTCTATATAGTGCACTAAATCGAGGTACACTGTTCAGAGAGTCCAGAAACCCTTATTGGTTTACAGAGGCACAAGAAACAAACCCAAATGCTCTCTTTTGTGGTAGAGTGGGAGAGTAGTTTAGGCTTATCAGAGGGTAGTGCTAAGCACTTGTACCCATAGAGGCAATAAATGAGAGACACACTCAAGAATAAATCCGAGACCAATTTAGAAAAATAACATGCATTTTTATGTAAATTCCAACACCAAGAACTTCGGGATCAAGTAAATACTTTTTGAGATATCGATTTTTACAGGTAAGTAAAATGTCCATTTAAATGCGTCCTTACGCGGCAATGCTTTCCTTTGGGATAAAAGACATACTGCATACAGTTACTAGCAATAGGTTTCTGGGGTCAACTACAGGACTTAAGGAGGTAGGGGGGCCAAGGTCTAAAGAACCACCAGCAGTTAGTCCTGCCCTGGAACGTCCGGGTGCAGAGGTGCTGGTCGGGTTGGTAGCTTTATGTGCTACACCAAAGAGGGGGGCACCATGAAACAGGCTGCAGAATCGGGACTTGGGACAGGTTCTGGAGCTTCCAACAGGGGGCTCGGACCATGAGGACCCTGGGAGCAAAGAAGTACAGTCGGTTATCGGAAAACCGGGCTGGGGGTGCTTGGTTCAGAGTGATTAGGTCGGCTAGGCTTGTGCCTCATGGCCACTCACAGTTGTCGGTTTCGCCGTTTAAGGGGACAAAAACAGGACAGCTGGGCCACTCTCAAAGTGGGTCTCTGTGGTGGTGACCTCCCTTGATGGCTGATCGTTCTTGGAGTCATTGGAGTCCGAATTGGACTCAAACAGTCTTTGGTTGCTGCAAGGGGTCCGGTACCCCTGGTATTGGTGCTGTGCAGCTCTGGTTGGTCCTGTCGTCTTCTCACTTGGTGGGGAGACAAATCTGGCCTTCTGGAGCACGGAGACCTCTTCCTGGGTAGCTGCTGCACCGATGGAACCGGGGGGAGCAGAAAGGTGGTAAGGACTTTGCTGTTGGTGCCTGGTAGCTCCTCTACTCCAAGGGAGATTGTTGGCATTTTGCGAAGTGCTGGCAGCCCACCGAGGTTCTTGGTAGATGCACAGTGGCAGTACGAGTCAGTTTGTCGCGATTGTTAGGACAGGTGCAGGTAGGCAGGGTTTGGCACCAAAAGGTCTGCAGCTGGTCCTCAGTTTGCTTTTCTTTGTCCTCTTCTTCTTGTGTCTGTCGAATCTGAGTTACTGGTGTCAGGGGTGTCACCTAAATACTCAATTTAGGGGTGTTAAGGGGAGTGTAAGGTAGTAGTCAATGGGCTACTTACCTTTGGGGTGCCTACACTTCCTATATGACCACTTCCTGTGGGGAGTGGGCATAACCCTGACCCAGTGTATCTGTAATTAGACCAAAAACCAAGATGGTGGAATTCTACTTTTTGTGTTCACTTCAGGTAGCCCACCTTACTGGTGTAACTAGTCTGATAGTGAACATGCCTCCTGACTAGTTAATTTACCGCCTGTCTTGGTGCCAAATGGGCACTGGACAGGGGGTGGCATTTCCCCTGTCTGGAGGAAGCCTGGGTCATGTATCAAAAGTGACAGAGGCCTTTGAAGCCTCCTGGCTTGATATGCTGATTACTAGCCATCCTGCTTGGAGGAGGTGACAACACCTCCGGCCAGAGCAGGCAATATTTCTGACTTCAGAGAGCACAGACTCTCACCTCCAGGGGGTCAGAAATACATCAGTGGTGGCAGGCTGGTCGATACAGTCAGGTAGGTTTTCAGGGGGCACCATTAAGGTGCCCTCTGGGTGCATGTCATAATAAATCTAGTACTGGCACCAGTACAGATTTATTAATATGAGTGTTTGATACCAAACACCTGATGGTTTCAGTGAAGCCATCATGTAGCTGGGGAACTCTAATGACCAGTGCCCAGTATATGTACTCAAGATGACTTACTTGTTCACTTGTACTGTCTAGCAATTGGATTAAACAGCACAGGGGTATATCAGCTCATGCAGATATGTTTTCACATGTAATATAATGCACCCTGCCTTAGGGTTGTAAGGCCTTCTGTAGGGGTGACTTATAAAGGTTGCATGCAGTGTCAGTGGGCATGGTACACAGGTTGTGTGCCATGTCGTGTTTTCACTTTGCTTTTTCACTCAGTCTGCAATGGCAGTCTGCATGGAATTGGTGGTTGGTCCCTTCAGGTAACACAATACATGCAGCAGCCATTAGTACCCAGGCCCTAGGTACCAGGAGTACAATTTACTAAGGACTTACAGAGGTGCTAAAGGTCTTGTTTTTGGAAAAGAACACTGGCACTGGGGACCTGTTTAGCAGGAACCCATTGCACTTAAGTCAAAGTTGCATCAAATACCAGTCAAACAAGCATTTGCAATGCAATAGGTCTCGCATTTACAAGAGTTTGAGCTATTGGCATTGTAAATGACAATGCCTTTTATTTATGTGTTGTTTTAAAAACAGATAAATAAAAGGAGTTGTAATTTAAAATGCCAAAAGCTTAAACTCTCGCAAATGCGAGACCTATTGCTATTTGAAAAAATAGTGCTCGGAGGCTGTAATTAAAGCCTATTGAGTAACAACACTGGGGGTGTCGCCATGGGAGGTTACAAAATGAGACAAGACGGTACTAAGGAGGGACTACTAAGCCTATTAACCAATGAACAGCCACAGTTTACAGTGGACAATGACACAAGCCTATGAAAAATATGGGCGGAGAGTGGGTGGAACTTCAAGGCCCTACCTGAATACAGCATGCCTGGCAGAGCAGCAGATGCGCTGCCCAGGCTCGACATGAAAAGGAGTTCAGCACTAGGGTGGGGGAAGCCTTATCAGCTAAGGAGTTAAGATGATACTCCATACATATTAAAACCAAATGCTCTCCACTCTTTGCAGGGTATCTGAAAGCAACAACCTGAGATGTGGTGTAGGATTCCCCATATAATGTTAAAAGCACATATATGAAAAGAAAGAACATTACATACATCATCCAAATATATTCTGTGAAAACTACAAAGGGGCATCATCCGAGGTCTTCGGGTCTAGGTATGTCTAAAGATAGAGTTGGCTTTAATCCTGTTCTTAAACTAGGAAGCAGATTTTTTATTGTAAGCTGGGTGGGTCTTCTGTCTGGAATAGACGAAATAGCATTAGACAAATGGCATTAGATGACGTGTGCCCCAGGCTGTAACACTTACACTCACAAATTGATACATATTTTTTACACAAGGGTTCAGTAATTAATAAAGATGACAAAAGGAAATGCACAGGTCTCGGTTCTTAAGGTTGACCAAAGAAAAACAAGCATTGGCAAAGACAATATGTTGCCATTTAATGTGCTAGCGTATACAGCATTAGCACTTTGGAGCAAGAAACGGGGGGAGCCAGCAGGAAGGGACAGAGAGAGCTATAGTTGTAAAGTAGTCCCTCTTGCAGTTCAATGCAATCACTCAAGTGGAGGCGGAAGGATATGCTCAGACAACCAATAGCATTAGGTGAGAGTTAAATTCTAAACTGGGCTGAGCACAGACGTGATCTACAAAATCTCAGGTGAATGGCTGAAAGAGGCTGGCGGAATAAAGCGGATGGTTAAAAGAGGTGGTTCCAAAGCTCACTCTACGTATATTGTTAGCAGTAGGTCTGTTTGTCAGCTGAGCTTTCAAAACAGAGACCTAACAACTATGATGAATAGATTGCAGCTTTTCTTCCACTGGAGGGCACTTGGTGATCAAATAACAGGTGGAGAACTTAAGGCTTTGCCTTTCTAATATCTTCTCGCCTCCCCCCACTATCCTTTTCAATCCAACTAACAGACTTGCATGTACACCGCTCAAATTAATTCCATATTTCCCTATACTACTTCACCACTAATCTTTTTTGGGTTCTGGACTAGCATGCTAATGTGAGAAGTTGGCCTGGTATATGCTGTCCACTAATTAAAGTGGGGACCTTGCACCAGTCCAAACGACCCTTATTGATGATTAGGTCAAAGATAACCTTTATGAAAGCTATCCTAGTGGTAGCTATGGAGAGCAACCTTCAGGCTTAATCTTGAAGGAATGTAAAGCAGCTTGTTTTACCAGAATATCACCTCCTGAATGACTAAATGAAAGGAGAACCACACAAGTGTTATATAAAAATATGTATTTATTACTAAAACACTCTCTACTAATCTCTACCCGAGATTAGAATGTACAGTACACAATGTTAAATCAATAGAACAACAGTAAATAGCACAATACACAGCGGGCTCCAGGGGGAGACCGAACCATATACTAAGAAAGTGGTATACCACGACTTCAATAGACACAGTGCCTAGAGCATGTAGAATCACTGGGACCCCAAGGAACCACCCACAGGAGTGACACAGGGAGCCCACGGAGGACGGGTGCAGTGTGGGAACACAGACGCGAGCTCCGTACAACTCTTTTGGAAAGTCGTGGTTGGAAAATTACAGTTTAAGGACACTTCGGAGAGGACTTCAAGCAAACCCTTTGGAACATAGAAGGTTCTAAGGCCAGCACCCTTGTGAGTACCGAGGTACCCGTGTTACCTATCCCAGAGGAGCCGGGTGCATAGGGGTCAAATGGTGTCGGAAACCCTCGTCGTTTTCAATGGCGTGATGCGAAGAAGTACTGCTGCCGGGAAGTTGAAAAGTGTCCGGTGGAATCCAAGACTGGATTCAGAGTAAGAAGAACCTGAAAGCAGAGGGGACAGAGTCTGGGCCACTTCACGTGACCAGGGGCTCGATAGACGAATGCCCACCGATGTTGGGCGCTTCAGGTGTGAAGATAGGATGCTTGACTCTGCAGCCACGGGGACCAGGCGACATCGACGACAACCAAAGTCTGGAGGTGAGCTGTCCCACGAAGGATGTCGAGTGCTGAGGGGTCAGTGTCCAGATTGAACACCAACAAGCCTTGGCAAAGGCAACCCACGCGGGCACAGGAAACAAGTGATAGTATGGACCAGCAAGGGCCAGGAGACTCTCCAAGCTATGGGGAGTCAGGGCACGCCTGGAGCAACCAAGAAAGCCCAAGGAAAGTCAAAGTGACCCTCGCCAGGACCCACAGGCCAACGGACCAGGGATCGCAAAGGGACCTCAAGCTGAATCACAAAACACCAGCCCACAGAGCACTCGTGGAGTGGAGGCCGGAGATCTTTGGTGGAAATGCTGCTCGGGGTAGGGACTACACGTAGTCCAAAGCACAGCCTCAGGGATCGCCGAAAAGCATATGCTGCTGCAAAAGTACATGGTGAACAGGAGTTCAGGTTGCACGGTCCCCACGAGGGATACTGGTCTCAGGATTGCTAAGAGAGCAGATCGACCTCAGGGACGCTCTGGAACCCACCTCCTGTGTTGCAGAAATCTTTGGAGTCCTCAGGAGCTCGGGAGATGCAGACTGGTCAGATGCGTTTAGGTGCCTGCTGCTGCAGGGGAGTAACTCCTTTACTCCAAGGGAGATTCTTCTGTCGTCCAGCGAAGTGTAGACCGTCAAAGTACTTGGTTTCTGCTTGCAGAGTTTAGTCCAGGTAAAATCTAAAGTCCTGTAGTCAGGTTTCCTACTTTATACCCAAGGAAGGGGTTGGACTAACTCTGGGGACCCACCTAGGGGAGGGTCAGGACAGAGGGGTGGCTACACCCATGTCCTTTGTCCAGTTTCGTGCCAGAGCAGGAGCCGATGGCTCCTGCAACCGGTTTGAGCTGGACTATGCACGAGGACACCAAATGTGCCCCAGTGCAGACTTTCTGGCACTCTAAGAGTGCACCCACCCAGCCCCAATACACTAAAGCCTGTCTGGGAGGTGGTCACACCTCCCTGTGACAGGAAACCTATTCTCAGGCCTTCCTCTGCTTGAGCTTGGCTCAGCAGCAGGAGGGCAGATTCGGGTCTGTGGCTGGCAGCATCCATTTTGTGCTGCCCAGGTCGAGAAAGCTGGTACCGGGTAGACCGGTGCCCCATAGTAGTGGTACTACAAGGGAGGAATCATACAGAGGTATGATTCCAAGGTGTTTGACACCAAACACGACATGTTTCTAAGCAGCCGTTTTAAAGTTAGCATTTACCGCGAGGTTATAATGCACTTAAGTATATATGGTTGGCTGCATCACAGACAACCCCGGGGAATAGATTCCGAAGGCTGCAGAGGGGCTCTGCTCATGCAGGGGCACCCTCGCACGTAAAACCCAGCACCCTGCCTTCAGGATTGATAAGGCCTGCCATAGGGGTGACTGATAGGTTTATATGTGCAGTGATTTAGAGTAGATATAGGTAACCTATATCTAAGTAAGGGGTGCATGCACCTCCTTACACAGGTTACAGTAGCAGACCTGTGGTGTCATTTTGAATGGCCTCTCAGGGGTGGCACAATACATGCTTCAGCCGCTGGGAGGCCTCTGGGGTACCTATGCCCTGGGTACATGGTGTACCATATACTAGGGACTGATAAGGGTACCCCAGAATCCAATCTGGAGTGTACCTAAAGTACATGCAATCAATTTATAGGAGAAAGCAGATAGACTGGGGTCCTGAATAGCAGGATCCCAGTCAGATTAGGCCAAAAACAGTGAGACATCAGCAACAAGTGGGGGTAACTATAAGAAGCAGATCCTACTCTCCTACACATGCTATTCCTAAAAAAGCATTTTTGATACCTCATCAGGGGTACCAAGCGCTATATAAATTGAAACCCCTCACCCTTCTGTTCCTCCGCTACCCTTTTCAACCCAAATAACAGACTCACATGTCCACCGCTCAAATTAATTTCATATTTCCCTATACTAATTCATCACTAATCATTTTTGGGTTCTGGAGTAGCGTGCTTCTCGCTGAAAAGCACTTCGATGCCACGTCAGGGGTAGTAAGCACAATATAAACGCAATTACAATTACCATATTTGTTTACAGGCCCATAACCGTGTGCCGACACAAGTACAGTCTGGATCTGATGTGCTAAGAACCATGCTTCGTGCCATTGCCCAGAATCCCCCAAAGCCTTGAAGCAATCTTTTCACATACTCAGACTTTACCTCTAACCACAAACAGAAACAACCCCATTAGAAGTTATGGCTGTAATCCAACTTCTCAGAGGGAACGCTTGAATAAGTAAATTGTGAAGAGTCTCTCATTAGAATCTAACACTCTTTATTGACCGTCTGTGTGAATCTCTCTTGTTGTCTTTCGTCAACAGAACTGTTACTTTAAGAAACTATAGTATGTGGAATCCCCGCAGCAAAAAAAGGGGTTCAGCCGTCGGGGCTGCTGGTCTGCGGAAGGTCACACGCAGGAAGTCACCTGACCTGAGCATCCGGTGTGTGATCTCCCTGGGCGCCTGCGGCAAGTCACACGTGCGATCCCCACCGGAGATCTGCGCTGCGGGGCTCCCTCTTAGGTTCAGGTAAACCCTGCAGCTAAACCTGCTGGAAGAGACGCTGATCACCATTAGCCTTAGAACATATATGAAAATGTTGGTCCAGGCTGCATCGCCCTGGTACAGCACCGCACTAACGCTTTAAGACCGTGCAGACCACACACCGTCCTATCTGCACCTTGCAATAAGAAAGCTGGGGCTGTTGTGCTTGTTTTGAGTGAGTTTTTCGCTGTGGGCGATGGTTTTACATGTTCCACTGTGTCTCTGATACAGGAAGCACATGTGCGCGGAGTGAAAGGATGGGGGCCACTTAGTACCTGTAAAGCCTGCTGTGCCCTCGCCCCCCTGCGGAAGAGCCCCCAGAGCTGCTTTGTGTCACCCGCCCCCCGAGGCAGCCCTGGTTTTCCGGTGATTCACGACCCCGTCTGCCAGCGACACGTCCTCGGGGCCAGGTCTGTCGGTACCACGGATTGTTATTTTTCATTTTTATAGTCGTTGAAGCGCTTTGAAGCAGTCTCCGACAACGGCAGCGCTTCGTAAGGCAGACAGAATACGAGAACTACATTAAATTATAAAAGAGAGTAAATGAATTAAGTGGCGCACTTTAATGGCAATGGGCTCTCCTCGCAGTATCTTTTGGATAGGGGGAGGGTATTATTGTTGACATTGTTGTGACCAAAAGATGGCAGAGAGTAGAATTTTTAAAAAGCTCTTGTTATTTGTGGTAATTTAACGCTTTTCTTCTATGCATGATGCCGAGGACGCCAGAGTTCGGTCACTGTTTCTCAATGTTCTCAAAGTTTAAAAACAATACGTGATTTTAACCGAGGCAACAGTCTGTTGGGTGTTGCTCATTTTGGGGAGAAAGCACTTTATTTCGGATTTCGTGCGATTTGCTAAACCTCATGCTGAGGTGTGTGCTGTGAAGCACCCGTATGAACCGCTGTGCAGGGTGATAAACTCGCGGGGACACCTCTTAAATAATGTGTCACAAGTCTCCAACAATGTGCAAACATGTGTCAGCTCACAGCAATAAGACCAGAAACATGATCCCAGCGTGAGATGGGCAGATAGCTGAGCAGTGACTCTGGGGACTGGGAGATCCGAGGACGATCCCAGCTTCCCCGCTGGATCCGTGTGTGATCGTCGAAGGACCCAATTTAGCAGATTTGTGTACGTCCGAAATAAGCGCAAAGCAGACGCTCAGCTATTTAAAATCTGCATATTTACATTTATAAACATTGTAAGCTGATTTTGCGCCTTTGGAAATCGCTATAGCGTATAATCCAAATTGGGAACTTAATTAAGGACCAGTTTTATTGGGTTGGCCATTCCTCAAAGAAACAGAAAGTGTTTAGAAACCTGTATTCGAAGAGAATGATGTCACGCTTGTGCAGTGTGCGCACTGATTCACGAGTGTGAGATTTCGTCGAATTGCAGCTTTTTTATTAAACCAGGGGGAATTCAAATTTTTACCATGTAGTGAAAGTTTAATTATACTTATAGTGACCCCAGCGTGTGCACGAAACATTTACAAAGTGCTTGCTCTTCAGCTGTGTTATGCGTTATTATATTTCAAACAGCTTTGAAAGGATTGGATTGGCTGAATCAAATCAACCCAATCTGCCCAGAACTGTCACCGGAGTTCACAGCAGAATAATGACTGCTGCTGGACCAATGCTGCACGCTTAAAAGAACTCACCTGCCTTTTTAAACAACGAGCCACGTTTAACATAATTACCCATGCCTTTATCTAGGGAAGTCTGTGCCGTGTGTGAAGGCAGACATGCCGTGTGTGTGGGGGAGGGGAGAGAGTAGGGGGCCTGCGCCTGTTTCCCTTGCGGGAGCGAGCAGGGGCACCATCTGTTTGCAAGTTAATTACAAACAGATGGTTTCAAAGCTCGCTCCCATAGAGAGAATCGCTAAACGTGCACGCGTTGCCATTGAAAGCAATGCAATGCGTGCACGTTTTTGGGCGAAAAACCGAATCGATTTCAAGAGGTCTCCTCCTATGCAGCGCATGCGCGCTGCGTAGGCGAGACCTAAACAGGGGGGAGAAAACCCCACAGCAGTGCCACACAGTCGGTGCTTAATATGTGCCGGTGTTTGACAGTAGTGGGCAACGTCTTGTTTTTGGGGGCCGAGACTTATTTTATAATCATCAGATTTTGACCCGGGGGAAGAGAGAAAGAGAGACAGAAAAGGGATGAAGGAGAAGGATGGGCAGATTAAAAAATAGAGGCAAATGGAAAAAGCGTGGACACAAAAGAACCAACAAGAATGAGATAAAGAACGAGAAGTGTAGGGTATGGAAGAAAGAGCATAGCTGAGGAATCAAAACTAGACAGCCCTGGTACTCAGCAGCCTCCGGCCCTGGGCAGCGTGGAGCCACTGCACACAGTAATGATCATGCCAT
This sequence comes from Calotriton arnoldi, assembly GCA_963921515.1. Taxonomy (NCBI): domain Eukaryota; kingdom Metazoa; phylum Chordata; class Amphibia; order Caudata; family Salamandridae; genus Calotriton; species Calotriton arnoldi. The sequence goes on along the minus strand of CAWUFW010012316.1, from coordinate 437,670 downwards.
CGGCACTCTTTTGACACATCTTTCATCCCTGCTGCAGGGTAAACTGCAGCAAGTATTCCCCGAAGAAACAAGCATTGACAAAGGCAATATGTCTGAATTTAATGAGCTAGCGCAAGAGAACCTCTACCCACACCACTCATCGGGCTGCAGTGAACTGAAGAGGTCACATCTCACCCTTCGAGTGGCTGTTCCACACGAAACCACAACGGCCAAGGTCATTTCACAGAGGGGGCTGGGTGGGTTAGTGCACCTACTGCAGAGAAGGGTGTGTGTGCTGGTCTAGCCTCTATAAGGTTCATGTCACAGACTTCACTCTCCATACATGTACACTTCTGAGGATGAAAACCAGTGCCGCTGAGTTGCTATCTTAATGTCCGTTTATTACAGCACTTAGAGATCCGTCTTCTTCTTGCATGCAGCGTTTTGGGAAACAGTTCAAGGACTGGTTGCACTACACCGTGGGACTGGAAACATTAAAATCTAACTGCACTTCCTTAGGGGAACGGACGGCTCGCTGAGTTCAACAGTTGCTGGCAAGGCCAACTCAATGTTTCATCCTTGCGAGCTGTAAGGATATGCCTGAATTTAACGTGACAGCGCAAGAATAACTGGGTTAGCACGTGAGAGCCAAAGACATTTAAAGCGAACAGCGGTCTGTATTGGAGACCCGACCTTCATTACAATCCTCTTTTTGTTTCAATATGAACATTCTTTGAAGTCCTATCATTTCTATGATATGTAAAGTATCAAAGAAGTACAATGAAGGGTATCTTGTCACCAGAGCTTCACTTCACACAGCAACACAAAGAAGACTGCAATGAAGACAAGGGAGCCTTCAATACAGACCCACCTTTTGTTTCCATGAGAAACAAGCATTGGCTGAATGAGAGACTCGTGGCAGCTCCGAGCACGTTGCTGTGGGAATGGGAGTTCAGGCAGGGTGTGGTGGGGGAGAGAATGGACAGGGAAGCGGAAGCAATGATGTGCGAGAGAAGGCCATGAGGTGGGATGCGGCGGAAGTGATGGCGGAAAAGACAGAAAGCAGGGGGGAATAAGCTATGATGAGGGAAAAAACAGGCAATGAGTGAGGCACACGGAGAAAGAATAAATAGGCCTTTGACGCCTTCCGAAAGGTGAAAGACGAGGTATTCCACAACCTGTCGTGGCGTGCCGAACGCGAGACCGAAGCTGCACACAGATGACGCTTCACGTAGCCAGGGTAAACAGGCCCTGTCACCAGTGACATGGCCCCTTGCCTTCAGCTTTCAAACCACGGGGGCAGCACGGTGCTGCGTCCGCTGAAAGCGAGCCCTGGCGCAAACCAGTGCCCTGTGTGCAAGAGATTACAATACAATCCTGGAAAGCAAGACAGACTGGTCGAGGCATCACGGACAATTGGAGGGAGGGAGGGCGAAGGCTCGGACAACGGGAGGGAGGGGGGAGGGAGGGAGCTGGCACGGACAACGTGCGGGATGGCGGGTTGGGGGTGGGGAGAAGGCAGGGACAACAGGAGGGCGGGCACCAAAGCATGTTGTGCCTAAGGAGGAGAACCTCATTAAAGAAAATAGTGCTCACATTCTAAAATATCACGTACCGTGTAACAAACGAAGTAAGGGGGGCAGTCGCCATGGGAGGTGACAAATCAAGAGGAGGTGGTACTAGGGAGCGACTAACATGCGGATTGACGAGTCAGAAGCCAGCATTTAGGGCAGACAATGACACAAGCCAATGGTAAACATGGGCGGAGAGTGGGCAGGGCTTCTATTCACTACTCATCTACAAGAAGTCTCGCAGAGCAGCGCATGCGCGCTGGCTCACGCTCAACCTGAAAATGGGGGTGATCATGTCAAAAAAGGGCACTTTCCTACAGAATGCAATGTAAACATAGTTTGTAGGGGTGTAGTGGAAGTGGTTTTTCAACATCATGTTTTCCTGTGGAAAAAAAGTAAAAATGTTGTTATTGCATGACAGGGCTGCGTTTCCTCAATCTGGAATTGTACTACATGTGCAATTCCACATTAGAGAAATAGCAACATCCAAAGTCTCACATGAAATTGCCAATATTACAGCAGGATATCTGCATCTGGCACAGGTTTCCAAGCATACTACTGCCAATATTTGTGGATTCCAAGAAGGAGTAAGTCTCCACCTAGTCTAGAAGTACTAGTTTGGGTGCAGATTTATTAGTAATTTTTAGGCAATCAGGCGTTTGGTCTTTATTGGGAGGAGCTGAAATCCCTCTCCACAGGTTATACCAAGTTCAAAACTCAAAAAGGTGACATTTTTCTTTCTTCATGATAACCTCCCTGTTTTCCAATCTACCCACCACTTCAAACTGTACTGCACCTTTTCGATGCATCTATCACCATGCATGACATTTACATTGCTTTTTTTGCAACACATCTACGTCTACAATTTGGTAAGTTACAATGTGGTAAATTATGCTTTAATATTTACAACAGATTATATAATGGTGCATGGTAATTGGTGTTTAGGGCATAGGAAAAGGCAGTTTTAAGTGGTAGTAAGGAATTTTTAGGTTTCAGGAATGGGTAGTGTTTCAGGGATGGGTAGTAAGGTATTTTAATGGTACAGGGATGGGTAGAGCTAAGGGGTTACAAGGGGTTTTTAGGGTTCAGGAAAGAGTAGTGTTAAGGGGTAGTAAAGAGTCTTTAGGATTCAGGGTAGGGTAGTGTTATGAGGTAGTAAAGAGTTTTTAAGGTTCAGGGATGAGTACTATTTACGGGGTAGAATTGAGTTTTTAGGGTTCAGGGATAGGTTATGTTGTGGCTTGTGTTGTATGGTAAATGTCATAGTGTTGATGAGAATGTGTTGTAAGTGTAGTCATTGTTGTGCTTACATAGTAAATTCATGCATTCCTATGGTTTCCATTATAGTAACATACATTCCTTCAAATGTGACCTTGTTATGTTCATCCACACTATGTCCACACAAATAGGTCATCCTGAAATACCACAGCATTATCTATTCCTGGCAGTACATTTATCATAGCTCTTTGAAAAGCAGCATCTGCTGATGAAAACCTGAATGGCATGCATTTAAACTAGCTGGGTGTCTAAAAGTATTATAAAAAAAAAGTTTGGATGTTCTGATTCCTCAGGGAGCCTTACCTGGGGATACACAGATGGCCAATCCATCAAAAAAAGTTGACTTGACCCAAGATTGCTAACAGTTCAAAAACATTTGGAAGTGGCAGTCTTTCACCCATATGATTGTGTTTAAATCTCTCAGATCCAAAGGCATACATAGACTATTTCCCCATGCCTCGGTTGCCATCACTACAGGGGCCAACCTTTAGGATATCTCTGTCTCTTCAATGACACCTACATCCACTGACCATTTCCACTCAGCTACCAAGTTTCCCTCATTTAATGACGGCACAGTTCTCACTTTATGAACTACTGGAACCACTTCCTTCCTTGCAATTATATGATGTTCAAACTCCTCCTACATTCTCAACCTGTTGTCAAACTTACAAAGGATATCATAATTCTCCAATGATATTGATACCACCATAACTTGTTCTTTTTGTATTGTGATCTAGCTTTATCCCCAAATCTCTTAGTGCCATTATTTAATAATTTATCTCTCATTTCTTGCTACGTATATCTTGCTAAAAATGGTTAGTCCTTTGAATGAAATCATCGTGTAGCATCACAACTAGATTAATCTTTGCTTTATGCATACCCTCCTGAGTAGATGTGTGCCACCTCCATCTCTTCTTTATGCTCTCCAAAGGTTTCTTTGAATGTTACTTCACCTAACAAAGGTATGAAGACTGTGACTCTGCCAGCACTTTAATTTCTTTCTTATCCAACAACACACTTCTGCATAACCACCTTCTAACTCTATTCCAGGCTGCTGGCCTCAAGCACAACGTTCTTTAAGGCCTCATTAAGCTTGTCTGCTTGTTGTAGCTTGCCTGCTCTGCACACACTATCATAGGTATTCAATCTTACCACAGTTGTGGCACGAGTTCCTGGAATAGCATGATACAACGTTAGAGGTATGACCCGTATTTTTCTACATCTATAACATTACACATTTTCATCACTCACTACGACAGTTTTACATTTACTACTCCCTTTCAGTGGCTTACGCTCATCCTCCTTTTCACTTTCTTCATGACGCACACCTCTTTGACTTATCACCACTAATAGTCTTTACACATACAGCTATGTCTTCCACTTCATCTACAATCACCACAGATTCTAACAGGGTTCTTTATCACCAATTACCCTTGCACGTTCGGGTTGTTCATCCACCCTTCAAGCTAGCCTCTGGTGAAGGATTTTGTTGTAAATACACATTTATAGGTTTTTCCCAGAATTCTCAGCCAATTACATTGTGGCCCACTCAATCCTTTCCTATTGCATTCTTGCAAAGATTGTATGCCTTTCCAACACAACATTAATGCCTGGACCAAAGTGCATCTCTAATATCTTAATAGATATATCTCCACATCTTCGTATGTAGTTCTGAAATACTCACATAAATATTTCTTCCTTCTATTCATAAATTATATAACAGTACTTCTTGTTCTCTTGCTGGTGAAATCTCTTCTTTGCCTAAGGCAATCACATACAAGTAGAACAGCTTCTTCTATGGTTTCAAGGGAAGCAAAGACACTGCTGGCGCCAACAAAACAGTAAAGCTTATGACAACTAGCTGCTGCCAGAGAACACATTAAACGAAAATAAGTAATTAAAACAACTGGCTCACAAAAATAACTGATACAACAAGTTACCAAAACAAACCAGAAACTGAATTTGCATGTAAGTGGTACTCGGAATCTCCTGAATACCTTGTATTGAGATGACTGAACGTTGACACTCCACAACAACCTCAAGGTACAGTATATCAGAATTAACAAACCACCATGTTAATACAGAAATAAATGCAATCAAATGGAAACATGCTCCAAAGAAATTCCTCAAATTCTCCACTAATTATTAGTGTTGCATATCTATCTTTCCTCGCTTGGATCTTACATGTATAGCTATTGTCGTCATTTCTCACTACATAGTGGTCGAAAAAGCGACCTGCAAAAATACTGAATCACCAAAATTGATTACCAGTACATCATCAAGTTAAGTACACATTTACTATTCTTAACTTCACATCCACTTACCTTGATGGTATATTGGTGGTAAATATTGTGGTTGCGATACTTCTGGTTGAAAATGTGATCACACTACGCTGGTAGAACACCAGTTTCTTTACTAAATTAGGCAACACAGGCCTGAATCTCTTCGGTTCTGTTACCTGGTCTACACATACTAATGCATACTCAAGTTTCCTCAGATCAGTGTGTATCTTTCTATCTCTTTTTAACCCTCCTCTAGCTCCTTGTCAGGAATTTGAAGGTCGGCTCAGTGGGGCTCGCTACAGTCACGGTTAGGAAAAGAAAGGTCACAGGTGGTAATTATTACAGATGGAATTGGGAGACCAGTTGTTTACTGTAAATATTTTCAGCCCTGTTTGCACTTTCCTTGCATCCACACATTCTTAGATATCTGGTCTCACATAAATTATTTACTCATACCTTACTTGGATATCTGATGTAACCCTATAGTCACAAAAGATGGATACTGTACTGAGACAAGAAAACAGAAAGTTACAGCTGCGGCTCTTCCACTAAGGCGGAGGAGTGCCGCCCCACTGCATTTTGAGCATTGGAAAAAGGAAAAATGAAATGATAGTAACACTGTTATTATCATTTTATTTTTCCGTTGTCATGCAGGTTTACAGGCGTGGCTTGGCTGTGTCACGGCCAGCAGGGGAAGAGTGGTGGGCCCTTAAGTGCACATGATGGTTTGGCCAGCCGTCTTGAGCCAGCCAAACAGTCATGCACACTTTGCATGTTCCCCACCACGCTGTAATACACAGTCTGGTGAGGAACATGCACAGGCTCCCACTGCCTGTCTGAGCGCCGAACCACGGCGCTCAGACCAATCACAATGCTGCATTGCAGCGTTGTGTTTGGCTTAGGGGAACATGGGTGTGCTTCCTGCTTCAAGCAGGAACAGAAGAGGACGAGGCGAGGCGGCGGTCCGGGAGCAAGCTACGTCATTTTTATAATTATTTCTCTCCCACCCACTCCGCCCGTGCTACTCTGTGGCGGACACGACTGGAAAGGTATCTTTATTCACCATAGCAGATGTATTTTCATGCTTTCTCCCAACAGGAAGAAAGCATGAAATTACACCAGCCATTTCAAGGGTATTTAAAGATGCCAGTATGAGGTATGAAAAGTTCCCTTTCATTTCCATTCTTGCTCTGTGTCTCGCCTTTGAAACCTGCTGAGCTGAAGCTTTTGTGATTCTTTGCTTTTTTTCACTTAGGCGCATATTTAGTAACATTTCACGCAATGCAGGGCAGCAAGCAAAGTTGCTGCATCGCTTGAGACAGCACCAATGCACCATAGCTAGAAAGATATATGTTGCATATCTGCTCTCTCCTAGCGCTGGTGCATTGTGTGCTGCCTAGCGCCAACAAAGGCACCCTTGAACCATGGTGCAAGGATGTTTTCCATACAGGTAGGATTATTTTTGCGCAGGAAGGGGTAAATTGCCCAAAAACAATCCTTAATACCAATTTCCTCTTTTCATGTGTGCTGCAGAATGCAACGCACATAGAAAGAGGAAGTAACAGGGAGAGATAAAGATATTTCTCCCCGTCATGCCTGCTTCAGAGAGGGTAGCTTTTTGCTGCAATCCCAGGTTTACTTGCCTTAGTAAATCTGGGATTTTGTCAAAATCCCCATGCTCCACCCATGGAACATCTCCCTGATGCAAAGTAGTGCAAGGCAGAGCTATGGGCGTTTCTTTTTATTTACTAAACCACACAAAGCCATGCAAAGTGGCAGTGCCTGGATTAGTAATTGCCCAAAAAGATTTTGGGTCAGGACTGCGCCGTAAATGTAACACCTTAGTAAATCTAGGCCTTGGAGTCTTGGATGGATTGCTGTACTGGGATTATCGTGGCAGATTCACTGAACGTTTGAACTCAAGGATTTTGACACTAGGCATAATTTCTTTGTCTGCTTAACTGGTGAGAATTATCAAAGAAAAGGCAGGCGCCTTTCTAATTACCTGGACAGATTTATTGTAAATGGCGATGTCCTGGTTCCCTACGAAACTGGCTTGAACGGAGTTCCCACACACTAAGCACAAGAGCATCTGATGTGCATGTGTTTAGTAAGAAACTGAGAACTCATTTCTTATTTATTTATAGACTATCTAGAGGAGCATTAAAACAAAGAGAGTAGTTGTTAAAGAAAGACAATTCTAAATAATGGTACAATTGTTATTAAATGTAGCCTAGATTATTACTTAATATTATTCTAAATAATGGTGCAATTGTGATCAAATGTAACCTAGTACTTTCGTCAAACATTGCTTCTCCTCTTACAACACATTTCATATATTTTCTTCTGACGCTGCACACTGTCACTGGCTCATCTCTAACCGACACCCATGTACACCATTGCTACCTTGTCTTTCACAAGAAAAATGACATTCTTGTTATACTGAGAGTACAATGCCGCTCGCCCTGTTGCTCACTGTCAGTCTCAGATGGGGAAGGTGGCACCCTTCAGGGACCTGGTTTTTAGGTCTCGGCCTGCACCAGCGCTTGCGCTGGTCTGGCCGAGAGTTTTAGTAAGCGGGTTTTGGAAGTGCAAACCCACTGGCTTTCGGCTGGCGACCAGCTTGCGTTCACGATAGCGTGCACGCGCAGCTGCCATCTGGGTTTCCTATCTCTTCCTCATTTCCTCGTCATGGCTCATTAACTCTCTGGACTCTGATGTTTCAATCGCAGCAGCAGCTCACATTACCAACTGACGGCCCTGGACTACAGTCACATGAAAAACAACAGCGATTAGCATTGAAATGCAAGCTTTTTTTTGTCTAGTTAGAAATATTGCTTCGGTGGGTTGATTTCACCTTATACGCTATTTGTTTTATATTGGGAGTCACAGCCTAATTACCAGTATTTTTGTCTCACTCTGTTTTTTTTTTAAATATTTATTTGCGCAAAGCACAAAGCTATATTTAAGGTTACTTTTTCCGCGTCACTTCTTCACTCTATTTAAACTCCACACCCCCCACTCTTATTGTCTCTCTCCTTCTCTCTCTCTCCCCTCTCTAATTCTCTCTCTACTTAATTAACTCTCCCCTCTCTATCTTTTTTAGCCTTTCATTCTCTCACCCCTTTATCTGTTTCTCTTTCAAACTCCTTCATTCACTCTCTATCCCCTTCTTTCTCTCTCTCTATCCCGCTCCACTCTTTATTCTATGTACACCCTTTCTCTCTCTTTCTCTCTCACCACCCTCTCTAATTGGGCATTATATCTTCACTCTATCTCTCACTCGGCAACACCACAGCATCACTCAGCATCACCACAGCATCACTCAGCGTAACCACAGCATCAATCAGAGCCAGCACAGCATCAATCAGAGCCAGCACAGCATCACTCAGCACCAACACAACATCTCTCAACGCCACCACAGCATCACTCAACGCCATCACAGCATCGCTCAGTGCAACCACAGCATCACTCAGTGCAACCACAGCATTACTCAGCACAACCACAGCATCACTTAGCGCCACAACAGCATCACTCAGCACCACCACAGCATTACTCAGCAGCACCACAACATCACTCCGCGCCACCACAGCATCACTCAGCACCACCATAGCTTCACTCAGCGACACCACATCATCACTCAGGGCCAACACTGCATCACTCAGCACCACCACAGGATAACTCAGCACCACCACAGGATGACTCAGCACCACCACAGCATCGCTCAGCGCCACCACAGCATACCTCAGCGCCACCACAGCATCACTCAGCGCCACCACAGCATCACTCAGCGCCACCACAGCATCACTCAGCGCCACCACAGCATCACTCAGCGCCACCACAGCATCACTCAGGGCCACCACAGCATCACTCAGGGCCACCACAGCATCGCTCAGCACCACCACAGCATCGCTCAGCACCACCACAGCATCATTCAGCACCACCACAGCATCATTCAGCACCACCACAGCATCACTCAGGTCCACCACAGCATCACTCAGGGCCACCACAGCATCACTCAGGGCCACCGCAGCATCACTCAGCACCACCACAGCATCACTCAGCGCCAAGACAATATCACTCAGCACCACCACAGCATCACTCAGCGCCAAGACAATATCACTCAGCACCACCACAGCATCACTCAGCACCACAGCAGTATCACTCAGCAAGACCTGAGTATCATTCAGCATCACCTCAGCATCGTCTCCGCAACAGTCACCACCACCACCACTACCACCTCCGCATCACTCAGCACCACCTCAGCCTGCTCTCGGAATCTGGCATCTGTTGATTCTCCCCTAGCATCTGGCCGCTGCTAGTGTTATAATACAGGTACTAGTTCCCAACCTTCACCCTCCGATTGTTTATGCCCCCTCAAAAAAAAAGCTTTAACAAACAACCATTGCAATAGGCAGAAACAAGTTGCCAGCATTGCAAGAACAAAAGAAAACTGAGGAAATTTTTTATTGTAAATACTTTTTTAATATGGTCGTTCAGTTTTACATAATGCCTTCTTGGTCATATATAAAGTAACAAAAATGCTTCTGACACTTTTTTATTATAACTTTTCAGCATGCTGCACAGCAGCCACACTTCTCTACAGCACAGATTGAAGACATTGGCAAAGTCAATAGCTCTGGCTAAACACTTATAAGGCCCCAAAGGCGAGACCTATTGGCTATGCCAATGCTTGTTTAGGTCTTGCGTGGCGTTGCAGCGCCAAGCGCTGCTCGCCTTGGCGAGAGATGTTGTGAGAGAGGGATTTCAGAAGGGGGCTTGAAGCCCCGCCCCTCATTTCCATTGGCTGGCATCACCGTTTATGCTAAACGGTGGCCTGCCATTGGAAATGAGGGTTTTTGGTTGCCGCCCTTTCGCCTTTTGGGACGGTCCCTCCGGACTGGATGGCTTGGTTTACGCCTGTCGTGAAGCACTTTCTTATCTTCACGAGGAGTGTTATATAAACAAGCCGTGATCCAGTCCGGATGGGCCGGACCAAAAGGAGACAGGGCGCTGCGTGTTTATTTTTGCATCGCGCTTTCACTTAAAGTGAAAGCGCGATGCAAAAATAAACAGCGGGAATGGCGAGCGCTTGTTTAATAAGCTGAGCGCAGACTGCAGTGTGGTAGAGACAGCTGTGCAGACAGAAGGTCTTAGAACTGAATGGTAAAAGCATCATGTCTCTCACTGAATGGACATCACTGACGGCTGCACGGTTAAGTGATCTCTGTTCACATTTCATAGGCCTCTCACTGAACCCTCAGCAGTACAGATAAGAGGTCTCTCTTCACAGGTAACCAGCACCTCACTGAATGCAGATCAGTAACCAGTGTCTGCATAGCTGAGAGGTTTTCGCTCTGCACCCTGCAAGTAGATTCTGTAGAAACCATTTGTGACTGGCGAACTGGAATGTGCAATTAATCTAGGATTCCTGTCCCGCATGAGAACAATGCAATTCTTTATTAGGGAGTCCGACTCAAGACACATCAAACTTTGCAGCTGGACCATGTAGACACATCAGACTTTACATCCGTAACATTTAGACACAGCTGTAACTCGCTAATTTCTTTACTTGCACGTCTCGCCCTGTGCCAGTGTCTCGCACTCCCGCGCACTCTCCGCGACTGTCTCTCTTTGATGCGCACTGCACTTTCACTGTTGGGACATTACGGTCGCCATTCTAGCGCCAGAGTGTTGCCTGTAAGTGTGAGTTTGTGCACGGCTGTTTGCACCACAGCCTGTAGAGCCTGCGATGTCTCTGAGAGTGTGCACGGCAGTTCGTACCATTGCCTGTAGAGTCTGTGATGTTTGTGAATGTGCGCACGTCTCGTTGCACCACTGCCTGTAGAGCCTCTGATGTCTATGAGAGTGTGCACGGCAGTTTGGACTCGTACCCCACTTTTCAGAAAACAGGTGACTGCACAGGTATGTTTGCCATAGAAGGGCTGTGTTAGCTGTGTTAATCTGTCACGGCGCAGAAAGGTTGCACATTTATATCACACCTGTTTAAAGCCATCTGGGTCAGAAATCACCTAGTCATTTTTCTCTGAGCTGATACTCACACAATGTACTGTGATTTACTGTGATCAGGTCCCAATTGGGTCAAATTGAAGTGGTCCAATTTTTAATGAAATCTATACCATGCAGATTAAATGGTCCTGACACCTGAAAAATGCTTAAGTAGGACCGTGACAAAGGTTGCTTGAATCCTTGATAGCTCAGTCGGTAGAGCATCGGTCTTTTAATCTGAGGGTCCAGGGTTCAAGTCCCTGTTCGGGCGCATAGCATCTTAGTCAACTTTTATCTGCTATTAACTATATTAGAAATGAAGATTTTTTTCAGCTTTTTACTCTCCTCTCTCTACCGAAAGGTGAGCTCCGTACGTGTTACTGGGAGCTCGTGCTCTGAAGAGGGACGAACAGAACTGTGAGTCTTAGAGGAAGGGGTGAGGTCAGTCACACCCCTGCTGGGGACCCGCCCTTCCCTGTGGCACTGCTCGTTCCCACCCTGGCTCGTGCACCGCATGCAGCCTACAGAGAGTGTGGAGACACAAGCGAGGTGTAAAGTGAGTATACATCAGTGTCCCGCCCTCCAGTTCAAAGTGTCACTGGAAGCTCATACTGTGAGGAGAGATGCACAGAGCTGTAAGGTCTTACAGGAAGAAGGGAGAGTGGAATCCTGCCCTCCTGGACAGCAACATCACCCTGCCCTAAAATAAAACACTTTCTCCATCAAATATAATCCATGATACAAATATGGAACATTATATTTTACCAAGTGAGGAAACTCCTTAGTAAATCCGTTTTCATTTGCACTACGTTATCAAAACAAATTGCATTGTTTTCCCACCAAGATACAAAAACAAGCATTTGCAATGCAATAGGTCTCGCATTTACACGAGTTTAAGCTATTGCTTTTATTTATGTTTTAAAAACGAAAACAGAAATAAAAGGCATTGTTATTTGCAATGTCAATAGCTCAAACTCGCGTAAATGCGAGACCTATTGCATTGCAAATGCTTGTTTTTTGTGCAGTTTTATATAACGTGGACTCCACCCAAAGATATTGGAGCGCTTTATATGTGCATCAGTTATATTAGACATGGTCACATTCATATTTTTTTTATTTTTTTATTTTTAGGCACAGGGAGATTAAGCGATTTGCTCAGAGTCACAGGATGGTTAAAATGACGCACTTCTGCACCTCCAAAGCTGCATTTTTAAAGACATTTTGGAGCGTACATTCTGAATCATTGCAAACTCTGACTTGAATCAAGAGGATCCTTATGTTTCTCATTCAAGAGCAGAGATGCGCAGCCATGATGTTGTACAGTTCAGGAGTTGGTGATGTTCAGATCCCACCCCTCCACAGTAACACAGGCAAGATGGAGAAGGAGTAGTTTAATGAAACTAAATAGAGCACTGCCAAAACACCCTGCCTCCTCTGAATAAGAGAAACTGACAAAAAGGCTCAGGCACATAACTTACAAATGCCTAAACCTTCCTCTGCATGACACCCACACAGTTCTATTGAAGATAACTTCACTCTGCAGCAAGCAGTATATGTTTTAGTAGAGCGGTTGATGATGGCTGTTGCTTGCAGTGCTCCTGAGGTGGAACGCAAAATGTTCTTGTAATTTGGAAGGCAAGGGTTTGCCAGCAAGCCAGCTGTGCCACTGGAGCTGATAGGTTCTGTGAGATCCTTGATGGTGAGTTGGTTGAAGAGCATTCTTGGGTGCGAGCAAGAGTCATTATCCTTGTAGGGCAAAGCCTGTGGTAGTCTTGTCATTGGGTTTGGCCTGTGGGTAGCTGTTTAAAACTTTAGCTTTGGAGATGAAGGACTCTGCCGGTATATCTAAGAAGTTTTGTGAGTATATGATGCCACAAGAGGTGCAATCTAGATTCCAGAAGTCAGTGATAATTTTGTACAGTTCTATTGATTGACGAGTTGAAATAGGCATACATGTCGCTAATGACATCTTGTTGCCCTCTTAATGATAACTTTATATATTTCACAGTGGCTTTGGAAGCATTTCTTGATGTACATTTTCTAACATAGTCTTTTGTGGTCTCTCTTTTCCACATTACTTATGTCTTTGGTGGGGTTTTTGAGAGGTATTGAAGGTGGCAGCTAGCAAGAGACAGAATTGTTATCCTGTCCTCATAGGATTATCTTTAAGAGATTGAGTGAGTAGTAGCTGAAGAATGCTGAGATGCAGTACTCCATAGTCTAATGAGGTTTTTTTATTGTCATTTCAAATAATCACGCAACCTAAAGAGCAGTTATCAACTTGGAGATCAGATGGGAGAGGGAAGGGGGAAATACATAGGTAGGTGTTCATGCACAATCAATGTCTGAGGATCCCGCTACATGCTTCTGCTCTTCTGGCTTTACAGTTACTGACCATGCAGTTTACTTTTTCATGGAGGTCTTCTTTTTCCTCCGGTAGTCGCTGATCACCCGTGGATATGTGTGTGGCCAAGTCTCTTATTCCCTCCACTTCTCCCATCCCTGCCCAGCCTTCTGTGGCCCAGGTTCCCTAATTACTGTTCCCTGTTTCTTCGGGATTAGTGTTGTCTCGTAGTCTTAGAAATGACAGAAGTGGTCCCCAGATCTCCCGGGGCCGTAACGCCAGTGGCATTAACTCCCAATAGGCTGCCTATTGGTCATGGCAGTAGGCTGCATCTCGCAGTTAGAGGTCTGCTCGTGGTGCTGTTTACCCTCCCCAGTGTTTGGCTTATTGTCGCTTGGCTAGAAAGAGGAGAATGGCTAGCAGTCGTCTATATTCCACTGGTTCTTCCTTAACATACCCCAGTAGACTGCTGGCGTCTGTGCTTTGGTGTGGCCCGTGATTTGTTGGAGAGTATGATGTATTGCTGTCCAATATTCTGCAATTTTTGGGCATTCCCAGGCCAGGTGCATAAAGGAGGCCTGGGGCAACAAGCAGCATATGCATTGTGTCTCCTCCCTCAATCCCATGTGATGCAGCTGTGTGAGTGTACGGTACAATCTATGGAGGAACTTAAAATATATAAGACGTAGTCTATAATTGGGGGAGAGGGCCTCAGTCTGCCCACAACAGTATGCCCATTTTTCCTCTGTTATAGAAGGAGTAGTGTCCTCTGCTCACTGGGTGTAAGCTCTCGGGGTGCACACTGGTGTCCTGTTCTGCATAGTATTGTACAGTTGTGTTATCAAATTATGGCGCATTGCATCAGTCAGTATGTGCTCCAAGGCGTTTAGGGTGGGCGGAGGTTCATGGAAGGTATTCTGTAGGGCGTTGCAAGTGGCTCTGAGCTGTTGATAGATGAGCATATCTGTGACTGACTCTTGGTTGGCGTTCAGTGTCCAGGAGGGGGGACAGTGCCTCTCCCCCTGGGTACAAGTCTGCAAATGTGGGCAGCTGTCTCTGGTGTGCCTTAGTTTTTGTATTAGAGTCCACCAGTGCAGGAATCAGTGGGTTGTTGATTATTGGGATGGAGGGAGCATACAGACGTGGGAGTCGGCCGGGCTTTCAGCTGTCATTTGCATCTCACACAGTCGGCTGTAGTGGCTGTTGTGCGTGTATGTCTATATGGGTAATATAGCACTGTGGACAAGGGGGTAGGGTGTGTCAGGTCTTCCTCCACTGCCACATGTTGAAATTTAATGGGATATATCCAGAAGTGGACGTATGGGCCTGAGCGCATACTGCACATAGTGTCATATCTGGGGAGTTTAATGCACCCTGACGTAGGGGTAGGGTGAGGATTTCCCATGCTACCCTGGGATGTTTTCCGGCCCATGCAAGTGTTATTAATAGTGATCTTAATCGTTGTAGGAATTGGGAGGGAAGGGACAATGGTAGGTTAACAAAAAGATACAGGAATTTTGGCAGAACCACCATCTTGGCTATTGCCAACTGTCCCGAAAGGGAGAGCGGTAGACGGTTTAATAGTGGAAGTCTATCCTCTAGCCAGGCGACTTCTCTGCCATAGTTTGCTGTCCATAATTCCCTACTGTCGCGGGTCAGCCATATTCCCAAATATTTCACTGGTTCCTTCGCCCATGCTAGTGAGTACTCCGATTTGAACTGTGGGGTATTGTCCTTTGGGGGGGAAAAACGGATTTAGTCCAATTGATCTTGACTTCCGACAGTTCCCCAAAGTGTATGACCTCTCATATGACCCCATCCAGATTGGTGTGGGGTACTCAGACATAAAGTGCTATGTCATCTGCATACATTGAGACCAGCACTCTGCGGGATCGAAAGTTAAGACCTCTGCGCGATTGGTGCTGTCATAGCCGGGCTGCTAATGGTTCAATCTCCATGGCGAACAGGATGGGAGAAAGAGGGCATCCCTGTATAGTCTAATGAGGTTCAAGGTAATTGTGGTAGTTGGAGCAGCTTGTGGTAGAAGCTGGTGGCATCGCAATCACTGAAGGTGATAGAAGTGTTTACTCTCATAGTAAGACATCCTTGAGAGGTGATGACTATCTTGAGGGTGTGCCTGACTTGATCTGGGTGACCTAAGACCAGTTGGTTGAGGTTCAGGCCTACTAGATTAGCTGAAAAGCATCTACTTTGCACAGAGCAAGCTTTTAAAATAAATGTGGAGGTAACCAATGATACCTATGCAGCTGTGGTAGATGGTGATGGAGTCAAGGAAGACCTCCATGAATGCTTAATTGTGTGGAGATCTGTAGATGAGATTGTAGGAGAAGCTATACTTCAGATTTTGAGGCTGAGAACTCCCGGAAGTTGGTGGTGAGTATGAATTTCTGAACACAACTACTTGTCACCTGCTTGTTTTCATTGTAGTTTGATTGCTGCTCAGGATCTGGTAGCGCAGTGTCAGATGTGGGGTGACTAACCTGTGATTCCAGCCCGAGAAGAACGATGGACGAAAACAGTACTCCCCCTGATGCTCGACAGAGAGAACCACGCACCCAGGTAGGTCACAGAGGGGAATGGGATAAAACAATAAAAGGCAGCCAACCTGTTCCCAGTGTGGTTGATGATCATCTGTGGTTTCGCCACCAAGGTTCTCTCTTCAAAATCTCTTGTACACCATTTTTTGTATCTGTGTGAATGATAAACAGTATGAGTCACTGTACATTCACTCTATCTAGTCATTTATTAGTCACTAAGTACATTTCTCATGTTACACTCACTTTCATTCATATGTCTGTATAATTATCAATCTGCGTGTTGACTACTTGTAAATGTAGGTTGGCGCGAGAGCGCAAGTCACCCAATTTGCCCTTAGTTTCTTTAGTAACACTTCATCAGTGTTTTTAGACATAGGTTTGGAAAATGGATGCTTTTGCTAGAACACTTACTTCAGTATGAAGATATTGTCATATGTTCAGTGCAGGCCCATTGTCGTTTACCCTATGTTAGCATGATCGCGTTGCAGACTGCCCTCTGCTTTGCCAATGTTACCGTACAAATGTATTTTGCTTTGGCCACACTGTACTTTCACACATAACCTGCCGTTGTTTTCACGTTCTGTTCTTTCCTGTCATTTAGTCTGAACACCGTAGACATGGTCAAACAACAATGTCCCTCGTTATTCTGTTCTGGTCAGGCCCTAGCACCTAGACAAAACACGCACATGCAGCTGTTGTTTGGGAACACATACGTTTGCCATACAGGTATGCACAAAATAGGCAACAACAAAAAAGGAGAGGGACCTTTCCAGGAAAGAGATCACGACTGCACCTGAGATGTAGAACTTTCATCAGTGCATGCTAAGGTACGGGGTTTGCTGCAAACACCCAGAGATCTTCTGATATATAATCACTGTGCTTCCATAAAAGGGGAAAGGGGTTAGGCTACCCTGTCTGATATAATGACAGCTCCTTTTATGATCTATGGATTACTGACTATGCTGACTGTATTTGTATTAGGCATTTTCTTACTTATTGTGGCACGTATACTGCACACCAGGCGCGGTGCGTCCATTGGGGCGCTGGGGCGTTGCCCCACCTGGCCACATGGCCCCAAGTCGCACCGCACGCAAGCAAAATAGCAAACTTTAAAGTACTCGCGAGTCGCGAGTCGCGATGCTCAAGCAGGCATTCAATCGGCGCTGAAGGGGGTGGGGGCGGGGCTGGCTGCGGCAGCAAGGAGGGTGACTGACAGCAGCGCTTACTAAAGCGCTGCTGCAATTGTGCGCATGCTCGATTTTGGGCTGGTCAATTTATGACCAGCCCGAACATGCGCTGCGCGCCACTACAGCCACCTCCTAAGCAGGACCAGGAGAGCGAGGGAGGAGTCGGGACCCGAGAGGCCGAGGGTTGCTTCATGCAGCAACCCCCGGTCTCTAATGGGCGTGGCGTCTCCGTGCCCTAGCCAATCCTGGCGCTGCTAATGCAGAGCCAGGATTGGGTGCCTGAGACGCCAGGGCTGTTGTTCAGAAGGCGCGGGACAGAGCAGAACAGAAGGCGCCAAGCAGCCCCCAACGCAGGACCCCGGCCCAGGAACAGAGGCGGCGCAGACCAGGTAAGTTGTGTTTTGTTTTTTTTTAAATTGTAAACTCCCCGCTCTCTCCTCTCCTCTTCCGGAACCAAATCTATCTCCGTGGGTCGCAACCAAGTGCAAAGAATACTCCTGCCGGGCCCTTGAACATTTCGACGGCACGGGACTCTTGCCTACGACAGTGCATACATTGAACTGAGTTACCGCCTAGGTGTCCTGTCGAATTCAGGTTGTGGGTGAAGGCAGTGGGAATTTCTTGCAGACGCTCCGAGCACATCATAAAAATGTGCAGACTACAGGCATATCCAGCGGAGCTCTCATTTGTACCAACCGCATTTGTGTTTCTATGTTAAAGGTGTTAAGTGGTGCTCCACTGTGGAAATATTGACAGCACGAAAAGAAAATGCATCCTTACAGGTGAGGGGGAGGGTTACATGTGTAGGAGGGATGGGGAAGTGGGGGCGATAAAAGGACTTACGTGCAGGAGAGAATGAAAATGGTTCTGAAGAGGAAAGAGATATGTAGATAGAGGATTTCAGAGAGATGGAGGGGAGAAAAAGTATGATAGAGTGCTGTCTGTGAGGGCGGTTTAGAAGCTGTGGCTTCGAGGATGGTGTGGAAGAGTGAGGGGGGTAGCAGTGGTGTAAAAACTGTGGCCACGTAGTCGACATACTACTAGCAGTGGCACTGCATTTGTTGCGAGAGCTGTAACCGGGTGTGGGAATGCTTGTTCTTGTGATGGTGTGAGAGCGCAGGCTTTCGGAAGGGGTGAGAATGCTGGCTCTTGTGATGGTGTGAGAGCGCAGGCTTTGGGACGGTCTGGGAATGCTGGCTCTTGTGATGGTTTGAGAGCGCAGGCTTTGGGACGGTCTGGGAATGCTGGCTCTTGTGATGGTTTGAGAGCGCAGGCTTTGAGACGGTCTGGGAATTATGGCTCTTTTGATGGTGTGCAGGCTTGGGGACGGTGTGAAAATGCTGGCTCTTGTGATGGTGTGAGAGCGTAGGCTTTAGGTTGTTCTGCGTATGATGGCTCTTGTGATGGTGTGAGAGCGCAGGCTTTGGGATGGTGTGAGAGCGCAGGCTTTGGGACGGGGTGAGAATGCCGGCTCTTGTGATGGTGTGAGAGCGCAGGCTTTGGGACGGTCTGGAAATGCTGGCTTTTGTGATGGTGTGAGAGCGCAGGCTTTGGGACGGTCTGGGATCGCTGGCTCTTGTGATGGTGTGAGAGCGCAGGCTTTGGGACGGGGTGAGAATGCTGGCTCTTGTGATGGTGTGAGAGCGCAGGCTTTGGGATGGTGTGAGAGCGCAGGCTTTGGGACGGGGTGAGAATGCTGGCTGTTGTGATGGTGTGAGAGCGCAGGCTTTGGGATGGTGTGAGAGCGCAGGCTTTGGGACGGGGTGAGAATGCCGGCTCTTGTGATGGTGTGAGAGTGCAGGCTTTGGGACGGTCTGGAAATGCTGGCTTTTGTGATGGTGTGAGAGCGCAGGCTTTGGGACGGTCTGAGATCGCTGGCTCTTGTGATGGTGTGAGAGCGCAGGCTTTGGGACGGTCTGGGATCGCTGGCTCTTGTGGTGGTGTAGGAGCTCTGGCTGCATAAATGCTTTAAGAGTTTTGGCTTTGAGGATGGTGCAAGAGCGTTTGCTTAAGGGCTGGTGCACATGCTCTGCCTTGGAGATGAGATAAATCATAAGAGTGCTAATTTTGTGGGGTGGGGTGGCAAGCCAGCCAGTGAATATGAAATAAAAGCCTTGACATTGATTGTTGTGAAAAGCACCGTGGATGGTATAACAGAAGTGCAGAATCTACGGAATGGTGTAGGGGGCTGACTCAGAGTGTGGCGTGAGAGGGCTGGATCTCATGCTGTAAGAGTGCACGTTCTTGGAATGTGTCAAAGCCTGGGGGTGGCGAAAGACCCACGGTTGCAACACGTCCGATGCTGTGGATGAAATAAATACTCTTAGGTTGATAGGCGTTAGGTTCTCAGGACGGTGTGAGAGTGATGGCGTATGAATGGTGATGTAGGATCGCTAAATCGGAGGATACTGCGCGAGTAGTGGCCCTGTGGGATGATGCAAGAGCACCTGTGCCTCTGTGGGATGGTGTACGATCACGGACTCTCTAGTATGATGTAGGAGATCTGGCTCCGCGAGCGCAAGAGAGGGCTCTGCGGCCGGGGGCCTGCGGCGATGAACCTTCGGTTCTGCCAAGCATGGGGTTTTAAAGGGGAGCACCTATCAGGTTGTAATAAAACTGCCTTTTCTCACCTCTTGCCCCGGTGATGAATGGCAGCGTAATTACGCGATGTGGCATAATTATGGAAATTTCCCGCAACAAGTGTAACACAAAATTCCCCTATAATTTTAATGTTGTCTGGTCCTACTTACCATATTCACTGCTGACCGGTGTGTACCTACAGTGTCTGGTGAAAACACACCCAATGTGGCTATGGCATACTTTCCAAGTGTGACCAATTAGTACACAGCCAGTGTGATGGGCAACATGCCCGTGGCGCTGGTGGGGTGGGGGTGACATACTCAGTGTGCCTGTTGGATATGTAAGGATGATACACACTCAGTATGACCGGAAAACATACCCTGTGCGCCCGAGACCCGTAGACACACCCGATGCCGGTGACCGCTGTTAGTTAAGAGATGGACACAGAGGGATACAGACCCGGAGGACCCAGAGCTGCGCATACTCACCTCGAGTGACTGGTCGGCTCCGGTAACGGGATGAAAAGGCCTCCCCTTTAAGCCCCTGGCCCACATCTACAGCTTAAATTAAATACCAGGGCTGGCTCAATAGGTGGCTGCTAGAATGACCCTAGCGCAGACCCCGACCCTGCGCATTGATATGCTAAGCGCAGCCGGCCCTGTGCCGAGCATCCCCCGAAGGGAAGAAAGAGCCCTCGTCCTGCAGTGCACACATTTTTACTGGCCCCGTTCAGCACAAATTGTAGCCACACAGAATAAAACAACTTTGAAACTGGGGCGCCATCACCCCCATCCCCACCAGCCCCGAGTCTCCCTTCCCCTCCTCAGAGGACCGAACAGGAGGTGTTAGAATGGGTGGACGGGAGGGGGTGGTTAGTTAAATCGCTTCTTTGTCTTCAATTGTTTTCATTTACTACAGTTGCTATTTCAGGCCACAGAGTGGAAACACTTTTAGAATCTTTCATTTAACGCACCAGAGCATTCTGGGAGTTGTAGTCTTTTTTTGTTGCTTCCATTTGATCATTTACACTCAAATATATGAAAACGTTCTGTTGTGTTGTTCGCCCAGAAGAAACCTTATGTTTACCAAGCACACATTTAACATGGGCACAATAGATCTACTGCAGTTTGGGGTTTTCAGTCACAGACAATGTTTGCATATTTAGTAACTGTTCGCTGGTGCTGGGGGGCCTACAGGGCTTGCAGGTCCGGATTGGGACTACCAAGTGGATAAATAAACCAATAGGTAGTAAGTGGCCAGTTCTGTTAAGGTTTGTTTTTAGTGCTCTGGGTTACTGGAACAACGTGATAATTTTTTCATCATCCTGTATCACGGGCACCTGGCATTTAGTGGCGGGGGTCAAATTATGCTCAGAGTTAACTAAATTAGGTGGAAAGAAAAGGCAAATTATCTGGCGTAATGCAGCCCATCTTGTGACAGTATTCTTGCATTATTTTGTCTTTTTGCTACATGCTAACACTATATGGGTAAAGGTTCCGAAATATTAGTAACAGTTTAACACTCACATGCAGCAATAAGCAATTGAAATGTGATCAGTCAAACTTCTCAGGTAGGGCCTTCCTCTGGTGGCAACTCGCGCCCCCACATTTTTGGTAACTTTTGATCTGTTTGAGCTAGAACAATTATTTATTTTGGTAAATCTGTATATTATGCAGCAGATGATGGATTATGTGGCAAATGAGGCAAATCTATAATTATGTTGAAAGCGCTGCATTCAAGGCTATAGAATCACATAATTCCGTGGCTCTGCATGCATTTTAGAACTGGCTAATCATAACCAGATTTTTTGACTCTGTTGGGATTATGGGGAATTTTGTGTATTGGGTTAGGAATACCGAGGTAACTTCAAATCGCCACAGCCCAAGGTATTTTGGTGACCTTTGGAAAAATGTGGCCTCCAGGGTTAAGGGAAACTTCAGTTTTTCTAGGGTGACAAATACGTTCAGAAACCTGATCTGGTACTTGACTACCTGCTGCTGGACCCTGGTTCCAAGTTGGGTAGTTCCAAGTTGGTTTGGGTTGAGTGTTTGAATGCCATCAAACCCAGCCCCAGCACATGAGACTAGGGCCACAGACTCGAGGTCAATGCCAAGAAGGCAGAATTGTGAACTTTTGTTATGATTGTGATGGACCCAGAGATTAACTAGGTCTTTTCTTGCTGCAGGGAAGTGAGTTCACCAGGTAGATTCATGGTTGCATGTGCTCACAGGTACACTATCATGGCACAAGTCAGATTTGGAAGCGGGTGTACAGAGTTCCCCAACTGTTTTTAGAAAGAGTACTCAGTAGTCCTTAGCCCAGTGCTCGGAGGTGTCACCTTGTACCCCAGCATTGCTGCTGCTTGCCTTTGCAAACACTTTGATGCATGTAACCTGGCCTCAAGGTCTTTGTAAGCCTCCATCCTGATTGCAGCTTCAAGTTCATTTGTGGCAATGGCCAAGGAGAGATCATCTTCGAATGTATTCTCTGAAAACTTGACAAAATTAACTGCTCTATTGCTTTACAAACTTTAATGTGCTTTGGAGCTGGATAAAGGATGCCAGAAGTAAACAAACACTCATCAACAGCAATTTTAATGTTTAAAAGATACACCTAGCACATTTAGTTTACCCACTTAAAGTAGTTCAAACATGTACTCTCCAAGGTCCACTTGTCTGTTTAAACATATTGTTGCTTTCAGCGATTTCTGAGCTTAGTTACAATCGGATATGTGTAAAAACATACGCTCTTGATGTATACAAAATAAAACCAAAAAATGTTGTTTTCACTTTTGTTATTGATACGTCGTCGTTTTTGTAAATAGGTCCTTGATCTTTTAAGAGACAATTATTATACCTACTTGTATCACTTCATGTAATGTCACTTTCTGCGACGTTATTGCGATTTCCATATGATAATCAGCCCCTCACTACTTTCCTTAGGACTTGTGTCCTGCACATTGTCCTTGTCTTCCTGGTCCGCTGGATCTGCTCCTCAGCCTCAGACTCTAAGAGGTTTCACGGGACCAGGGCAGGCATTCGCATTAACGCTGCCCTCAGCCCTCCAAGCCAAAGCTCCGCAGTAAATTGTCGTCAGGACACCCGAAACTGGGCCTGTGGGGACACAGCTCTTCATCTCTGCCTCACCGGCGGGTTAGGTTCGTTGCCCTTTTCCAACCCCTCTCCTGCACCCGGGGGAGAAGGCGGCCCAGAATCGGAGCCACGAAACTAAGACCGCTGCTGTGAGCGCCAGGACTGTAGCAACGATTCTACACAACAGCTGACTGACATTTACCCTTTCCAGCCACAAAAGCTCTTAGCCACGGCCACAAATCCTAGACCGAATCCTTCCAATGGTCCCTAGGCTCACATGCCCCAAGCACAGCCACTGTCAGAATAACTTTAAAGATGAAATGGCATGGAAATAAATCAGGCACTCACTTATCCAGCGATAGCAGTGTCCCCTCGCCTCCGCCTTTCCCAAACAGTGGGCACCACATTTAACCGGAGAAATTGGTATGGTTTTAACTTCCCAGAAAGAACAGGGCTGCGTGAGGAACCATCCCACCCCCAACTTGGAGACTAGAAGAGGTGCATAGTAATGACATCATACAGGGAAAGCACATTCTCCCTGCACACAGGGAATCAGCCAGTGAGGAAGTGGGGAGTAAGTAGAACCCTTAAGTCCTCTGTGTTTTTCACTTACTAGCCACTCAAACCAGTGATGACTTCTAAAGCAAACAATGCAGTTGCTTTTTTATCTATCAAAACA
Source organism: Calotriton arnoldi (assembly GCA_963921515.1). Classification (NCBI taxonomy): domain Eukaryota; kingdom Metazoa; phylum Chordata; class Amphibia; order Caudata; family Salamandridae; genus Calotriton; species Calotriton arnoldi. The sequence goes on along the minus strand of CAWUFW010012316.1, from coordinate 414,111 downwards.
TAGAGAAAACTTTCGCCTGGAAAATATAAGGAGAGTTGGAATATGCAGAAGGGTTCAGGTTTGTGCAGTAGACTGTGATGAGTTTTCAACTTCCAGAGAAAATATAGAGAGGACATGAGATGAGAGAACTCTCTTAAGGGCATACTTTTTGAGGAGGCCCTCTGCTTTTGATTGCAGTGGCTCAGTTTATTTGGTGATTCACAATTCCAATCATGGGTAAAACATGGCTTGTTGAACATAGATGAGATGTACTTGCAAATTGTTTGATTGCACATTGCATTTCAGGTTTTCAATTTGACCAATCCTTTGACTTCTTACCAACGAAATATGAGTGTCTTCCTGGTCGAGGACCACACTGCTTTTTCTCTTATCTGTCTTGTATCAAGACCCTGCTGGACTATGGGGTGAAAGAAAGCTTGAATAAGCAGCTACCTATGTTATATGACATCTCTTTATTAATGTAATAACTGCACTTTCACAATTGCTTTATTAACCTTCCTGCATTCTCAAATTTGCTTGAAAATGCACCATTTGGCCACTCTTTTTTCAAAATTTTCTCGGGGGGAGAACCCCCCCGAACCCTCCTTAGGTTGTTCGGGCTCGCTCGCTACGCTCGCTCCTGCGGTGCAGTATGCCAATATTTTTACGCCCCACCACTTACAAATGTCACCAGCCACCACTGCTGCACACTAGAGCACAATAGTTGAAAATAAACATTTTAAACTTTCTTCGTGTCTCTGTCAGCTCTTATTGTGGACTAGTACAAGTGTGTGAGGGAAATGGTGTATCCTGTAACCGCGATTCCTGAGAGGGTCAGGAGTGTTGTGTTCTGGGGTGTCTAATCACCTGCTCCTCTGTGAGTGAGTAGGAGGACAAGTGAGACACTATAGCTAGTGAGTCCCGGGCTCATGGGTACTAAGTTAGTAGGATGACCCAGTCCCTGCCTACTAAGGTTCTCTGATCCCAAGCATAGTTCTATGACTCCGCAGAATCCCTGCAATAATAACTGCAGGTTTTGTCCTAGTTGTAGCCTTAGGGTTGTCTTAGATACTGTTCATTTGCTTTCCCATGCATGCACATGCAAGGCTTGATTCTAAGGCACTGAGCTTTATCTTGGTTTTCTTTCTTCCTAGGTCATCGTCATCGAATAGATGTCGTTGCTGTCGCACTCCAGAAGAGTCAAAAAGCAGCTACCGCTATCGCCAGCCAAGAACAACCGGATGGTTGAACCACGACAACCCTCAGGAAAGTTCACTGAGAGAAGGACCATCTTGCCCAGGAAACAAGATTGCCTAGCAGGGGCATGGTCCAAAGGGAGTGATATTTGTGAACTCCAGGACCTAAAATGGCCACCAATGTTATGGAAAGTACTGGAAAGTTCCAGAGAGTTCTGGGAAGTTCCAGAGAGTACCAGAAAGTTCCAGAGACTTGAAGAAAGTTCCACAAGGCTAATGTTCAATTTAATACGAGCAAAACCCCTGGTAACAGGTGGGGCGCACTGTAAAAATCTACATTGCATTATCAACTTGAGCGACATTAATATCAACATTGCACTATTAACTTGGGTCATATTTTACCAACGTTACTGTGCCATAATTTCGGGACACGGGACACTGTATCCAATGCTAATGGTCATATGATCATACCAATTCTTGATAACCAGCTCTTAGGAGCTTGAGCCACTAGTTGCATACCACCCTGCGTTCCTAGTGGGAAAAAGAGTTTTGAAGAATACAGGAGGGGAGACGTGGCCTGGATTTAGGCTGCCCATGACACCCAGTCTCCTGTAGGCGAGGGTCCTATCCTTACCATTCTAAGTTTCTTTTATGAAGAGGAGATCAGAGGGTTCATGTTCATGGACCTAGCATGAACGTGGATGCAAGGCATTTTGTGATAAAAGCAGGGTTGGGAGGGGTTTGTGATTAAATGTGGGAGTACAGGTTGGGAGGTGGAGTGAAAGAAGACTAGGAGGGGCGTCAAATTGTTGTCAGGCTCATGGAGGCTGAGAACCAATTTAACAGAATTGGGGGAGAGGTTAGGCAGGGTGAGAAAAGATTCTATGGATGAAAAGGAAAGTAGAAGGGGAATAAGGGGGATGCCATGAGGGTGGAGAAGTAGAGAGAATGTGGGGTAAGGACTATGAGGGGTACACAAGGGTGAGAAAAGTAGAATGGAGGAAGAGGATTACTCTTTCTCTTCAGTCTGGGTTAAGGAGAGGCATCATGGGTAAGGGATGGGAGTGGTAGAGAGTGGCTTTGGAGTGAAGAGATGTGAATACAGCAATGGAAGGAAGATATATTGGATGTGAGGAGAGCATGAGGTGAGCATAGGATTCGAGGTGCTAGTGGATGGAGGGGAAGGTAATAAGGGCATGAAATATAAATATAATGAGGAGGGAATTTATTTTAAAAGGAAGCTGAGCAGGAGAAAAACCATCTCCTCTTCCTTGTTACTTCTTAACCCCTCTTATGTTCAGCAAAGCTGTGTACATGTTGCACCATCACCCAATTACATATAGAACGTCAACATGCACAACATTTTTGGGCTTATTATAATCCCATTCAGTGTGTCTGTTCATATTTACAAGGCCATTTAAAGTCACCCTGCGTGACTTTTCATGGTCCTGTAAATATGTTTCCCTTTCATACATAACTCTGATTGAAAGGGGCGTTCCATGGGAATTGCTGTGGGTGTTCTCACGCAACACCTATGGAATCTGACGCATTCCCAGATTTACAGGTTTTGTAAACCTGGGAATGTGTCAGATTCCTATGCCTCTCCTGGGGAGGTGTAATGGAGGTGCAACGGGTGAAATACCTTTCTTTATCCTTGGTTGCCCTTTTTCTATGTGTGCTGTTGATTGTTTTTGTGCATGAAGGTGTCCCTTCCTGCACAAAAACAATCACCCCTACAATGCAGACACTCTTGCACCATGGTGCAAGGGTGCCTGCGTTGGCACACAGCAGCCCATTGTGCACAAGCGCAGGGAAAAAGGACAGGAATGAGCCATATCTTGTAGATGCGGTGCATTTGTGCCCTTCTCTTTTGATGCACAGCAGGGCAGCAGGAAGGCTTGATGCGCTGCTGTGCGTCAAAACATTGTAAATGAGGCTCTTTGTGTATTTCCAGGATTCATTCTCTGGAACAATGAGATATGAATGTGATTGTTGGAGTAGCCTCTATACTGGCTACCAGAAAAGACTGACGTGTAAGTGGTCTCTATGTTGCCTAACAGAGTTTCCCGTAGTAGGCAGAATAATACATGCTTGTTTTCAATTGACTACTCCTATGAGTGTTTGTAGGCAGAAGTAGCACTTTTCTCCTTATTCTGAATAATTGTTTGACAACATTATTGCACAAGATACATGGCCAGGTATTGTATCTCCTTCCCAGAACTCTTCCCAGATTTTCTGCCTCGCTTCTGTCAGTGTAGTGGGGGCAGGGGGGCAACTCTGACCTGACAGGAACACGATTGCATAAGAATACCTATTCACCAAGCTCACCTAGATGCACCTTAAACCTACACATAACTTTGAAAATCCAAAGTTAGAGTATATAGCTCCTTCTGGGCCGGTCATTACCATAGCATACATCACATATTGTTTGCGCAGTTACCTGGGACTCAGGTAAGAGCATCAAACATCCAGCCATCCCTGGTACTCTTAGTTAAAACCCTACACCATTTAAGAAGTTAGGGGGATATGTACAAGGAAGTGGCGTAGAGAGGTGCTAGCCTTCCTGGCTTAACGCCTCCCTCTGCCACTTCTGAAACTCAAGGCTGCACCATATTTTCAACGATATGGTGCAGCCTTGCATTTCCCCCTGCTATGGCTCTACACTTAGCAGTGTAGCGCCAACGCAGGCACCCTTGCACCATAGTGCAAGGGTGTCTGCGTGCAGGGGAGGATTGTTTATGTGTAGGAAGGTGTCCCTTCATGCACATAAACAATCCTGAAATGCCATTTTGTCACTTTCATGTGTGCTGCTTCATGCAGCACACATGAAAGTCACAAAATGGCATTTTGTTTTTAGATTGTTTATGTACAGGAAGGGGGACCATGGCATTTTGCTTTTTCCATGGGTGCTACACAAGCAGGCACACATGGAAAAAACGAGGAGAAATAATGCATTTCTCCTCGTTTTGTCAACTTAAGAACAGGTTTTTCCTGGTCTTAATTTTGGCGCTGCCTCCTATGTACGCCACCTTTGTACATAGGGGGCAGCGTCAAAAACAATGGGTGTTGCGGTGGAATGCCCAATGCAACACCCACTGCCCACCCCTTTCACGCTAAGCATAGCGTGAAAGGGGGCCTTATTTACAAGGCAGCGCTAAGCCACGTTAAGTGGCTTAACGCTGCCTTGTAAATAAGGCGCAGCCCCTATCGTCACCACAACGTCAATAAAGTTGATGTTGTGGTGGCGATAGGGGCTTGTACATATGCCCCCTAATCCCTTAACGGACCCCATATGGCGCTCATCTCAGCCACTTCTGGTTGCAAAGTTGCATTGTTTGTAGCTGTGATATGACACGTGGCCCCATCTATTAACCACATTTCCATCAATGGGGCCTGCAGTATGCAGCCAGCATAGTGTTATTTTGTGTTTTCTCAGCAACAACAGCAATACCAACAGACATCTAGTAGCCATCAGTGCATCCAGAATGTACCCCAGTATTGCTATCAATTGGAAATTGGGATTTCCTTTTCGGTGATCACCTCAATCACTTTTTAACCACTACGCCTAAACCGGTGGGCAGTGCAAAGCCAAGTGTGTATAATCTGCCTGTGGGATCTGACATCGGTGACATCCAGGGCGTCACATCTTTGTAAGAGCAGCAGAGTGTGGGATAGCCGATGCAAACATTTTAAATGAAATACCTTATACCTGATTAGGGCATATTCACTTGGTTTGTGTGCACCACAATTTCCATAAATCTCCACCCCCAAGCCAGGTGTACACTGTCTCCTTACAACCATCCTCACCACTGCCCTTGTAGCGTTGGCCTGTTTATATTAATTGTTTTTCCATTATCTAATGGGAGTTGCGGTAATCAACTGGGTAAGATGCTTACAATCTGGAGGTTCAGCCGGATATGATGTACAGCTAGGCTGCAGCATATGGTGTTGCCTGAAATAGACAAATATGTCAAGAGGGTAGATCTTGTGTCTCTCCCTATATTGGTCCAGACTTAGAAAGGTACCTTCATTATGTATATGTCCCACATTTGTAACCCCAACTTCACAAGAGAGCATTCAACCACCATCTCACTGGTAAGTGGAACACCTGGTTATTTGTCAGAGGGAGAAGGGGAGAGGACAGCCTGTTATTCCTTCCGATCTAACCAGATCAAACTACACTCTCTTCATAGCAACCAATGGGCCAATGCATTTCTGACTTTTAGCCAGCCTAGTCACTGAAATGTTCTATTTTCATACTATCATGGTTGGCCACTATGTGTCGCACTGGTGGACCCATAAAAATGCAAAGTGTGCTGGTGCTGTATGCTAGCATTGTTCTAAATCTGGGACATCAAATACCCCCATCATATGGTAAACTGAGATTGTCCCACTGTACACTAGGGGGCTTATTTACAAGAAACAGATGCTACGCGGCACCGCAAGCTAGCTTGCTGCGCCGCGCTGCACCATAAGGTCATATTTACGTCAATACGGCGCATCCCTGTCCTTTCCTTTGCGCTGGTGGACAATTTGCTGCCTATTGCCAACGCAGGGACCCTTGCACCATAGTGCAAGGGTGTCTGTATTGTAGGAATGATTGTTTTTGTGCAGGAAGGGAAAGCTTCTTGCTCAAAAACAATCAATGGAGGTGTTTTCCTCCTTCTATGTGTGCTGCAGAATGCAATTGTAAATCTGGGAATGCGTCAAAATCCATGGGTGTTGCATGGGAACACCCACCGCAATGCCTATTTGATGCATAGTAAGCAACGCAGTGACTTGCACTGCTTTGCCTTGCTCCATATTTACAAGGCCATGCAAAGCCACGTAAAGTGGCTTTGCATGCCCTCGTAGATATGGGTCTGCACTCTGCGCTGCTGCTACATCAGCAGCGAAGGCTCCTTGTAAATATGCCGCTGGCTGTTTACCTTCCCACACCAATCTAAGCATCTGCGACTTGAGCTTTGCAAAGGAGCTGTGTGTGAGTGGAATGGGCATGCTGATTAATAGGTGTAAGAATGTTAGAAAACTACCATTTTTATAATGGCAACCTTGCTCGCAGTTGAGAATGGTAAATTAATATATTTTTTATTTTTGTATAGACAATTTGTTCATCACTGGTGATATCTATTGGTAAGGCCTACATCTTGCGACTTATAAACCTTAACCCAGAGAAACTTTTGAATCTTTGCACCATCTAAGTGTGTAGTCTGCCTAAAATGTGTGTCTTCTTGTCAAAGGAAATACTCCTGATTTGCCCCATTTAATACAGATCGCAGAATAATACCAACATTTTTATAACTTATGAATCAGTAGTATATGGTTGATATTTGGATATTTAGGGGCACATTAATTAAAAAATCATGTGCTCAGCAAGACATCTTGCTGCCCTCTCTGTGTGATAGGGAAAGGGCAGGAAATCGCTATATTTAACATTATAAGGCTCATTCTTGTCTTTTCCCTGTGCTGGGGCACAAGGTGCTGCCTAGCGCCAACGCAATCACCGGTGCAAGGGTGCCTGCGTAGTCAGCAGGATTGGTTTTGTGCAGGAAGGGACAGTTTACTGAACAAAAAGAATCCTTTGAGGCATTTTCCTCTTTCTTTTTGTGCTGCAGACTGCAGCAGACGTAGAAAGAAGAAAAAACAAGGATAAATAAAGATATTTTTCCTTGTTATGTCTCACCTGGGGAGGTGTAGCATTTTGACGGATTCCCAGGTTTACCAGTATTGATAAATCTTGTAATGCACCAAAATCCATGGGTTGATGCGTGGGGACATCCACGCTCCACCCATGGAAACCCTCCCTGGGGCAGAGTAACGCAATGCAGCAATTTGCTCTGCGTTGCTCAGTATTTATCAAGCCACGCAGGGTCACGCAAGGTGGCCTTGCGTGGATTGGAAATTCTTACTTAGTAGTTGTGTCACCCTTGCGTGGCACAAGGGCTGCGCAACTGCTTGATAAATATGCCCCTTAATAAATAATAGAATGTCATCTACATACATAGAAATGATCAGGTTACAAGTCCAAAATGATACGCCCCTTGTTGAATGGAATTTCCAAAGCTTACAAACTAGTGGCTCCTTTGCTATAGTAAAAAAGGAATGGCAACCAGGGCATCCTGCTGTGTTCCTCTACCAATTGTTAACAGGGGCATCTTATACCTACCACTCTTTTCTCTGGAAGTTTGCCTGGTGTAACAGTAACGAGATCAAACAGTGAGAAGGCACCCAACTCCATCCTCTCCAAAACTACCCTAAGATAGGAAAGGAATGTCCGGCCAGATTTTGTGTACAATTGTAAATAAGGTCCGTAGGTTAAAAGACATGGCTGTTCCACTTATAGGGCCAGAATAATCAGGCAATTCCAAACATTCCAAAAAAAGGCACTAGTCCATTGGTCCCTATATACACCAGGATTGTGTAGTAAAGGTTGATTAGCAACAATGCTCTGTGTGATTGGCATTGTAATTTATACTTGCCGGGTTTCAAAAGTGTTATACCGTTCCCCTTTCTGACAGAGGGCTGTAGCTTGCCACATTCCAAGGACTCCTCATATAGTGGCAATAGCAGTGGGCATAGTTCCATTGTATACACTGTAAACAAACTATGCAGTTAGAGTCAGTAGCTTTCCCAGAATGTATTTCTGATAACTGTATGGGCTTATTCAAGGCTTGCTCATGTTTCCCTTGCTCATTCAAGGCTTGCTCATGTTTCCCTTGCTCATTCAAGGCTTGCTTATATTTCCCTTGCTCATTCAAGCAGCAGCGGCCGGCACAGGTAAACGGGATGGGGCGAGGCGGGACGTGGTGGGAGGGGGGGAAGTCGACATATGACGGAATAGATATAATTAAATAAATAAATAATACCTATTCCATCGTCTGTCGGCTCCCCCCACCGCGCCCTGCCCCGCCCCCGCGCTTACCTGAGTCGGCCGCCGCTGCATTCAAGGCTTGCGTATATTTCCCTATGTCATTCAAGGTTTGCTTATGTTTCCTTAGCTCATTCAAGGCTTGCTTATGTTCCCCTTCAATCCAAGCCTGGCGATGTCTTCTAGGTTTTATAGTACAGTTACAGATTCCACCAAAGTGCGAAGGGAATATAGGAACTTGTATTGGTGAAGAAAATATCTCGGATATCTGAGCACTCCAATATTTGATAGCTCAGATTTTTTCTTTTACAGCCACAACATGTTGCTCCCTGGTCCAAGTCCTTAAGAGCCAGGCAAGAGTATGGCTCGGCCTCTCCCTTTCACTAAATATTCTCTGCAGTGTGCCTGTACACAAAAAACATAAATGCTTCAGTAGTTTGCACATCTCTGACAGGTTTGCTCTTTCACCTGTATTAGAAAATCGGACGACTAAGACCTTGAGTTTATTATTTAGTACATCTACCTTTTCTGTATTGCTTTGAGTACCTCGACTTCCCTAAAAATGCACACTTCCCTGATGAAGATCTTAAATGTCTCCCATATTGTGAACTGTCTTGATACAGGTCACTTGTAGCTCTTAAAGATTTCACGTATGCCACAGTGAATCTCTTGTCTAAATGCAACATCTTGGAGGGCCTCTGAGGGGAACCTCCAGAGCCCATCCATCGCTCTCTAGAGTAGCAGGGACATATCTGTATAGGAGAATGGTTAGAGTGTGTGCATGGTAAATATTGAATTTCCTCCACCTACGACAACAGGGAATTGGGCATTACTCATTAGCCAAACCGTGATGGAGAATCATGGAAAAGATAATATGAGTGGGGTCACTCTCTCCCATGCCTCTCCCTTTAGACATCTATCAGATTTAACGTCTCCATGATCTCAGACAGAACTTTGAGGCTGTGGAGAGTCTTCTGTCCCAGCATGACCTAAATGATGAATGCAACATTGGGTTGAAATTCCCACCCCAAATTATATATGCTGACTGTTAGAACTGGGGCCCTCTAGTTGGCAGAGGTAGGTAACTTTGACCAAATAGGGACCCTTGCTTCTAGTCAGGGTAAGGGGGATACACACTTTAGATAACCCCTGCTCACCACCTTGGTAGCTTGGCACGAGCAGACAGGCTTATCCCAAAGGCAATGTGTAAAGTATTTGTACCAACACTCACAGTAACACAGTGAAAACACCACAAATAGACACCACACCAGTTTAGAAAAATAAAGTATCTTTATCTAAACTACACAAGACCAAAACGACAAAAATCCAACATACACAGTTAAAAATATGACTTCAAAAAGTTTTCAAGACCTTGTGCCATAGAAATCTATGGATGCGTGACTTTTCACCAAAGTACCTGTAGATGCGACAAAAGTTCCCAAGCCAAACAGCTGCAGTGTCGGAAAGCAAAGAGATGCGACACTCCTGAGACCCTGAGGAGGCGATGCGACAGCCCCGCTGCACACAGCGGACGGGTTGCGTAGAGTCCTGTCTGTAGGGGGAGCGATGCGTTGAGTCTTCGTGCCGGTTCCGGTTTGCGAGTGATGCGTCGGGAAGTGTCTCGCACAGGTACGATGCGTAGATCTTCGGGATGCGACAGCGATCGATGCGGCGGCGGCGTTGCACGGCGTCGGTCCTCTCCAGTTGCAACCCCTCGATGCGTCAGTTCTCGCAGCGGTGACAGGCGCTGCGACGATCTTCGTAGCGGTACGGCGATGCGACGGAAACCTTCTTGCACCATCGAGATGCGCCAGTGAAATGTGCCGCAAGAAGAGCGATGCGTCGGGTTTTGCAGTTCTTTTCACGCTTCTTCTTCCAGCTCCCAAACAGCAGCAACAACCTCCAGAGGCCCCACAACTGGATCAAGCACTCTAGGCGGGTCAGAACTCACACAGCAGAGTTCAGGGGGAGCTGGGGGTGAAGTCCTCTTGTTCCTGGGACTTTAAAACAGGAGGCCAGCTCTCCTCAGGCCCTTGGAGATCTTCTTCAAGCAGGGGACACAGCACACAGCAAAGTCCTTCTCCTTTCCTTGGCAGAATAGCAACTGCAGGTTGACCCCAGAACACACAGCAAGGGCAGTCCTTCTCTTCAGTTTCTCCAGCTCTTCTCCTCGGCAAAGGTTCCTCTTGAATTCCAGGATGATCTAAAGTTCAGGGGTTTCAGCTCTCATATTTATACCCCAAAAGTCTTTGTTCTCTAGGTGTAAGGGGTCCTGGACCCAGTCCAAACCAGTTCTGGGTGCACTCTGCCAGTGCACAACTTCTTCCTTTGTTAGTGTGGGCCAGGGTCATCAGACACCACAGGAGGTGGAGCCAGCATTGTGGAAGGCAGGCACAGCCCTATTCAGGCCCAGGTGCTACTCCTCCCGCCACTCCAAATGCAGATCGGCTTATTCAACCTAGTGCTGACTCACCCAGACTCCTGGAGCCACCCTAGCCCCTGTCACTCTCAAGCCAGACAGTCAATCCACAAACAGGCAGAGGCACACAGAAAGGTTGAACAAGAAAATAGCCACTTTCTAAAAGTGCTATTTTCAAACACAGACTTTAAAAACCATCCTACCTAAAAGATGTGTTATTACATTCTGAGTTCAGGGATACCAGACTCTAATTTCTTATCTTACTCCTATGGGAAGATATGCTTGTAAAATTGTTACACAGCATTCCCCATTCTGTCCTATGGGCAAGATAGCCTTTCAATAGTGAAAAACGAAATTGGCAGTATTTCACTATCAGGACATGTTACACACACCAGTACATGTCCTACCTTTCACATACACTGCACCCTGCCCAGGGGGGTACCTTGGGCCTACCATAGGGGTGTCCTATGTGTAAGAAAAGGGAAGGGTAAGGCCTGGCAAGTGAGTGCACTGGCCAGGTCGACATGGCAGTTAACAAACTGCGCGCAGGCACTGCGGTGGCAGGCCTGAGTCCTCTTTTCAGGGCAACTTATGTGGGTGGCACAATCAGTGCTGCAAGCCCACTAGTGGCATTTGAATTACCAGCCCTGGCACACTCAGTGCACTTTACTAGGGACCTACTGGTAAGACAAATATGCCAATCATGGATGACAAATCACCATAACAATTTATACAGGGAGCACTTGCACTTTGACACTGATCAGCAGTGGCAAAGTGCCCAAAGCATCTAAACCAGCAAAAACGAAATCCAGCATAGCCTCAAAAACACAGGGGGTAGAGGCAAAAAGTCAGGGAAAACCACGCCAAAGATGCCAGGTCTAACACTGACCTCTCCCTTCCTACAAAGGTTTAACAGTCCATGAAATAAATCTGGATTTTCTGCATTTGGCTCATATTTGCTTATTTTTGTGAACAGGGTATCATATAGCATCTCCTGGAGCAACAGGCACCTACCATCAGTGTATTCAGAGATTTTAGTGCACTTAAAATCAACTTTTTTGTGCACCAGGATTGCAACCCCTCTAGAGTAAGTGCAAAAACAGACAAAAAATCTATTAGCACCCCACTTCTATGCGTATGGGTCGTCTGACTTTGTGTACCTATATTTCTTGTATTAGGACCACATCTGCCCCATGTCTCTTTAAGTATGCCAGTACCTGCCTTACTTTCTTAGAGTTGTTAAGCCCATTCACATTCCAAAACAGAACTGCTACCCTCTTATCATGCCCATTTAACCCCATGTAGGACTGATTGTAAGCTACATGACTGCATTTTTGCACATGACATGTATCCCATGATATCATAATGCTTTGCATGTTTTGCTCCATGAACCACCAACCAATAACTGCAAACACCCAACAGCACCCAAACCCCTATCACACTTATTCCACAACAAATCAGAAAAGACCTCCACAGTCTCTACAACAATCATGCACATTAAAATCTCAAAGGTTGAGGTCATACACACCATGTTGTGGGGAACCAGACCCTCACACACACAATTAGTGTAGCTCAATTCACAAGTATTCCTGAATCTGACATCGATGTAGATAACCATTAGGAAACTATGACCCTTATGAGACCTACGATCGAAGCAACATGTATAGGGCCTTTGTAATCCAACATAATCACAACTATCCAAGATAAGATTAGCAGCTCGTGATTGTACGCATGAAACAAAGGAATATTATCACATGGAAAACTGTACAAGATTGGATCTCAGTCTAACCTTCTTTACATGACCACGGTCATAGACCCTTCACAGATCTACCAAACTCAATAAATGTCACTTATGTCGGTAGCAACGTCTGTTATATGATCCGGACTCTTCTTTTGTGCTTCAGCACTTTGCCAAACAATATGAGCCTTCCCATCCATCCTCAGCATAGCATACAGGATGCCCTGCTTCTCCAGCAATTCCTTCACCTCAAGGAAGGTCTTCCTGACATCTTGCACTGCCTGGGGGAAGTCATGGTAAATGGGGATTTTATCCTCTTTGTAAAGCAACTTACCATTTTCTCTTGCCTATTTCAGAATTGTAGACTAAACCAATAGTTCGCAAGTTTAACAATAGTCGGGTGGGACGACGTACCCGATTGTGGTCTGGCCAACAGGGGCCTGTGCACTCTCTCAACCAAAAACATCTTGGAGAAGGAGTCACCCTGAGCAGCTCAGTTAGTAGTTCTTCCACAAAGAGCACATGTTACCCCGACATGGCTGCCTTTGGCAGGCCCATAATGCGCATGTTATTTCAGCATCCTCCATGTCCTCATTTTTGGTCCATGTTACTTCCAGGACATTTTTTCATGTGATGTATTGAAGCCATCTTCCAACTATGATATTCGTCGCTCTGTCATGTCCATCCTCTCCACCTGTTTATCAAGGTGCTTTTTAATTTGATTAATTTGCAATGTAAAGGAGTTTATCTCGCCATCAATGGAACTCAGACTTCCCTTCAATTCCAGCAGGAGGACACATTGTCACAGTGAACGTCTTGCACTGTTCACATAGGTGCCTTTCCCATCTCAGATGGTGTCATATATGTTCAGCGAGCCTCGAAAGTTAGCTTGCTCTGGTGTTTATTCTGCTTTCCCATGTTGCTGGTTACTAGCAGATCTGGGGGCCCCTGTCACCATCTCCTTCCCCTCAGCCTTGATGTCATGTCTCACAAGAGGCACTGAATGGTCTTTTGAAAACTTAGCACCTTTTCTTCTCCCTTGCAGGAGTGCTCTTGGCATTGATGTACAACAATAGCCCCCAAGTGTCTTCAAGCAGCGGGGGGGGGGCTGTATTGGCAGGTTGTATTGCATATTGTATTGGAGTGTCTCCCTAGTGTCCCATAGCAAGTCCCACTCAAATCTAAAGGCCCAGCCCAGAAGAGGACCTTTTTTAGAAATATTTATTGGCTTATTGGTGAGAGCTCACCACTTAGGAGAGCATTTTAGGGGAGCCAAGACCACAGCCTCCCCTTCCTTTTGTAGAATTTTAGTGTTCCATTCGTTGTCTTTCCCTCCAAACCATGTTGATTTGATACCTTTGGAGGTTGCATTAGATAAGAAATGCTATAAGGCAAGACTAAATCAGCTCTTGTTCTCTGAAAGAGGACAGGCAGCTTTAATTTAAAGAAAATGCAAACATATGGATCCAGTTCCAGTCACCTGTTCCTTCCAGACCACCATTGCTGTGTTTGTAGCTAATCACAGAGTCCAGGAGGGTTACAAATAGTGACATGCCTTATTAATATTCATCAGGCAGGTCATTCTGCAGTTTCCTGTAGCTGGACAGTTTGTGATGCAACCTCTTAGCGCATAGGTTACTTTGCAAAATTAAAGAATCATTTTTAGGCCCCGTTTTAGGACCAGTCATTTCATACATCTGGCCTCAAGCCAGATGTACAATACAATTTTGTGGTCATAAACCCCGTAATCCATAAAATGAAACAGGTTGTGGATGCAAAATTGCTTAGCGCTATGTACTAAACCCATTTGCAAGTGGTGAAAGCCTTTCCACCTCGTAAAATGCACATCCTGACCCATTCAGTATTGCAATTAGGAAGGGCCTTGCTAGGTGTGTGCCCTCCAAACTGCAGTTTGGAATGGCATGTATAAATGGTTTGTTACAACAGTGCAGTTTCTAACCATTGAAAAGGAGGTGGTATCAGACTTCCAAAAGGAAATCTGCCCCTGTTGCGCAGCTTTCCCTATGATAAACACGTCAAGTACCCTCAAAGGGGGAGGGTGTGGGAGGTTGGGGAGGGGATGGAGCTATCTGCTCCCTTTATGTGTTCCCAAATTGATTTTATTAAAGCAGCACTACTTTCTTTAGAATACTTTTTTCAAAAAATGATTCCGGCTTGGGAATGCAAACACAAGAATATTTGGTCTGCTGCTCCTTGCATACCATCATCACCGTGTATGTGGTAAATCATAGGAAGTCGCCTATAGTGATCTGCCTTATTAATATTCATATTCATTCTGTGAACCCCTGCAACTGGACGTTTTGGGATGCAACCTGTTAGTACGTTCTATCTTAAAATTAGAGACTGGTCTCAAAAAGTTGGTGCTCAATTTGTAAGCAGTTTCTCATGCATTTGGCCTTTGGTGCTGGGAGTGATAATCTATAATAATATAGCCTTAGAGCCCGCCTTGTTATATTCCATATAGGTACCCTATATAGGCGCAGGTAACACTGCAACCTTTCACCTATATCCTTCCCTACATTACATACATACCGTTCTTAGGCACTGACCTTTTACCTAGATATGACACTGCATTCAGAACGCGGGTTTTTCCCTGGTTCGATTCTTATACATTATGAATGAGGCTTCTTGGAAGCACAGCAGGACTAACAGTAGGATTACCATCTCCTGTATAATATCTCTGTATAAAGTTCAGGCCCGACGTCATCCTTTAGGCCGACACAGTAAGACAGCAAGGTAGGACCCCTGGGGCGACCTATGGGTATATATACATCATGTCTTGCTTAGAAAGACAGAGGAGACCGTGACTTCCCGGCTGACACACTGACCAGAGACACTGAGGTTCCTGCATGCAGACGCTCCAGCTAGCAGTGGTCTAACATCCCTCGCGGGGTGTCCAACTCGAGACCAGGACGGGGTCCCACATTCTCTAAACTCTCAGGTAATGGAGTGGACTAGATCCTAGAGGGATTCTTGGCATAACACCTACACAGATGCTAGGTACATTTAGGTACATCTAGTTAGGGAGACATCGTAGGAGTACGCACTTTTAGGTTGCACTTTTGATCATGTGTTTTAGGTACATGTATATATTCATGATTTCTGCAAGATGGTAGAACTATACCATCCCTTTACTTTTGTAATATTGGTAATCATATATCTCTGCTACTGTCTAATGGTTGTTGCAGCTCATCTATGCTACACTAGAATAACAACTGTTCAATAAATCCTTATTGACAAACGCCCAGTATGGTTATTCTGTGTATCTCTGAGACAAACTATGTGAGCACGAGTGACTGAGCGAAAAGTAGTATATTGTTTCCACGATCCTGGGGGATCAGGGTTGTCATGTTCTGAGGTTGCCAAGAACTATTCTCTCCCCGATAAGAGGAGACTCTAGTGGCACTGTGAGCTAGCTGATACAGACAGGCTAACGTATCCGGTGGGGGTGCACAGAATCAGTATACCACCAATCCCACAGTTTATGTTATCCAAACGCGCAGATCCTGTATAGGTAATATAGGAACTACACGACAGCCTTAGCAGGCTCTACCAGCCATTAAAGGACTGCTCCAGGATTAAAGGCCCAAGCCGAAGGCGAGGGCCTTTAACAAGGAAGCGGGCCTTTAATGGCCGGTAGAGCCCACTATGGAGGGCTCTAAGGCTATTAGAACATTCCGCCCCTAGTGGGCAGAATGTTCTAATTTGTAAAACAAAGGCCTCACGGAGGCCGAGGGTGATTGAAATCCCCTTAGGCTCCGTGAGGCCTTTTGTTCACAGCAATAGCTGTGAGCAAACATTGGAATGTTGGAGCTCGGGCTTCTACTGGCCATTAGAAGCCCGGAGCACTCCATTGTTTTCAATGGGGCTCCCAAAATTCCAGTGTTCTAATATTCCTTAATTTTGTCATATTTTTTACACTTGCAGCCGGCTTTGTGAGCTTCCACGCAGTCCCTTTCCTCTGGTTCTTGACATTTGCCACCCTGGTCTTGTTATGGGCTTTGATGACGCCGTCAGTTGTGAATATGTTGCTAACAGGGAACCCACACCACGCCTGTGGATGGAATTACCCTTACAAATAGTCTGAGAGGTGGGTCATCTGCAGCATTGTGATATGCCCTTAAAATGTCTTTTGATTCATTGGACTATTTTGTCATTTTATAGGATGGCTACCATCCATAATGTGACAGGAAATCGTTTTGCCTGCCAATAATTACTTTCGAGCATCTCCGTACTATCATAAAAGAAGATAAATGCAGACATATGAGGTATTGAAATTGTTAGCAGGACATCAGTGAGCAGATGAGACAACACAGATAAAGTCACATAATTAAAAAGGGCAACACAACTGGATAAGACTGTGTAAAGTAATGTCAAGCAACTTCATTGCAATTGGAAGTTGGTGAATGGTGGTCATTCAGGCCGACAGAGGGGGCTAGCTTATTCCGACAGCCTAGGCAAAAAAAATGTACCTACAGCAATACACCAGAGAGGAGAATCGTGATGGTGTGGGTCTTGAATTTTGACTGCAAAATGTCCTGGGATACTAATATAATAGAATATTGAAAGACAAAATGCCCAAATGTCAATCAGCAGCTCCGGCCAGCAAACATTTGCATAGGTTGCCTGTTAGGCAACAAGTCAAATTCAATGCTCTTTGCCTTGCACGGGGTTGGCCCGGAATTCCTTAAGCACTCATTTTAGTGCTATGTTCCAGGTAGATGCCTACGCTCCTCCGGGTCTCAAAAGCTCGTAATAAATAGATTCTGGAAAACCGACTGGGGAGGTCAGAGTTTTATCATCTCTACGGCCAAGGAATGGAATGCACTTCCTCTTTTCATTAGAACAATCCCAAATCTTCTTCAGTTTAGGAAGAATCTCAAAACATGGCTGTTTCCATAACTTATCACATCTCGATCTCTCCTTTTGGTCCATAGAGCCTTGACACCTCTGGGTAATTTTTGAGCTGAATAAATCTCTTTAAAATAACATATCATAACATAGGTACATACACACCTAATTCACTCACTCCTAACTCTAAATCATAACTCTCTCACTCTTTCCTAATAATTAGGATTGAGTTGGAGTGAATTACGACCTATCTTACATTAATTCTCCAGCTCATTCTGAACTCACTCATTCCAAGCTCGTAACTCCCTCAAGTCTTATTCACTCACTATTCACTCATTTCAAACTCAGACTCCTAAATCACTCACTCACAACATTGTAGCTTCCATCTCGTTCCTTACTCACAGGCATTGCTAACACACTAGGTTACATGGTTATTACATGTCAGTCAGAGTCATCTAAAGTAAACACAGAGTGCATAAAGTAATGTGCCCACAACATCTGTGATCATGAGTTCTTATCTGCAGTGTTTATTCTGCTGTGAACTCCTCTGATAAAAAACACACAGACAAAACCACATCTTCTTGTCACCTGGCCGCCTGCCATGGTCTCACCAGCCATGGTCTCACCCCCTGCAATGTGGAAGACGTAATTGTCCCTTTCATGAAACCTTTAATTCATTCTGCAAGTGGACACATAACTAAAAACAAGCTTTTGCAAAGGGAATAGGTCGCACGTTGGCTACCAGCCTTTTGACTTTGCCAGTACTTGAGTTTTTTTGTTAGAGCTTTTGTAAAATGTTGTTACAGGAGCAGCAGCCGGGCTCTTGCCAATATAAACAAAATTGCCTAAAAGCAGAATTTTTTTATCTCAAAAAGCACACTCTTTATAGTAGACTCTGGTATTAAGGGACTTACTTTGGTTGCAGATGTGCTCCTAGTGAAGGAGCAGAAAACTGTCACTCACGGTGAAGTTAGCCAATAGCTGAGGAGGGCTACCCATTGCTGCATGCTGTACTGGTCGGAAGAAAAACGTGGATGACACTATAGACCAATGGATGATGAGGGGTGTCTGAAAACAGTTATAAGTATATTATTTATATCATTTTAGGAAAATCAGAAGATCATGACTAACCCCAGTCCTATGAACACCATAGGCCACCAGGTTGAAAGAACAAACAAGCATGATCAGCTGCAAAATCCTGTACATCATTCACCTAACGTTTTGGAAAACATCCAAGCCAGAATCGGATATTAATAACATTATTATTATTAGTAGTGGTAGCAGTAGTAGTAGTAGTGCCTTTTGAAATTTTGTGGAATATGGCATGTACCGGAACATTGTCAATATGGAAATAGAGACCAATGGTCAAAGCAACTGGAATTGAAAATAAATAACCTGCTGGCAACTTTATATCCAGATAGGTTGAATATTGCCAAAGGACTATATTATACACCTGCATGCCATCTAAAAACACCTTCATTATGTTAAGTGCAACTTATTCGATTGTTAAAACTCTTCACTAATATGACTTGGGAAGAATCTCCATTTATACAGTTGCTAATTAAAAGGATTATCCCTGGCAATGCTTAATACTGTTTGTCATATCTATAATTTATTGTTGATGGTAATGCATTTGTGCCTTTTTAAATCATTTTCCCATGGTGAAATGTGGCAGAACACAAAGTGCTGCCTTCATTAGGGTGGATCGGGGAACCCTATGGAGGAAACTTGCTACTTGGGGTGTCCCCCCAAAACTACTAAGGGTAATAATGTCGGTATATACAGGGACTTATATCCATGTGAAAACCGGGACTCGCACCGTTACACCCAAAATTTGCACCATCTGTGGCCTAAAGCAGGGCTACGTCCTCGCTCCACACCCATTCAACTTCTATACTGCTGACTTGGGGAAACATATGGAGAACAGCTGCAGAGTACTCCCAAAACCTGAGCCAACCAAACTCCACATCATTCAATACACAGATGATATTGTGATAATGGACAACACCACAGCAGGTATTCAACAAGCCTTGAATGCTCCAAATGCCTACATCGTGGAAAATCACCTCAGGGTAAACTAGCACAATGCAAAGGTTCTCATGTTTGGAAGATACAGAAATAAGAAACACCTGAACTGGCACCTGGGCAGCATGATTATAAACACTACCATAAAATATAATTGCCTGGGAGTCTGGTTCTCAGAGAATTCCAAACACACCACACATGTTAAAAGTTTGAAGAAGAAAGGTGCAGCAATGATTTATGGCACACATCAAATGAATCTGACACTCAGTAGTGCGTCATCTGCACCCATCCTTGGGTTATAAATGCAATCTCCTCCCAGCCTTGCAGTGTTTGCATCAAGCCCATCCAGGTGCTTTGGCTTCTGCTCTGGAGTGTATTCACTGTACTGCTTGCAGGAAAACCTCCCCACAGCCTCGCTACATTCGAAGGACAAGGTAAAGATTGGAATTTGGCTTGGTGAAACAATCTCTAGACTGTAAAGCTTCCCTACTGAAATACTACATTAGGGTCATGAAGGCCCCTGACAACTGACTAAAAGGAAACCTGAAATGCATTTTTGAGACTCCGGATAATCCGTTGCATCACTACCAGCAGGTCGCAATTAAGGGGCAGATTTACAATTAACTAACGCAGCACGGCGCAGCAAGTCATTTTGCTGCGCCATGCTGCGTTAGTTTGGAAAGCACAGGGATGCGACATATTTACAAGAATATGTCGCATCCTTGTGCTTCCCCTGCGCTGGCGCACAAACTGCAGCCATGCGCCGGCGCAGGCACCCTTGCACCATGGTGCAAGGATGCCTGCTTCGTGGGAGATTGCTTTTGTGCAGGAAGGGGAACCTTCCTGCACAAAAACAATCACTACAACCATTTTCCTCTTTCAATGCGTGCTGCAGAATGCAGCACGCATTGAAAGAGGAAAAACGAGGAGAAATTAAAACATTTCTCCTCGGTGCGCCTCCCTACGCCACCTCTAGGGTGGCGTAGCTTTCAAACGCATCTCCAGAGTTACGATTTCTCGTAATTCTGGAGATGTGTCTTGTTCCATGGGTGTTGCGTGGGAACACCCACAGCAACACCCATGGAACGCCCCTTCACCGCAAAGTGCTGTGTGTGAAGGGGCCGTATTTACAAGGAGAGGAAAAGTCACGCAGGGTGGCTTTTCCTCTCCTTGTAAATATGGAGCAGCCCCCTGCGCCACCAGTACGTCACAAAAAGTGACGTACTGGTGGCGCAGGGGGCTTGTAAATCTGCCCCTCAGTCTCTAACAAACAGGAAATGGCTTTGAAGAACGTGGACATATCATACACAATGTGGAAAAAACCAATAAACAGTGAACTGAGGAAAATCTCAAGGGACCAGGGTCTAAGGTCATTAAATAACTTGCCCACCTTACTTCCTCTGAACAGTTCCTATTTGGTGGGGAAGCCACAACCATATCTTACTCATAGATCAATCCTGTACATGCGGCGTTTAGGATTACCAGTAAAAGACTATAATCCTGCTTGGGTCGGTCAAGGAGGAGCCGGGAATGCAGGCTGCGCAGCTACGAATATGAATCATGGCTGCAACTACTATGCTGTTACCCCAAATTAGACTCAACCAGGAGGCAACTGTTGAAGCCGATTCTCATGGCCCAAGGGGCCGTACGTGGAAAGAAGCTTCCAAGCTTTGCTTTACATAGTCTGCCCCATGGTTGCTGTTGAGAAGCAGATAACTTGTTGATGATCAGGTCACTGCTCAACCACAAGATATCAGCACACCAGTCAAAAGTATGTCCTAAACCAGATAACATCAACGAAACAGGAATGATGGGGTGTACCAGGGCGGGAATGGCGTACAAAATTGGGTATGGCTGTGCCAACGGACATGATTTGGTTTATGAGCAGAATTGGTCAACATGCGATCCGACCCAAAGGGGTTGGGCTGCTTGAGCATAAAAAGTGCAAATAATTGTGTTATGGATCTGAAAGAGACACGTTAGTGACAGATTCCTTACCTTAGAATATCCCCAGGCGTCAGGCTGGATCCGGAAAGTTTTTGCGTAGCAGTACCCTTGCGCGTCGGTAAGCGGCGTCGTGCGGCTCCGCGTCCGTCGTCGGCGTCGTGATCGCCGGGATGACGTCGCGGGCAGTACTTAGGCGCCGCCCCTGCGCGCTGACGTCAGTTCTTCTTTTTCCGCGCCAGCAAGCGCAGATCCGGGAAGAGCAGTGCCCTGGTCATTTTTTGACCATACTTTTTGGTGAATTTTTCACTGTTTTTCTCAATCGACTTCAAGGTGTCGTAGGGATGCCCGGGTTTAAACGTTGCGGCGCCTGTGCTCGGATGATGTCCGTCACAGACCCGCATTGGGAGTGTCTCTTCTGCCTCGGCCGAGGCCACGACACGGAGTCTTGTACCGACTGCCAGGCCCTCAACCCGAAAGCTTTGTGAGAGCGGTCTCGAAAGCTCTCGAGGCCCGGCATTCGGCTCCGCGGAAGCCCCGGTCGCGTGAGAGGTCCAGGGGTCGATCGCGGAGTCCACACCGGTCGTCGGCATCGAAGTCTTCTTCGTCCGGTAAGTCGAAACACAAAAAGTCCAAAAAGCATCATCGCTCTAGGACTTCGCCTCGCCGGTCTCGCGACTCGGCTGAGGCCCCTCCCGGCACCGTCCCCGCCCCCGCGGCCCCGGACATGCCTGTGGAGTCGCCCCGCAATACCCGCCCTTCCCGGGTTCGGGGCGGATCCGGCCCAAGTGCAGGAATTCCTGTCGGCCATGGCCCGCCTCTTCGGGCCTCCAGGTCCCTCCGGTGCGCCTTCGGGCCCCGCGGGCCCTGATGTGGTTGCTCCGGCGGCCGCCGACGGCTCCGGCCCCGGCGTCGCACGTGCCTCCAGCCTCGATCCCGGCTCCGGCTTCGGCCCCGGCCTCGATCCCGGCTCCGCAACCCCCATCGACGCCGGTCGACCTAACGACACCTCCGCCGGCGCCGATGTCTCCGGTGCCGTTCTCGACGCCGCCTGGGGCTCCGGGCGGCGTCGTTCCCCAGTTCCTTCCGGCTCCGGACATGGACCCGGACCGACGCCGCTCGACGCCGGTTCCGGCGCCGATGAGACCTTGGGTCCCAAATGTCCCTCCTCCCCTTATTTTGAACCTGAAGAGGACCAGGAGGACTGGGAGGGGTCTGATGACCCTCTGACACAACAGTGTCAGTACGATGAGGACTGGACAGAGGGTCTAGGGGATGCCAGTGGTCTAGATACTTCCCCTGACACTGGCATGCTGTCTCCTCCCGTGGCTACGGAGGAGGGAGCCAATTTTGCAACGGTGTTGCGTAGGGCGGCTGGAGCCTTACATCTCCAACTCCCTGCTGTGGCGGTCAAGGTTAATCTCTTGACAGAGGTGCTTCAGCCGACAGCCTCCTCTACGGAGACTGTGCTGCCGTTTAACGACGCCCTCACTGACGTTCTTTTGGGCGCCTGCTCCAAGCCCAACACAGGGGCTCCTGTGGATAGGAACGTGTCCCGACGCCATCGCCCAGCTCCGGGCGACCCCCTGTTTCTCTCTGTCCACCCCACTCCTGAGAGCTTGGTTGTCCAAGCCTCCGCTTCCCAAACCGCCTTCCCTACCGCCCCTCCGGATAGGGAATCCAAACGCCTGGATCAATTTGGGAAGAAGGGTTTTTCTTCCTCCAGTGCTGGCTTGCGGTCCATCAACACCGCTTGCCTTTTGGGCCGATATACCCACTCCTTGTGGGATTCGGTGGCGAATGTTTTGCCCCAGTGTTCTGAGGAGGTCCAGACACTGCTTTCCCGCGCCATTGCGGAAGGAAGGGATGCGGCCAAATACACAATCCGATGTGGCCTTGATACCGCCGACTCGCTGGGCAGGTCTATTGCAACGACGGTGGCGCTACGACGCCACGCCTGGCTGAGAACCACTGGTTTTTCAGGGGATGTCCAGAATACTCTCATGGACATGCCCTTTGATGGAGTCGGTCTTTTGGGTCCAAAGCAGACCATGCGTTGGAGCGCTTTAAGGACTCACGGGCTACTGCAAAGTCCCTGGGCCTTTCTGCTACACGCCCTCCGCTGACTTCTGCTTTTCGCCCCTATCGTGGCCACGGTAGGGGCGCCCTTCACGTCAGCAGCCCAGCCACCGGCCCGCGCAGCAGGCGTCTTCGCGTGGCCGAGGACGTGGATTCCGCCGTGGCGGATCGGGCAACCAGCGTGCGGGTCAGGCCACCACCTCCAACCCGTCCGCGGCCTCCAAACCCTCCTAGTCCCTCCTTTCAGGTGCACAGCACGCCAGTAGGGGGCAGGGTCCGCCATCACCTTCCCCACTGGCGTACCATCACCTCGGACAGGTGGGTCTTGGACATTGTCCGAAGGGGCTACTCCCTCCCCTTTGAGTCCACCCCCAGCCATGCCACCTCAATTCCACCGCATGTCAGGGGATCACTTGGTACTTCTGCAGAAGGAAGTCACGGCCCTCTTGGCCAAGAGGGCCATCGAGCATGTTCCGACCCCAGAAGTAGGGCGTGGTTGCTACTCCCACTACTTCCTGGTGCCCAAAAAGGACAAGGAGGACATGCGTCCTATCTTGGACCTCCGGAACGTCAATCGCTTCCTCCGGAAGGAGAAGTTCAAGATGCTCACCCTAGCTCAGGTCTTGACTGCCCTCGACCCTGGAAACTGGTTGGTAGCGTTGGACTTGCAGGACGCATATTTCCACATCCTCGTCCTGCCGGCCCACCGGCGTTACCTTCGGTTCACGGTAGGCCTCGAGCATTTTCAGTTCACCGTGCTCCCTTTGGCCTTACCAGTGCCCCTCGGGTGTTCACGAAAGTGATGGCGGTGGTCGCAGCTCATCTGCGCCGGGCAGGGGTTTCAGTCTTCCCCTACCTCGACGACTGGCTGCTGAAGGCGGGCTCGTCCCAGGCAGTCGTCTCCCACCTCCAGACTACGGCCGAACTCCTGCACTTGCTGGGGTTCTCCATCAATGTGCCGAAGTCGCATCTGATTCCTTCTCCACAGCTCCTTTTCATCGGAGCAGTTCTGGACACGACGCAGTTTCGGGCCTATCCTCCCGAACGGCGAGTCCGGGATATTCAGGCTATGATTCCGATCTTTCAGCCTTTATCCTGGGTTTCGGTACGGATGACCCTGAGGCTGCTGGGCCTCATGGCCTCCTGCATCCTGCTGGTCAATCATGCCAGATGGCATATGCGGGCTCTGCAGTGGGACCTGAAGTTCCAGTGGGCGCAGCACCAGGGCAACCTGTCCGATCACGTCCAGATCTCGGAGGGGACTGCAAAACAGTTGCAGTGGTGGCTCTCGGACCGGCAATGGGTCATGGGCAGATCCCTCTCCCTTCCCCAGCCAGAGCACACAGTTGTGACGGACGCGTCCCTTCTGGGATGGGGCGGTCACATGGGAGAGGCGGAGATCAGAGGCCTCTGGTCTCCGGCAGAGTCCCGGCTCCATATCAACCTTCTGGAGCTCCGGGCGATCCGACTTGCACTCAAGGCATTCCTTCCCTCTGTCAAAGGGAAGGTAGTGCAGGTGTTCACAGACAACACCACCGCCATGTGGTACTGCAACAAACAAGGCGGGGTGGGGTCGTGGACCCTTTGTCAGGAGGCTCTGCGCCTCTGGACATGGCTGGAACATCAGGGCATGTTCCTGATGGTTCAACACCTGGCAGGTTCCCTGAGCGCCAGGGCGGACGAACTCAGCCGCAGGTGCATGATGGATCACGAATGGCGTCTTCACTCGGAAGTGGCGCAAGGACTCTTTCTACAGTGGGGAGAGCCTTGGTTAGATCTATTCGCCACCGAAGAGAACGCGCAATGTCATCAGTTCTGCGCGTTGGAATTTCCAAGGCGGCACTCGCTCGGCGACGCTTTCGTCACGAGTGGAGTTGCGGTCTATTGTACGCCTTTCCGCCTATACCACTTCTACCCAGAGTGTTGAAGAAGATTCGGCACGACCGGGCCCAAGTCATTCTTGTGGCTCCGGACTGGGCTCGAAGAGTTTGGTATCCCGTGCTACTCAATATGAGCGTAGATCCCTCGATCCGTCTGCCTCTTCGGGAGGATCTTCTGTCGCAGCAGCAGGGGACGGTCCTCCACCCGAACCTGTCCAGTCTACACCTGCTTGCGTGGAGATTGAGCGGCGGCAGTTGATTCCTTTCGACTTGCCTCCCGAAGTTTGTGATGTGATTCTGGCAGCCAGGCATCCCTCCACTAAGGTGGTATACGCCTGCAGGTGGAACAAATTTGTGGCATGGTGCACAGCAAAGGCTGTGAATCCCCTTTCTGCCCCTCTTTCTGAGGTCCTTCTGTTCCTTCTCTCTCTGGCCCAACAGGGTTCTGCCCTGGGTACCATCAAGGGTTATCTTTGTGCTATCTCGGCCTTCCTCAGGCTCCCTGATCAGCTCTCCCTTTTCAAGTCCCCTGTTGTTAACAGGTTCTTAAAAGGCATTACTCACCTCTTCCCTCCTGTTCCGTTTGTGATGCCTCAGTGGGACTTGAACTTGGTTCTTACCTTTTAATGTGCGCTCCCTTTGAGCCTCTACATAACTGTCCTCTTCGTCTTCTCACTCTGAAGACAGCCTTTCTGGTGGCCATCACCTCCGCTCGGCGGGTGAGTGAGCTCCAGGCTCTATCTTGCAAACCTCCCTTTCTGTCTGTTCATCCAGACAAGGTTGTTCTTCGGACGCGTCCGTCCTTCTTGCCAAAGGTGGTTACTGCTTTCCACATTGGGCAGACCATCACTTTGCCCACCTTCTTTCCGCCTCCGCATCCTTCCAGAGAGGAAGAGAGGCTCCACCGTCTGGACCCAAAACGTGCGCTCTCCTTCTATATTGACCGCACAAAACACTTCCGGGTGGATGACCAGCTCTTTGTTGGCTACGTGGGCGCCAAAAGGTCGGGCGGTGCACAAGAGGACCATCTCCCGCTGGGTTACCTTGTGCATCAAGACCTGCTATTCTTTGGCTAAAAAGGAGCCTCCTGTTGGGCTGCGTGCCCATTCCACCAGGGCAACGGCTGCTACCACGGCCTTGGGCCGCGGTGTTCCGCTGCCGGTTATCTGTCAGGCAGCTACGTGGGCCTCGCTGCACACGTTTACTGAGCATTACTGCCTTGACAGTCAGGTCCGGAGGGACGGCTTCTTTGGCCGTTCTGTCCTCCAGGACTTCCTTGTCTGATCTTTGTTCGCAGACCCACCACCGGGGTTGGTATTGCTGGGGTATCTATTCTAAGGTAAGGAATCTGTCACTAACGTGTCTCTTTCAGATGCACAAGTTACTAACTTGTGTAACGATATATCTGTAAGAGACAGTAGTTAGTGACAGATTCCTTACCGCCCCACCCATCCTCCCCGTTCTGCGAACTGATTTCTAGGGTTAAGGACATCCCTTTCAGGGCCCTAGTATTTTTCAGACACCTATGTCAGCTTCTTGCATGGCTCTGCGTTCCTGGCGCGGAAAGTCGTGTACAGAACTGACGTCAGCGCACAGGGGCGGCGCCTAAGTACTGCCCGCGACGTCATCCCGGCGATCACGACGCCGACGACGGACGCGGAGCCGCACGACGCCGCCTACCGACGCGCAAGGGTACTGCTACGCAAAAACTTTCCGGATCCAGCCTGACGCCTGGGGATATTCTAAGGTAAGGAATCTGTCACTAACTACTGTCTCTTACAGATATATCGTTACACAAGTTAGTAACTTGTGCGACAGGAATAGTCTACTTCTACAACTATAATTGGGTGTGGCTGCTAGGGGAGATATGTATGGACAGAATAATATCACCACTATCCCACCCAGTCTGGGGGCAAGGGGCTGAGAAAGCCAATGTTAGTCTAGTAAATTGTCAAGTCTAGATATTCTCACTCTCATGATGTTGGTTCACACCTTTACTATTTTAAGAAAGAAAGTAACTTTTAGCCAGTAAATCATCACGTTTTCTAATTATTATTGTTGTGATGTTGGTTCACACTTTTTATTCATATAAGTAGGGTATTTAACAATTTCCGCACTTAGGTAACACATGGCATTAGCACCTGCAGAGGTAATCCAATTAGCCTTAAGAGAGTTTCGAGGAACGGGTCCACATCTTAATACTTGAAGCATGTTTTCAGCAATTACCTGCAATTTACAACAAAGAGCTCCTGATAATACACGTTATTAGCTCCATACAGAGGAAAATTAACTTGGTCCTAGTAAGTCTGCACTAGCACTGTGGCATTTAGCAAGGGTTTGCACTAGCACTGGTGCACTGTAACACAGAGATGGACATGCAGCCTAGATATCTTTAAACTGGGCTCCTTTTACTTTCACATTAGCGACTCGGAGGTTTGGGGCTGTCAATTAATATTTTACCAAAAAGCATGAACACAGTGCCTCCAGACGCAATCTTGAACTTTGCTGTAATGCTAACGTGATCATATTGTTATTAACACATTTTATTGTCTTTGCCTTTACATTGTCAGGGTTTTCTATGGACTAAACAATATACAAACATACACACAATTAAATTAATTTGTAACAATATACAAACATAAACACAATTAAATCAGGAGCGGCTCGTGCAGGTAAGAGCAGTGGGGCAGAGGGAGTCGACAGATGACGACGAGGTAAAGTTAAATAAAAAAAGGAAAACACTTACCTTGCGCTCGCTGCATCGCCGACTCGGCGATGTGGCGAGCGTAAGGTAAGTGGCTTTCTTTTTTTTAAATTTAACTTTACCTCCTCGTCATCTATTGGCACCCCCCACCCTGCCCTCCGCCACACCGCTCTTACCTGCACGAGCCGCTCCTACAATTAATACCTTCAGTGATTGGATTTTATTTTCCCTCCTTCTACTTACTTGAATCAAATTGTGCCCCTGACCAGCTTTAATCTGTGAGTGGTACAGGTATGTTTTTAAAGTCTGTGAACATAATTTTGTGTTAATGCCTTGAGAAAGTCAATAGAGACTGGTGAAATATTGTTTCTGTGTTGGTGGGGGGACAGCAGTATGCAGTGCATTATAGACCCGTCTTTCTATCTTTAAATAGGAATGGAATATTGCATAAATATTGTTTTACTTTTTAACCATGCTATGCCATTGTGTTTTGCGCAATGACTGAGAAGAAAACTTAAATTCCACAGAATTGACTCACAGGATGTGTGAGTACAGATTGTATGTGGAGAGGAGGCTGTCTTTCAGTGTTTGAAATAAATTATCCCACTTTTCAATCTTCCATTTTTGAACTACTAGAAAGGGAAGTCACTTTAATCTTTCCAATTGGCCGTAGAACATCTTCCATAAAGTCTGTGCGACGCTGTGAATATAATAATACATATCATTCAATTTGTAAATATTCTGGGATCTTTAAAAATAGAATTTAAGCTGACAAAGGAATAATTAAGTGGAACTAAAAGTGACAACTGTTATTATGGCGCTACCACCTATAGAAGATGTACAAGGACCATAATTATTACAGATCATTATTGCAATTTAGCAAGGGTTAAAAGTTCTCAGACTTCAGACAAGTGTGCCAGGTAGCAACAATTAGGTGAGCCACTTCATTCATTTTTGGGTCGGGGTAACAAAATATACGTTTCGTAGCTGCATCTTATATTGAATGCTTAGGCAGGACAAGAAAATAGGTATATGGACTTCTGTTTTCTACTCAGTTATATAAAATCACAAATCTCAGTAACAGAATATACTCCCCTCTATTTGTTAGTGAAGGATTCCAATGCTAAAATTCCAAAACAGAATTAAACTTTGATATTCAGATGGGACACCAACTCTAGAGAAGACACCATGCCACTTTCTAGTGACGTACTAAATATTAAGCTGCTGATGAACATTTCAAAGATGCCCTTTGGCCACCAATATTAACCTTTAATGTGTGGAACTATTGACTTGTGAATCATGGGGAGATCTAAACACACCTCCACTTGGACTCGAGACTTCAATACCTTGTTAACATGAGTATACCATGGCAGCTTCCTTGATTTTTTGTTAAACAATATTTGTGACAGCACACTCCTAAGAAAAATTTTATACTGAGAAAATCAGATCCCAACAAAAAAAAGGTTGGCTTTCGGGGTAATTCTTTCTCTGACCCCATTATGGGCAAAATCAGTATCCAGTTGCAGAGAAGGAGCGCTGCTAAGTGTACTGAATATCCATTGGAGGAATAAAGTTGAACTGGTGAGAATTTTGGTTTAGACAAATGCCCCAGACTTATGATCTATATGCTGCTTCTGACACGTTTGTGTAATAAACCATTACTGAGGGAATGGTCGAAAATTTACCAAACCTAGATTAGAAACAATTTACAGTTACTACTATGTGCAATAGTGCTAATTGTCTCTTTTAATTTTGTTTTTGCCATCTCATATACTCATTGAAGCGTATATGCCCAAAATAATCAAAATCATGCAGCCTTTCCAGTTTAAACATTACCATCATTTTAGATAGCATTCAACATTTTTCTTTTGATTATTCACTCAACCATGTTCAATCTGAATGTTTTCCTTTAAACTCGCATTGATCTCCATACATTTTGGGTGATTCGGAAGGTAAAAGAGAGACATCATCAGTAAACATGTAGGGATTCTTTTTGTGAATAATGTACGGAAAGACAAAGGTACATTTTATTGTTACAACGTTCGAATTTCCACTGATACTGAAACGTCTCTTGACGTATTGAGTATGTCTGTGAGCCTGCTACCCACCTCAATCATGAGCTGTGGCTTTCTCTTCATGTCTATATGGTTAATGTTCTTCTATGTCTCTGTATTTTAGAATGGACAGACCTGGTAGTTCAGGTAATGGTTACATTTCCATTGTGCCCCCCTCATCTGGGCTCAGTCTCTGAATAGTGTTTTCATCAGTCTCTTAGCTCCAGGACACATGTATAGGTGTTTATGGACGTATAAACTCTTAACCTAACATAACATAACATATCTCAGACTTTCTGTAAACTCCTTTTTATTGGGCGTACTGGATGTCAACTTCACAAGATGTTGCCAAGGTGTGTGTCCTTTTCTATTGGAAAACACCAACATTAACCACACACACAAAATGGCTAACAGACCTGTTCCATTTAGCTTCCTATGAGATAATCATTTAAATGGTAACTGATATGTGGGGGGTATGCAATAACATATGGGCATCTTTATTAGACCATGGGTGATATCCAACCAATCCCCATGATACTGGTGATCTAGCGTAGGAAGCACCGGTCTTTGTGAGTCTTATTCAGTTCATTCATTATCCAGGTCACACTTGACCCTCCTGTATGTTTCTTCTCTAGTCGTTTATGACCCCACTTAGCTTTGTATAATTTGTGGTGATGTTATGACGGCCTCCCTTTGCCAAACATGGATTGGGTACTGATTGGGAACCAAAACCCTGTCTTGATTTTCCAGCCCCCGGCACCAGACACTTCTTGTCTCCCTACTGATGTCTTATTGTCCTTTACCCCGCTCTTGAATCTTGTGTTTTTGTGGATGTTTGTGTTTCCTATTGACTTATTTGCATTGCTGTTCTCATTTTAAGTTTGTGTCAGTCACTGGAGGGTCACTATTCCTAATGAGGTTGCTGGCCCATTCGGCAGCTTGAAGTTTAGGTGAAAAGATACCTATCTTCCTTTATAGTCGAAGGTTGGATACAGGAAAAGGGGAGAATTCCTCCTAATTGGAGAAGTGCCCTCACACACCCAGAAGGGTGTCATGCTTCATCATTGGGCATTTTGCTCATCGTGTGGGTGGCGCTGCAGTCCCCCACGGGCCCCGCGAGAGGGCTCTTTGGCGGAGGTCTTTTCAGAGGAACGCCGCAGTGGTGAGTGCGGGTGTGTGGGGATTGGTGTAGGTGGGTTAAAAATATTGTGCTGGTACCCTCAAAGGTATTTTATTCTTGGGTCCGTGCGATATAGTTAAAAACAGGCAAAAAAAGGAGCTTATGACCTTGTTGTCAATGAGGTGGGTGTTTCCTTTTTTGCAAATCTGAGTGAAAATAAAAAGTGATAGATGGTTAATTTTGGTCTAGTCAGGTCGACATGTTTCACGCCTGTGTGGTCCCTAATGGATCCTATGGCGTTTCGTCAGGACCAAGGAGGTGTTTGAGAGTTGAAAAGTAGTGGTGGTACAGGGGTTCGAGAAAACCACGCCCAATACACCCTGCAATGTTACCCTGATTCAGGTCTGTGGTCAGGGTGGCTCTGCACCCAATCGATATTGACCACCTTAGTATACAAATCCAACGTAAAGAAATAAAGAAATAACAAAGACATTTTTGAGTATATACTGCTGGCGCTATGAGAAGTGAGTCTTTTTGCAGATTAAAGCGGAATGGATAAGCGCCCGCTAAAACACTGCATGTACAGTCATAGCTGATTTAGTGATTCTTTGTTTAGTAAATACAGCTCAACAGCGCGCAACTATGACATAATGAAAGCCTCCTTAAAGAGCGGGGGTGCGTGAGTAACAACATACATCAAGTGATTTAAAAACATGAATCCTACCCCAAATATTATCCAGGGAAGCCTCAACAACGGACAAGGTGGCTTCCGAGGTTACCTGGAACGGAGAGATGAGGGGAAGTGAAAGGGCCAGGGGAGTAAGATTGTTGCCACGAGTACTCCTGAATTCGGAGCTTTTATCTCACACTGTGCAATTGGGAAATGAGGGACATACTCACATTGACCTCCCGCGATACAGCATTGGTACCTGCCATCAGCCGCTTGGTCGCCGGTAGTCTGACGGCTTACAGGTGCTGGTATAAATATGTGAGATAATTGGAGAGCGGGTGTGGGAAAAGCCCACCTCCTCATTGACTACCGAAGTCAAAATGGCGTCAGCGACTAGAGCGGTGCTCAGGGACCATAATGGCTTGGTTTAGCGGCCATCTTAGAGGAAGGCTAGGGTGTACTACGGAGTGGGTCATAATGTGGATTGCAATTACACCTAAGTCCCTAAAGCACATTTGGGGGCATGAATTGGCAGGACCGAAAAAGCAGTGAAAGGAAAGGGCTTAAGAGACAGAACTGTACTTATCTACTCATACGGAGCAATATTAAGCATCATTGTCGAGGTTTGCAAAGGTCCTACGTGGGCAGTGGCTTAGGTTATTGTGAGGAAAGCGAAATACAGTAAACCTAGATTCTGAGCCGTAACTAAGCCCTGGCAGGGGTACTGAGATTATTGGCTACCATAGGGATATTGAATCACGTCTCTGTGTTGGTGAGTAACAAGGTCTATGTGACCCTCTGGGTATGGAAGTATCCCTAGTAGGATAGACAAGAAGGGAAGGGTTACTGGTGATGCGGGGAGAATTAATAGATGAACTCAGCCCAGGGTATATCGTCATTCAGTCCCTGAGTGTTAGTTCGTAGACGGAACACCCAGCGTTGTTCCTGAGTGAATAGGGTTCTTGCTGACCAGGTAGGGTTGGAGTTAATAACAGTCCAATGTAAACTGTCTGGTGTATGGTGTGCCTCAAGGAAATTTGTGCACATTTTGGTGTTTGTTTTTCTGCAGCGGATCGTACTGCGGTGCTCGCTGATCCGTATCTTGATGGGTCTTGTAGTCATCCCCACATAACGAAGATGGCAGGGGCATGTGATCAGGTAGGCACAATTCCTAGTGTTACAATTGGTTTGCCGTTTTTGTTTCCATGGTCTCTGTAACCCCAAATCTATGTTTTTTAGTTGCAGTGGTCAGGGGGAAAACTGAGCAGGATCCGCAGGGGAAATGACCCTCTACTGGTGGAAGGGCCCATAGCGTTGGTTGCCTAGTTCATTGGGTACGGGGCGAGTATGTACGAGTAAATCCCTCAGATTTTGTGTGCGTTTGTAAGCAAAGAGGGGAGTTGGTCCAGGGGTAAAGTTCCCCGTGTTAAGGATTGCCCAATGTTTTTTAATGACTTTCTGTAACTTGTTGGAGGAAGGGGTGAAAGTTGTAACGCATGTTAGTGTGTCAGTTGGGGTTCTGTCTCTGCTCTCTAACAAACTGTCCCTGTGGTTATTTTTTGCCCTCTTGTAGGCATGGTGTATCCCCTTGTGTGGATAGTGGCGATCCACTAGATTCGATCTAGGGATGGATGCCTGTCTTTCATATTTGTTGGTAGTCTTGCAGTTACGGCGTAAGCGAAGGAACTGTCCTACTGGTAGGTTATCCCTAAGGAACTTAGGATGATGGCTTTCGTAGAGTAATAAACTGTTTCTGTCAGTTGGTTTCCTATAGTTAGTTGTGAACAGTTGGCTTTCTTGAATCGAGATTGATAGATCGAGAAATGGTATAGAACTCTCTGATTTGTTGTTGGTGAACTTCAGATAAGGGTCCAGAGTATTGACTCAATCGCAGAATGATACACATGTTTCTGGGTCGCCACTCCAAAACAGTAAAATGTCGTCAATGTAACAACGCCACAGTAGTATATTGTTGCGGAAGGGGTTGCTCTCATGTTCAATGTAGTTACTTTCAAAGGCAGCCATGAAGATGCAGGCCAAGCTGGGGGTGAAGGTGCTTCCCAAGCAAGTGCCTTGTATCTGGTGATAGAGTTGGTCTTGGAATTCAAAGACATTTTCTTTCAGAGCAAGAGACGCACATTCAACAATGAATGTGATGGGGGTCTTGAAGGGCCATGGGTCTTCCTGGTGAAGGAAAGCCTCCAGGACTTCCAGAGTAGCATCCTGGGGAATGTTGGTATATAAGGCTTCGATGTCCAGCATCACCAGGAGATCTATCTTTTGAGGTGTTGGAAAGGCCTGTATCAGGTTGAGGACATCCGTAGTGTCTCTTAGGTATGTGGGAGTCTTCATTACAATCGGTCTCAAAAAGAAGTCACAGAATTTACTGAGGGGTTCCAAAAGTGACTTGATCCCCGAGACGATGGGGTGTCCTGGTGGAGGGTTGACTCCCTTATGAATTTTGGGGAGGGTGTAAAAGTACGGTATCCAAGGTTGTTCGTTGTTTAGGATGTTAGCCTCTTGTTTAGTAATCCATCCCTCTGTCTCGGCTTCTGAGATGAGTTCTTTGATTTTGAAGGTAAGACACTTAGTGGGGTCTGTCTCAATTGGAAGGTAGTAGCGTGTATCAGCCAATTTTTGTCGGCATTCGTCATTGTAGGTAGTTACATCCTGTAGAACGATGGCGCCTCCTTTGTCAGCCGGTTTTACCACAATAGTCGTTTCGTACGTAATCCCCCTGAGTAGGTTCCTCTCTGATTTGGACATGTTGTTGAATGGAGGGGGTCCACTTGTCAGTGAAAGGATGGCCTGTTCAAAAGTAAGTATTTCATTCGGAGTGGTCGCTGTTGGAGGCATGAAACTGAACCTATTGCGTATGTGCCTTCTTCCGGGGTGTAGGGTTTGTCTTGAAAATAGGCTTGTAATCTGATCTTGCGGAAGAATTGGTGTAGTTCCTGGTGGAGATGGAACGTATCTTCTCGTGGGGTGTGGACATTTCCAAGACCCTTCTCCAGAAGGGTGGTTTCTTTTTCATCTAGTTGTCATGAAGAGAGGTTGACTACGAGTGTTTTGGTCCCGTTGTCTTGCTCCTCAGTAGCATCTGGGCTTCTGGTTCCTGCCAGTGAATGTTCTTGGTCGCGCCTCTTCTTTTTTCTCTTCCTCTGCCCCTCCCTCTGTTGAAAAAAGGGGGGTTTGGGAATTGTTGGTACATTGGGAATTGTTGGGGGTGGCCAGGTTGTACATTCCACATTGGGGGAGTTCCCATCCATTGTCCATGGAACATATGCGGCTAGTACGGATGCGTCAGAAAATTAGGAAAGAGGGGGGGAGGACGGTTACTGAAGTTACCCCTCTGTCTGTTAGAGTTGTTCCTACCCTCGTAAATGGAATCGTTGCTAACCGAGCCAGATCTTCTCGAGAAGCTGGTTGAGCCTTCGTCAGATGATGCATCATTTGTAGAGAATGGATAATCTTCTTTCGTGTGAGGATACACCTTTTCTCGGTCGAATCGTTTGACATCTTTCTGCAGTTTATTGATTTTCTCCGTTTTCCTTTTTTTGCCTGTTTTCAACTATATTGCACGGACCCAGGAATAAAATACCTCTGAGGGTACCAGCACGATATTTTTAACCCACCTACACCTATCCCCACACACCCGCACTCGCAACTGTGGCGTTCCCCTGAAAAGACCTCCGTTAAAGAGCCGTCTCGTTGGGCCCGTGGGGACTGCAGCGCCCCCCACCACCCCCATGAGGAGCAAAACGCCCAATGATGAAGCATGACACCCTTCTGGGTGTGTGAGGGCACTTCTCCAATTAGGAGGAATTCCCCCCCTTTCCTGTATCCAACCTTCCACTATTAAGGAAGATAGGTATCTTTTCACCTACACTTGAAGCTGCCGAAAGGGTCAGCAACCTCATTAGGAACAGTGACCCTCCAGTGACTGACATGTCTGATCTTGGGAGCCTGGGTACTGGACCTGCTTTTTCCATGAGCTCCCCATCCCCCCTCTCTTTGTGCATCTCATTTCAAGTTTACCATGAGTTTTGATGTAATTTTGTACATCCAGAATTGATGATGGATACAATAATGCTGTAACATTGTAAAATTCTGATAAAAATCGTTAACAAAGTCATCCACAGACAGCCTGTGTACATATTTCATTTGATCAGAATGTCAATAGAAGCCTAAATCACTATCCGTTTTTGCATTTCAGCATACAAAACCAACCTGGGATCCTAGGATATTGACTAAAAAACACAAAATCTACTATCAGATTTTATATAGTTTTTATTCTTACGATTTAAAGCATGACATATTGGGTGCCTATATAGCAACTAGTTCTTTAATTTGTCTTTTCATCTTGTGTCTTGGAGAGCAGATTTTTATGTAGCAGAGGCATAAGGATTTTTTTAAGCTATGCATGTAGAGATCATAAAACATTTCACATCTTCACACCTCTCCCAGGATTCATCAGCTGGATTCTACACAAAATGGAAGAGGTAGGTTGAGCTGTAGGTGTGGGGATTTACTGCATGCATTTAGGAATCAGAAGCACTGTCACTGCTGTCTTTTGAAGTACAATTCCACCTCAGATTTTGAAACTATTCTGTTCGATCGGACATCCTGGAATGGCAATCCAACCTTTCGATGGACCGAATTGGAAATTGCTTTCTGTAATTTACACAAATTCTATCTACTTGAGTAGTTTGGGAAAGCTGGCCTTGGATCCATCCTGAAACTGTGTCCTACCAGGAGTGGGTCAAATATGCCTTGACAAGGGCTACCCAAACTAGAATCAAATTGAAAGTTGAAACCGCCTTGCTGCACAAGGTAGTTATCTCATGAGGAGAGGTGCAGGAGAGCCTCAGACAGAATAAAAACAGCTGAGACTGCTCACAATTCCACAGAATGCCAGACCATTGTAGTTTTGCAAGGAGTGCCACTGGAAACCTGCTCCACCTGTGGAGAGGGCGATGCAGCCCCAGAAGGAAGACTGGAGTACTTGGATGAACATTACATACTAGCTCCAGAGGAGAGTTCTAGCCCCAGCACGCTGTTCCACCGAGGCAGTGTCTTGGGAACAACTCCTACGCGAAATTACACACCACCACCTTCAAGAATCTGCAATTGTTCTGCAGATAGTTTACTTCAAGTATGATGGTGTCTCGCAGTCCTACCTGTTTCTATTAGCAGTCCTGAACCGGAACTCCCTTTAGGTATTTTTGCTGCATCGCTGTCCTCTACTGGCTTTTTTTTTTACCATGTTCTATTGTCCTGGTGCTGCGTTTTCTTTCCCTTCTGCAAACGTTTACATTTACCTCAACAAGGCTTTTTCTGACCATGGTTACAGAATATTTCGAAATTTATTATTAACCATTTTGTAGCTAACTGGCTTAAGGAATATTTGTCACTCACAAAACTAGGTTAGCCAATTGTTCCTATATTATTTCTCTCAGATGGCTGAAATATGTTTATATATTGAATATACATATTGCTATCTAAATTGGTGTAGGCTTTTCAGATCTTTGATTCTTTTACTGTGGTAGTTCTTGTTTGTTTTACATACGCCTTACACACATCTGCAGTCCAATTTGTTACTCTTTGTGCATGTCAACTATACTACTAAGGTCCTTCTATTAGACAGTTATGGCTAAGAAGATCAGATGAGAGAAGACCGCGTCATAAAGACTGGCATACAATGATTACACACCCCTGAAATTTACTGGTGTTTGTACCCAAGCGAGACACTCTAGAGGAGGAAGGCATGAACTTGTGAACTTAAATTGCACCAATTTGAATCCCAAATTATGTGTATGCTTTTTAACCATGAAACCATTAAGACTAAGCATATTGAAGGGCTGCATTACATTTTGAGCATAGACAAATGTATAAGATGTGTATGTATACCAGGAGGAAATTTTAGATATGTTCATTCACATTTTAGGTACATACACTTTTTCATTTAGCTATTTGTAGCTATAATTTGTATCAATTTAAGAAACTCTGTGGGCACTTTTGAATTGAGTTCGATATTATTCCATGATGCAAATAATTATTAGATGTATATAAATGTATAAGTATGCATATGATCCATGGGTCGAAGCCTTCATATCGCTATGTAATACTTAAGTATTTTTGGAGTTGATTTTATTATCCTTTAGTC
Source organism: Calotriton arnoldi (assembly GCA_963921515.1). NCBI lineage: Eukaryota > Metazoa > Chordata > Amphibia > Caudata > Salamandridae > Calotriton > Calotriton arnoldi. Next base: position 376,397 of record CAWUFW010012316.1, on the reverse strand, counting down.
AGCGCGTTGCTGTTTGGAACTAGGTGGGCTTACTATGGCACTGACTGAACTATCATATTAAATTTGGATAGTATATGACGTGAGCCAAGTGATCTATTTAAACCTTCACTACTCCTAAACCAATTTCTTTGTGGTTATCTTGCCGAGTTTTATTTTGTATTATAACACTCAATTTAAGTGTTCGATTTAGATTAGTTGTAACTAACTGGTGATTAGTAGGGGCCTAAATACCATTGGCTATGCAGGCCTTAAACATCGAAGTGGATTAAGAAATCTGATCTTGAGAAAGCCCATGCATGTGGGTAAGATGTTTTTGCCCATCCAGGCCCGCACTCTTTTGAGCCCGCTTAAATGTTTTTAAATTAATAAAATATTTTGTACATTTATATGAGGGTTGTCGCTTGAACTATTCTTTACAAGGCAGAGATTTTTGGCTTTTGTGCGAGACTTCTGGAGTGCCTCTGTGATTTGCTTGTGTTGTTCAGTTGGCTTCTAGAAGCCAGCTACTACATTTGTACAAATGATTACATGGAAGACACCAGGCTCTTGTCTTTGTGAAGTTGTTATGGGTAGCATGGAGGCTCAGTCACTGCTCACAGAATCCAAGGCTTATCTCTACCTGCCTCTCTCCCTGGGGGATATTCTCAAGAACGTGCAATAATCATCGCCAAAATAGGTTAACGCAATTTTTCATATCGCCATCTATCCCGGGAAAATAACTCCGTATTAACGTCATATTCTCAACACGGCGGTAACATGCAATAGTTTCCCGATGACGCGTCAAATGTCCGCGATAAAATTACCGGGACGGTGATAAAAATCTAAACCCGAACGTGAAAAAAGTTGCGATGAGCCCAACTGCGATAAAAAATTCAGCGATAAGCAGCGCCAGGCCTGCAAGTCCCACAAGTCAGGCGGGAAAAACCACTATAAAAGCGGCAACAAAAAACACAAACAAAACACAAACAACTGCGAAGCACCATGGAGGTAGCCGGAGCAAGTACAGAGGACAACCAGAACCCCACAAGCCCCACGGAGGACCAGCCTGGGACCTCGGGTCAGGGAAGGGCAAGGAGAAGAAGAAGAGGAACCCACGTTTCTGTACACAGGAAAACCAGATCCTCATTACGGAGGTGATAGAACACCACCACCAACTGTTCATCACCTCCACTGTGTCATTGGCAACTAAAAATACAATATGGCAGTCCATCTTGGCCAAGGTGAATGCAGTCGGAGTGAAGAGAAGGTAAGTGGATGACTGCAAGAAGCGCTGGACTGATGTGAAGCGCAAAACCAAGCTGAAACTCGCAGCCAACCTGAAAGCAGCAATGCAGACTGGAGGTGGGAGTCCAGCGACACACCAGGAGCTGGATGAGATGAAGGAAATGGTGACCCATGTCATCATTGGGGAGACGGTGGCAGGAGTTGGGGGACCGGACACTGCACAACATGACCTGAGCCAACAGCAACGGGATGAGTAACGACCAGGGACTGGGGGGACGGCGGGAGATGGGCACAATGGCACACATGTACAATTAAGTATAGCACATCTGCGGACAAACCATGCCCAAGAGTCACAACTCCGACCAAGAGCCCAATTTACCCAAGTCTGCAATATCTCAGCACTGTATAAGCACAGACGTGAAAGGCACACCGCCTGAAAGGGATAAGGGCCAGCCAAATCAGAGCTGAAGGGGCAACACACCCACAATGCAGCACACACACATAAGAATCAGAGCACCTCAATATTGACAACAATGTGGTACAAACTGCAACACTTTCACAACAGAACAGAGGACACAACTGCTGCCGCTTGTGTGTAGAAAATGGCCATTCGCATTTGGAATTGCAAGAAACTGTGAGATGATAATGTACAAGTACAACCTCACATCCCTGATGGTGTAGAAATGTCAACTGTCCCGCATCAAATAGGCATCTCCTCACAAACAGTCACAATGTACATTGTCATGCAGTCTGTTAGTAAACTTGTACAATGTGTGAACATACATGTGAACACAATGTCAATCTGCATCTCCCCTTCACATTGCAGAGGGAGAATCAACACCTCCTGCAGAGCAGACCCAACAACTCAGCACTGATGATGAAGAGGACCTCCCCAACATCGACACGACGCCCTCCAACAGCTCATGGACAGCTTCGGCACCCCACCTCCAGGAGCAGGGCAGCCCAGCTGCATCGAGGAGACCCCACCCCCTGCACAGACCACACAGCAGGAAGCACCCACCACCACCGCTGTCTCCCAGGACCCCCACGACCAACACATGACATTCCATGTGTTAGGGTGCCAGGAGAAGATGGCTGATCAGCTGCGGGTGGGGTTCGACCTCATGGCAGCCAAACTAGATGCCATACGTGGGTGTCTAAGTCCCATCAAGGACGACTTACAGTCCCTAACGGACACCCACTGTCCATTCCATGCTCTCCAACAATCCATGGCTGACATCGCTGGAGTCATGACTCTGAGCCAAGAACAACTGTCTACTCAGAGTGGCTCCAGCGATGTCAGCCGGGAGTTGGGACACATAAGGAGAATGATGGAGAGCTTGGAGCGGATGGAGGCGGAAAGAATGTTTGCCACGGCTGCACACCAGCGAGATGTAGCTGTGATCTTCCATGCCCTGCAGATCCTTGTCATGGCATTGCCGCTACAAGGCCTGGCGCGGATGAATGCTGCTGCTACTACTCCATCCACATCTCCGCCCCCTGAAGTGTCAGTGCCACACAGTGCGGCAGACATTCCACCCCCGGCCCCTGATGTGTCAGCGCCACACAGTGATGCAGACTAAACACCACCACCCACATGTGAGGCACCTGACACATCAGAGGACGAAGATGATGATGAATCTGGCTTTGTGGTAAGAATGAAGTGGTAGCATTCATCTCCACCATATGGCCTGTTTCAGCTTGGTTCTGCCCTCTGCATCATGCCCTGGAATAACACCTTCCACTGTCCCCCGATACACTCAGCGACACTCACCTTGGACCTCGACATGGACTGCCATATTTTGTTTGGTTACCAATAACACAGCAATCACACTGCGGACTGAAGTCTGTCCAACACATCACCGCCACACTTGGCATTGTGTACATTCTTATTCATGGGTGACTTGCCTCCTTCACACATACTTGGTTCCCACCTCTCCCCACATTCTGCAATTATGTGGCTGAGGGGCCATGCCGTTTTTGGAAGGTCAGCTGTCTTGTTCTGCGCTGCCTCGGTGGTAGTCCGGGGGGATGCAGGGGAGGCCTGGGGGTGGTGGCGCTGGGTGTTGTGGACCTTTTGGGTCTCCGAGCTGCATGATCAGTAGCTCCATGACATGTGTTGGTCTTCAGATGTGGCTCTGGGCTGGGCTCCCTTTCATACTGCAGGTTGTCGTCTTGCTTAACACCAGTAAAAGGCAGGTGTTAAATGCCTGCTGCTAACGCGCCTTATCGCCTGTTTTTGGATCGCTTCTCCGATCTGGCTGGTCGTTGAGAATATCGCGAAGTGGTGTTTTCGTGTGTTTTTGCACGGGAGCGCCTACTCTGCATATCATTAGCGTTAGTTGTCGCTCTCATCCGTGGCTATCGCTGGAAAACTGTCGAAATCGGCAGTTTGCACCAACTTGAGAATAGGGCGATAAATCTATCGCCACTTTTGCGGTGCTAAAGTGCAGATAAATCAGCGATAAGTCCTTGAGACTATGCCCCTCTGTCTCTCTCTATCTCTCTGTCTCTCTCTCTCTCTCTCTCTCTCTCACTCCCCTCTCTCTGCCTCCCTCTCTCTCTGTCTCTCTCTCTCTCACTCTCTCTCTCTGTCTCTGTCTGCCTCTCTCACTCTCTCTCTCTCACACTCTCCTCTCCCTGTCTCCCCCTCCCCCTCTCTCTCTTTCTCTGTCTCTCTCTTTCTCAGTCTAACATACCCCATCAACCATAGGATCCCTATACACAAGTGCTTGCAGTCTTTTGTGAAGTTACTAGTACATATTTACTCAATCTGTATACTTAATGCAATTTTTTTTTTTTTTTTTATAGTTTTACATATTTAATCATGTTTCGTACTAGAAAAAAGAAGGCTCAGCAGTATTAACACATCAGTGTTTTTGGAACACAACCTTCTACTGCAGGAACTCCTACTAACAGAGATGGATTATTTTACAAGGTAAACAAATTACTCCTAGTGGATATTTGGCAATCTCTATGAACTAAGATGTTTTTTTTCAGCTGTACCCGAAAGTAGGTTCTTCATGAGTTTCCTCTGAAGTCAGTACAGGGTAGCTTCCCTATCTGTTCTACTTCTGAAGAGCAAAACGTACAGATTTAGCTGCTGCCTATCTATTTAGCAACGCATTCCTATAGCTTTTTAGGTCTCGCCTAGCGACGCAGCGCATGCGCTGCTCGCCTTGACGAGATCTATTGTCGTCGACTTGGTTGCCGAAGGGGGACAGGAGATGTGCACTTGCCCAGCCAGCCGATGTGCACGCTCATGCCGTCTCTTGTCTGGCGATGTCAGCTTGCGGCCGGACAGCAGATGTGCACGCTCACGGCGTCTCGCGAGCTCCCACTGCGCTTTCACTTTCGCATGCTCCACGCCGTCTCTTCTCTGGCGATGTCAGGATATGGCGCAGACAGAGGAGCCCTGGTGTCAGGCTCGCGCTGTGATAAATCTCACCTCAGGGGAAGCCCGACAGCTACGCGCCGCTGGCATGAGTGAGTTAGCACAGGTAATAAAGTGCCTCTTTACACACCTTGCCATTTGCGAAGCACCATTTTAACTCTCCCACGAAGCAGACAACCACTTGGCGCCTCACCCAAGGACGATCTGTTTGCACTTAGGGACTTTCACGTTTACCACTTTATGTTTTTTTTCTCTTTAATTGTAACTGTATGACGTATGAGCTTGTTAGTCAAAGTGTTTCACGTTCAGGTATGGTGTATTGGTGTATTCCCTTGGCTTCCTGCCACATGCCCGTGCTAGCGACTTTTGACTGGCTAATAACACATGATAAAGCCAATGTCCTTTGGAAACAATAAACACATTGTAGAGAGCAGGTGCAAGAGATTAGTCACCCAGAGCACCTGCGCTAAGGTCTGTGCAGCCCGGTACATTTCCAAGGTCGATTTATTTAATGAGCGCGTGGGTTTGGCAGCCCCAATCAGTCATCAGCCTACACCCTGTGGTTCATTTACTCATTCATTCTCTTTTCAGCATTTTCACCCCCTCATGCATTATTTATCAGTTCATTCATTTATTCATGCATGCATGCATGCACACCACCCCACCCCACCCCAGCTGTTTGTATGTATTCGAAAACAAATGTGTAAAAACACCGAATGAGACTCGCATATTGCTCAGCGCATCAATGAATGAATGAATCAACGAATGAATGAATGAAATACGCGCACATTGCTGAGAAGTGCATGGATTAATAAACTAGTGCACATATTGCTGGCCAGTGCATGGCTGGATGAAGGAATGTCCTTGTTTCCATGCAGGCAAGAAGAACTTTACGCCCTTGTTCCTGACCCCTGATCTCAATCTTTGAATCCGTGGCACTGACAATGCTTGAAGTGGAATGAGGGTGTGACCTAAGATGAATAATCACTATTTATAAGAGGTGTGACCTACGTAACTCTGGACTTTGCCTGATACATGTGAAATAGAATCTGGTGCTTGACAAGTTCATAAATTGGGCTTCATTACAAGTGTGCTGTTAAAATGCTACATCTGTACATACCTCTGTTTGCAAGGGATGTCAGAAGTACATGTCTTTAAGTAAAACCCAAATTTTTTACGGCTGACAAATTTCGGCAGGTCAAACTTGCTGAAATTTAAATGGTGAAAAAGGCCCGATAAATAGTAGGACATGCAGAATTTAGTGCGGGTAAGCACAAAAATGTGCATGTTATGCCCCTTTTCACTGGGCCACTCACAATTGCCATTACATGAGAAGTAGGGAGACAATCTACAAATCATGTACATCAAGTCGGAATACACAAATACATTTCAAATTTTTAGGCAAAGTGAGATAAAGTTATTTGCTCAGAATCATTTAATGTTAAGACAAGCGCAGAGGCCCACAGATTCCAAGGTCAGCAGCCCTGACCGCAAGGCCATACACCCTCCACATCTCCCCCCTGTAACAGTATATTCAAGGTCAATGGAAATATGCGATTGTGTGCCCGCAGCAATCTTCACATAATTATAGATATGCCTCATTTGCCACATAATCTGCAGGTTTTAACAAACAAAAAATGTTGTTTCTAGCTCAAACGGTTCAAAAGTTACTAAAAATGCAGGGACACTTGTTGCCGCACAGTGGAAGGCCCTTTGCAAAGCTAGATTGGTCACCTTTCTGTTGCTTAACACTATATTTGTGTGTTGAACTGGTACTAATGAGGTGCAACTAATGCCCAGACAGTATTAATAAATGTAGAAATGACAAAATAATGAAGTAATACTGTTACAAAATGTGCCGCATTATGCCGCATAATTTGCCTTTTATTAACGCATAATTTACTCAACCGTGCTGCATAATTTGGCCCTCTCTTGCCGCATAATTCCAGTGGCCTTGAGTATATTCATTGGCGTGGGCATCATACATCATTTGCATACAGTATCACCCCCACCAATAGGTGTGGTCCGGTACATTTGACATCTAGTTGTGGATTTACCAACATATGTTGTTGAAAAAGTGCTAGCAGGGCAGTAAATGCAGAAGCATTTTCCTGGGAATATGTAGTTTGTGTCTTCTACAGGATTGGAAAGAAAGGAAAAGAGAGCCCCTGTAGGACCCATTTTCAATGTCAATTTTAAGGTCTCGCTTACTAGACAGCCCATGTTGTGACACATATTCTGGGCTCCCAGAGAACATACAGGGGCTTGGAGCCTGCCCATTGCTTACGATTGGCTGTCTTTCCTGTCACTCATCTGCCTGCTTCTAATTTGTGTCCCATCTTGCCAATCTTGTGTTTTCCCCTTTCAAGGAGCATTACCTCTTTACCATCACTTTTGATTGGCTGGCTTCTATGCTTCCACTGCTTGCACTACATTTTCTTTTTGGTTAAGCACTCCATGAGAGCGCATGCTTTTTCCAACTGTCTCCTCGTGTACTTCTATTCCGAGGTGCTCCGTGTTGACTCTGTCATCATGTGCTTTTCCCCACCCTCTCCATGTAGCACTTCTCCTTGTGTACTTCCCATCCATGCGTTCACACCTGTGCACTTCTCCCTGCCTGCTTGAGGTTAATTTTTCACCCAATGTTTCTCCTCCTCACCCGCATTCTCCTCTCTTGCCCATTGCTTCTCCACACGCTGCGACCAGGGCCGGACTGGCTACCGGGCGTTTTGATGTGCTGCCGAGCTGGGGGCTGATTGCACTGCGGTGGGGGCTGATTTCGTTGATGGGGACCTGCGTGAGCTTCGAAATAAACAAAGCAAAACTAATGTTTTTAAGCACACGCAGGTCCCCATCAACGAAATCAGCCCCCAGCTTGGCAGCACACCAAAACGCCCGGTAGCCAGTCCGGCCCTGCTTGCGACGTCTCTCCTGCCCGCTTCACATTGCTCTGTCCCATTGCTTCTCCTCACCCACTTAAAAAAAAAACGCTTTCACTTAGATGATTTCATTTTAGTTACTGATTAAAACTCGGATCAATAACCAAACAGAACGAGCATTTGCAATGCAATAGGTCTCACATTTGCGAAAGTTTAACATATTGGCATTGTATTTATGTTTTAAAAATCAACACATAAATAGAAGGCATTGTCATTTAAAATGCCAATAGCTGAAACTCTCGTAAATGCGAGACCTATTGCATTGCAAATGCTTGTTAATGCCTGCTGACGGTCTGCAATATGATCAGTTCACACTGCCTTTTGAGCATGTACTGTGAACGCCTTTCAGCTGAAAAAAAGTTGGTAAAACAGTTATATTTCATGGCATATTACAATTAGGATTCTAATTCGAAGGTTCCCCTTTACTAATGTTTGAAAAAGGAAGACAGAAAAAATGTATTTGAAAAACAAACCTTTGGAGAATTTTCTTCTAGACATTTCAAGAATACAAGGACAGATTTCACAGTCTTGCAGTAGCTTCTGGAGTTGCAAACTGAACCAGTGTTAGGAAGATTAAGGCTGGCCACAGCAATCAAAGAACACGTGCATATGGCATGTAATTTATATTTAGGGAGAACATTTGGGCCAGAAGCCACATGACCATCCTCTCTGACCTAGATCTAATTTCATGTCATGTGATGTTGTCGGCTCAATGGTCTTTTGATGTAATTTCTGGTGAGGTCATTACTATCCTAATTAGTCGTTTTGACAACTAGAAATTCAACCTCTTTTGGGTCTCAGAATATTGGCAAGTACAACACTAGAGAATGGGCCATATGTACAGTCACACTCACTCGCCTGTAAATATTAACACACCTGGAATGCAGGGCTGATCCCTTAGCATCAATGAGTGACACCGCAGGAAATAGGCACCCTCATGTGGGTCACATGTAGATACCAGATGCAAAGACGTCTAGGATAGTGGAAAGCTTTTCATTTCGAGGAGAAGCAAAAGGATATCCGCGAATCAATCCTGTAACGAGATTAGGGGATCAGATGAAATGTATTCCAAGAGCATCTGCTGCTTGCAAAGAGGAGATGCTGATATGGTCTTTGATGAGACTGGCCATTGGAGGCGAATATGAGAATGGCACAGTATGTAGCTGCTGCACAGTGGAGGGGCTACAACATACCGGGCACGCTAAATGCTGATGCAGCACATATTGCATGCTAATACCTCTAATACCCTCTGCAGCAGGACACGGAATACGTCGGTATTGTAAGCGGAAAGGATGTATTGGAACTCAAAACTGTGAAATTAACAGTAGCTGAAATGAATTCAAGCATCCCACCAACACTTTGTTCATATTGTGACCATTCCATCGAATACAGAAGGAAGGGGTTTAGCATAGGATGGAACTTTACATTTTGAAGTTTGTGACAAATGCAATATGAAGGAGTTTTACATTGTGAACTTGGACTTGGAAAAAGCACATAATAGGAAGGAGTTTAAAATAGAGGTCTATTTTTAGATGTGGCCACAGTAAATGCCTGGTGGTCTGAGTGAGACTTTGTGTTCAGGTTCATTTCAATATATGCTTTAGATCTGCCTAAAATGTTTAGTCTTAGTCAGAGACTGCAAGGCCATATATATGTTCATGTTAAAGCCATTAGGCATAGTTTATTGATGTTTAAATGTTTTCGCAAAGGCAGTAAAACTCTCATTTTACATTGTGAACAACTTCACAAAGCCCTTAGACTTAACATTTTGATTGCGAAAAGCCTCATGATTTCCAGTAAGCTGACATAGGACCATTTGCTCTTTTTATGATTTGAGCCTGCTGGTGGTGTGGTTACATGTTAACTCACAGATAATTTGAGCAGACCACATTTACAGAGTTAATTGCCACCTCTGTTATTTCTTTAGTGTGCTCAATTTGCACCCTGGTGAATCTAAAAGGCCACTACATAATTTGGAAGTCCACCTGAAATTTTGTACATATTTGTTATTTTCATTATAGTATCTAGTTCTGTGTGCATGAAAGAATTTCTCACTTAAAAAAAAGCACAATATAAATATTGATTTTTTGAGGAATAAATGTAGTGTAATGCTGTGTTCTAAGTTTGTGGGCCCCACCACTTCACTGAGTCAGCCGAGGACAGCTCTGCCTAATTACTATTAAAGATATGTTTTATTTCTAGTAAACTTGGTCCATACCTGGTCACAGTTCACAGTTTGAGAGTCTGTGGTCTGGAGCCCCCATGACACTGGAGGGTACAGAGCTCCATCAACACAATTTTGGTTAGCAACTTCGACTGCCCTACAATTAACCTCCTGAACCGAATTCCTCAAATACAATAAGAAAAGTTTTTACATTGTGAACCCTCTGACAAATGCAATAGGAATGGGATTTATGTTGTGAACTCTCTGACAAAACAAATAGGGAGGGGTTTTACATTGTAAAACCTTAGTCAAATACAACAGGATGGGGATTTACATTGTGAACACCATGACAAACACCATAGAAGGGAGCTTTGCATTTTAAAGTTCATGACCAATAGACTTGGAAGTGGTTTTATATAAGGAGGCCAACAAGCAAACATTCAATACCTCATATGTGACACATATTGGTTTATTTCAATCATAGTGGTGTATTCCATTGGTGTAAGTATGAAACAAACTACATATGTGTTTTTGCATACTGTACTGTTTCACACAAGTGTTATTGGAATACAATCACTATACTAGTTGAAATACAGTAACAGTGATTTGAAGAATCAATATATTGATTAATTTGTACATACGCTATTGATACACCAATCGGGTACATTGGTTTACAAGAGAAGGCATACAACTTAAGGTGTGCTTTTTGTAAACACAACATATCATTTTATGTTCCCAATAAACAGGTTTTTATCAACTGTACGTTGCTATAGCTGTTTAGTACATTAGTATATTTACGGTAGATACTGGTGTATGTATAGCACAGTGGCATGCTAGCTTTGGATTGTAGTCATACTATAAAGTCTTGCCCTCATAATTAATTGGTTCATATGCATTATATTGTGCTTCAAATGCATACCCTACATCTGTGCATGCATAACACACTTGTCCAGACTTGTAATGTATTGGTTGAGGTGTAAAGCATATTGGTTATTCACATAATTTACTGTTTGCATGCAAAGCACACTGATTCGCAAGCATGTTATACTGCATGCCATACTGCTTGGCCTGAGTGACACATGGGTGCAAATATTTAATGTACTGGTTCATATACACCTTTTATTGGTTCACTCTTGTAATGTATTGGTTTGTGTGCATATTATATTAGTGGAAACATGCTACCTATAAATTTGAAAGTATTATATGCTGGTTTGTATTCATTATGTACTGGAAGACATTCATAATGGCATGGTTCAGATATAAAAAATATTATCTCACTCATATAAAGCACAGTTTTGTATGTGTAATATATTGGTTGTAATGGACATCCTATTGGTTTGAAACACTACACACAGGCTTGCATGCATGATGCACTAGTTCACATACATATCCTGCTGGGGTTTGCATGAATGCCACACTGATGTTCATGCATACTGTACAGTCAACATTTTTAATTACATGGTTCATAAACATAATATATTGCTTTATTTCTGTATTGTACTTATTTATATGTGTAATACATAGGTTTAAATGTACACCATTTCAGTTTTAAAGCATTACATGTTGATTTGCATGCATAAAATACTGGTTCTTATGAATAACCTGCTGGTTTGCATGTTTACCATAAGGATTTGCAAGCATAAAGTGCTGGCAGACAATAATTGTATGGTTCTCATGAATAACACATTGATTTATAATCACAATATATGTGTTTGTACAAACAATATGCTGTTTTCTAAACATCACCTACAGATTTGTGTTCACAATATACATGTACCTGTGTTTGCTATGCCCATTGCATATTATTTGTTTTTACCCAATCACATTGCTTATTGAAGACCAATGGCTTGAATGGGGTTTATGACTAAGCCTGTGCTTCATCTGTTGATTTGCCTGCACTACACTATGGTTTGACTTGGGGTGGGGGAGATGACAATGAGAGGGGTCACAAGGTATTGGGAAGCAAGAGGCTCAAGTTACTCATGTCCTGGGAGAAGTCACAACCTGTGAAGCTTTGAAGTGCTTGCTAGTAGCCTTCAGAAGGAAATGCTTTGGATCTTTCCCTCATGTTATCTGTTCACAACTGTAGGGTTATGTTTTAAACATATCGTTTTGCACTTTAAATTGGTTTGGCTTGCCCATTTGAAGTATGATTTAACAGAATGTAAAATAGTCAGCATTTAAACATTATTTTACATTGTGTGCTGTATGTTGTCACTGTTTGGAACAGTGGTAACAGTAAAAAAAAATCCAGGTAGATGGACACTGCATAAAAAACAGCCTCTATGAGCTCACACATTCAAAGTGTTTATATTGAAAACAAACTGCGTCCCAGGTTTACAAACATGCCACGCAATACAGTGCAGCACTCGAGGTTGCTGCGCTGTATGACAGGGAGAGAGTAGTAAAGCATCATAGCTACAGAGATATGGCACAATCCTGCATTCTCCCTTGCATCGACAGAATTATGCTGCCGAACGCCACGCACACCCCTTTGCACTATAGTGCAAAGGGGTGTGTACGAGTCTAGCATAGGTTTTGTACTGGAAGGGTATACTTCCAGTACAAAATGCTATGCTTAAAATAACTTTAAACCTTTTCCCACTTTAGAATTGTGCTGTACAGTGCAGCACACATACAAAATAGAAAATGTTAGGAGAAATAAAAGCATTTCTCATTTTGGATGCCTGCTTTCTAGTGGTGTTAGTTTTTGGTGAAAAACCCTGTCTACTATTGTTAGTAGATAGGGTTACGCATAAAAAACCATAGGTGGTTGCAAGGGAATGCCCATGCATCACCCATGGAACACCTCCTTCACGCAGAAGAATGCAAAGCAGCAATTTGCGCTCGTTTGCATTACTTTGTCTTACTTACAAACCAATGCAAATACCAATTTGCGATTGTTTGTAAATTCCCAAAAAGATTTTGCATCGGATGTGCGTTAAAATCATAATATAAATTTGAAGCAAAATCTTTATAAATCTGGGCCTCCATGTGTTACCTATGTTCCTTCTTATGTTGGCAGACGATTTCATTATATTTTGAGGTCAATAGTTGTTAGCATGTTCTTGAAAGCATAAGATGTTTACATTAGAAACATAAGGACCTCATATTTTTGTTGAATAATGGAGTGTAAATTTTGCAAGTTCAGTAAACTGTCTGAAAAGGGATAGTACTTACCATATTTTGACAAATGATTGTTAATTTTAGTTTAGAAAAAGTTATGACAGTTCACCTCCTTTCCTTAGCACCTGTGCTGGCAATATTACCCACGTCACCATTTGGAATGAGTTTTAAAATAATTCTGTTTATTAAAGTTTTTCTCACACATAAAATACATGCACAGATCAGTTTGCGTAACATTTCAAAACCTTATTATAATACCACCTGCACAAGTCAATTTTACCCCATCTTCCACAGTTCACAATATTTTTGTAATACTTAATATCTTTCAAGGCAGCTTTTCTTTTAGGTGTTCTGTGAGCCTGGTTCACATTTAATTTCACACAGCCAGGTCCTCCATATTCATCTCTGCATGTCAATGGCCCGTCAATCATCTTTTTTCCATTTAATAAATTCCAGTGCATTGGGAGACACTTAGGGGGTCATTAGGATGGCGGGCGGACCCCGCGCGCCATACCCGCGGTGCTGGGACCGGCCGCCAGACGTGCCGCGGTCCCGCATTGCTGATTAGGATGCGACCGCCACCCTGGCGGTCGCATTCCGCATATTGGCATTGCGGCGGGTGCTGCTTACAGCAGCACCCGCCAAGCCAAATTGACATGTTGTGCATTCCCATGCACAGCGTGGCAGGCACCGCACGGTGCCTGCCACCTTGTGCATGGGAATGCAGGGGGTACCATGGGTACCCCCAAGTGCACCCCCATCCCCCACCCCTGGGGGCCCACAACGGGCCCCCAAAGCACATCTCGCCAGCCTTTCCATGGCGGCATCGCCGCCATGGAAAGGCCAGTTACCGCACCCATCCTAATATGGATGGCGGTGCCTGGTAGGCACCGCCACCATATTAGTGGGCAAGTCCGCCCGGCCGGCAATCCTAACGATTGCCGACCGGCGGAAAAGCGGCGGACACACTTTGCGTCCGCCGCGATACCCCCGCCATAATAATATGGCGGGGGGTAAATCTAGTTGGGATGGCGGGCGGATCGCCACCGCCGAGCCGGCGGTGGCAATCCGCCCGCCATCCTAATGACCCCCTTAGTGTATTGCAATCGTGCGTTTTACCAGCCAAATTCCCAGGGTCATCATTTGAAGTTCCATTTTGCCTTGTTTTCGTCTCAGCGATATTCCGATTAAACATACTTTTATGGAATTATCTAGACTGATCCCAGTACCATTTCCCAGGATCTCCTTTACCTCCTCCAAAAAACTTTCCAGTCGTCGACAGAGCCAGGTCATGTGCAAAGATAATCAGCCTCTACATGTGCACATCTACTACATTTGGGTACCCAATGCGGGTAAATCTGATTCAATTTCTACGGGTAAGGTATGTCCTATGTAGTGGAATAGTATCAGCTTGAATCTAGTGTTTGAGAGATATTTTTACTTGTTGACAGGCCCTCTTCCATTCTGACAATTCAACAGGGCCTTGGGCGTACATTCACCAAAATGCCAGGGGTAGCGAAAGTGACATCACACGTCATTTGACCTTTACTATGACTCCCACACACATGCTTACAAATACACACATTGACACACACTCTCTATCACATACACACACTCTCACCCGCTAGCAAGCATAGAACATACATTTTAAAGCATTTTATGAACCTTACCTGTCGGATAGTGTCATATTCCAGTTAACTGTACTCTATTTTTATTACACTAAAAGTGAATAATATTATTCAGTATTTGTGTAGCAAAGAAATTACCAGGAAAGTGGAGCCCCAACCGACGTCCATTAGGACAAGCTGCCCATGTGTTCTGGGCACTGATTTTGTCACCTATGAGGCTAGGGGTTGCAAAGGCATTGCCAGGGGTTGCAAGGGGCAAGTCAGGGTTCGCAGCTCTGATGCCTGACAACCCCTAAATGATGTCCAAGATCAGGACAATCCTGAGGCCAGCAGTCTCTCGCCAGGTCCCTGTTGTTGTCCCTGTCCAATACCAGCACTGCACATACAGGTGTGATTCATTTTCTACGTCAGTTGGCTCCAACAGTCGCTGCCCAACTGCCTGTTCCTTGGGGCCTTCTGGAAAGGAGTCCAGTATACCCCAGGCCCCATGCGCCATCCACGCATACTGCAGAAATTGCCCCGGCCCTAGTCCAAACTGCTCCTGCACCTGTCAGAATGATATGAATGTATTGTTGACAGACAGGTCTCTCACTGTTTCACACCCCCATCCCACCATCGATGGAAGAACATATCTGCAGGCATATGCTGGAAAGGCTTCAAGGAGAGCCTGTGGATAGAGAGCTCTTTTTAGGACTTTGATTACCACTCTGTGCCAGGTTTCTGCCATCTGGCAATTGAATAACCATTTGGAATGAGTTTAATGAGTTTTTCATTTTTTGACTCACTCTTTCAAACAATAACCAAATATGCTCGCTGCATAACAGATTAGTTGCCTCATAAACCATACGGCAGCCAAAAGCGATATTTTTAAATGACCGCATGACTTGAACATAGCTGGCGCGTCCATCAGGGGCGTTATACGCGCACTACATCCACTTTGCACTCGCCTAGCAGCCCCGTGTCAATACCTCACAGATCGACCCCATAGGACCACGAGCCGTTACTGTGGCACATGATATCGACGCAACGCCCGCAGCGTAAAGCAGGGCTTGCTGTACACTCTCGTCAATATTGATCCCGGGCATGTAAATCGGATCACGGGCGGAACGAACAATGAGCACACAATCAAACAACCTGCTCCCATGAGATCCCCTCACCCTTAAGACAGCGCGGCAACATGGTACTGTGAGGAGGTGTTGTAAGAGACAGCACCCTCGCCAGTTAAGAGGACTCAAAGGCCCCGGTGGTGATAACGTATTCTCTAACCACCCTTCACTATGTGCCGGAGCTGCGGGGACATTGGAGGTTACATCTGAGGAAGTACTGCGCTGTACTGGGTGGCGGCCTCATGGCGCCGGGGGAGGTCTGAGTTTTACACCAAGGCCAGAATCCCTTGCCTGCCCCCAAGATGGCTGCTACAGTGGCCCCTACCACGTTGTGCTACTACTCTGGGAAAAAAACGGACGTCGACCAGACCTCCAACCCATCCCCCATCCGGCCTACCCATCAGGATACTGAATCTATGAACTTACCTCTGACCGTGGAGACCTAGCTTTTTGGCCGATGCCCGGTGGAGCTACCTGATATCTAAAGAGGAGATGGGCTGTGGACTTCCCCTTTGGCCGTCACCTACCCAGCCGGACTTTGGGAAGACTTTCCTTCGTCTCTCCGTCGCATTCTCCCTCCTACCCCTTTACCCTACCCTCTTTCCCCCTCTATGCTCCATTTATCTCGTCCCCTATGCTCTTTAAATGTTTTCCCGTTGAGACCTAGCTATTTGGCCGATGCCCGGTGGAGCTACCTGATAGCTAAAGAGGAGATGGGCTGTGGACTTCCCCCTTGGCCGTCACCTACCCAGCCGGACTTTGGGCAGACTTTCCTTCGTCTCGCCGTCGCATTCTCCCTCCTACCCCTTTACCCTACCCTCTTTCCCCCTCTATGCTCCATTTATCTCGTCCCCTATGCTCTTTAAATGTTTTCCCGTTGAGACCTAGCTATTTGGCCGATGCCCGGTGGAGCTACCTGATAGCTATAGAGGAGATGGGCTGTGGACTTCCCCCTCGGCCGTCACCTACCCAGCCGGACTTAGGGCAGACTCTCCTTCGTCTCTCCATCCTATTTCCCTCCTACCCCTTTACCCTACCCCCTTTCCCTTCTAAGCTCCATTTATCTCATCTTCTACGCTCTTGAAATGTTTTTCTCAAGTCAAGTCAAAAAATCTTTATTTCGGCTATACAGCCATAAAAGCACAGATAATTAAGACAATACATAAAATACAATTGATTGTTATGAGCAAAAAAGTTTAAAATTATTATACAAGTGTCATCAAATATATCAAATATATGTGGGTTGAGATGCCGCATTTGTTATCCCCCCCCAACTACTCAACCCCATTGAATTAATTAATGACCCTATAAATCAAGTATAGCCAGGATATCCTATGTGGGAACATATAAAAACAATTAAAACAATTGGATTTAAAACATTTAAAAAATGATTTAAAAGAGAAAAATACGATTGGACATCAGGAGATAAACATTTCAAGACATATCCCCTAAATAAAGTGCTGTGCAAAAATGGTACATAACAATATCTAGTAAAATGCCACAGTTTAAGTGTTGCCCATCTCATTTCCCTTTATAATGACTTTACGTATGCACCACATCGCAAATAAAAATTTTGAGGTAACAACTACGAATAATGGGTGTGTCTCGTATTTCAGTAGCCTAAAAACCTCGATGTGGTTTCTCAACCCCAAGTTTCTACAAAGCTGAAGAACCCACTTAGATCTAGACCTTTTGTAAGCAGGACAAAATAGCATGACATGGAGTTCTGTTTCTTCTGAAAGATTACACCCAGGACAATCTAATTTAGTTGCTCCATTCCATTTTTTTGTAAATGATCGGAGAGGGAGCATCCCATGTCTAAATTGCAAAAACAACTTCTTTGCCATGAATGGTTGTATATTGGCCAGGACCAGTTCCAATTTATACTGCTGCTTGACATCCAGAAATTTAGATGTCAAGCAGCATGAATTCATACTCTGGGACAATAGGGCCAATTTATGTAATTAAAGGCTAGAGATAGGGATTTTTTGGGGATGGACGGGCAGGTCTCTTCAGGGGTTGCCCACATATTTGCCCATCCTAGAGAATGGCAAGTTCTCCTAATGTATGACAACCAGGGTAAATTTCTAGCACCCAATATGGACATAACATCCCTCAGTTCCTCCCTATAGGTGGATAACTCAGGGGTGCTCCATAGGCGACGCCAGAATAAAAGAGGGCGAGCGGCAATTAAATCAGCAATAGGTCCTATACCTAAATCCATCCTAAGTGGAGTTAAAGGAGTACTTTTGGGAGGGCCAATAATTGCCTAATAAATGTATTCTCTGTAGCGGATAGGGTCTGGGATGGACAATGTCCCCAAAGTTCAGCTCCATAAAGTGAGGCTCCCCTCGCTTGGATTTTATAGATTTCTGCTGGCGGACCAACCACTTTTTGGGTGCAGTTTTTATGGACTTTTAAAATGCCCTCTATTGACTGAGCTAATTTCAAATTAGCTTTCTTAATTTGGGTCCCCCAGTCCATCTTATCATTAAGTGTGAGACCCAAGTAGTCAAAAATAGAGACTTTCTCTAGAAACCTGCCCTCCAATTGTGGGTGCGGACAATTGGTGGTGTTGGCATGGAAGACCATATATTTTGTTTCCTGGAGATTTATCTCCAGATTCCTCTTCCTGCAAAATGCACTAAACTCTTCCAAAACCCGCTGCATACCCATTGGTGATTTAGACAAAAGTAGGGTGTCGTCCGCAAACATTAAAGCTGGTATTTTACAGTTCGCTAGCCTTGGTGAGTCTATGTCCTTCACCAACAGGAGCGTTTCTATTAGGCCATTTAGGAAAAGGGAAAAGAGAGTTGGAGCTAACACACATCCCTGCCTCACCCCTTTCTCTACTGGAAAGGGGGCTGTCAATTCTCCTTTCCTACCATATCTGACCCTCGCGAAGGTGCCTTCATGTAGGCACTTCAACTGCTGGCAGAGATAAACTGGTACACCCATATCGTGGAGTAGGCCCCAAAGCTGGTCACGCCGCACCATGTCGAATGCGGACTTAAGGTCCACAAAAGTTAAATAAAGGCTGCCACCCTCCAAGGTTACGGTTTTCCAATGGATCAGCTGCAATCTAAAAATGTGATCGATGGTCGAGATTTTAGACCTAAAGCCTGCTTGTAAAGGTGTTAATACATTCATCTCGTCCATCCATGATTGCAGCCGACCCAAAAGGACTCGGGCAAATAGCTTTTGGGTGACATCAATAAGGCTTATTGGCCGATAATTTGCTGGGTTATGCGGAGAGCCTTTTTTAAAAATAGGAATAATTTCTGCACCGGCCCAAGTCGAAGGGAGCGCCATACCCTGGAGGATGGCATTGAACCAGATCTGTAGATAGGGTGCCCACACTGTTTGTTCATTTCTAAACAGGTCACCTGGTATTCTATCCAACCCCGGAGCCTTGTTTGGTAGCAATTTGCCCAGCGCCGTGATAACTTCTGCCAATGTGCAGGGTGGTGTACCCGTGTTTAGGGGGGTTTGGTCTATATCAATTGCACTATTTACTGCACCTTCATCTATGGTGCTAGAATATAAGATTTTAAAATGGGATCTCCAGGCTTCTTCCCCCAGGTTTGGTTCGATGGCAGAGTTGCCTTCAAACTTACCGGTCTTTACAAGATTCCATGTCTCTGTTGTCCAGGGCTATCTTAATTGCTTCCCATTTTTCAATCTCCCAGGCTGCTTTGGCTTCGGCTAGGATTTTTTTATAATGTGTCCTGCTAGCTTTGATACATAAGGTATCCTTGTTCTTTATCCCAAGTAGCAATCCACGTTTTGCTTCCCTACATGCTTTGTTATACCAAGGATGTTTAAGTTTGGGGTCGGGGTTGTTATTGTTTTCGGGGGTATAAAAGAACTCCGCCAAATTTAAAAACATGTCATGGTGATTCCTACCTAGCAACAGCTGATATTCACAGCCTTGACTCTTTCCTGACAGACAAAACGCGATCTCTAAAAAGGGAATAAATTGTTCATACAGGGTGGCCCTCTTTTCAATAGAGGCTGCAAATGTTCCCCAACGTACTCTTCTCCCTCCTTCTGTTGCAATTAGGTTTGGGGCAAGTTGTCTTGTCAGGCCCTGGTCGTCTTTGAATTGGGAGTAGGCTATCTCTAACACCAATGGATTATGATCACTTTCACATCGAGATTGGACCGAAACGTCCAAAATTCTATACCAGTTCTCGACGTCTACCAAGATGTAGTCAATGGTGGAGGCCTGTCCCAATTTATTAAAAGTTGGGTTGCCTGGGCTGTCGGAGGGGAATCGACCATTACATGCCCTGAGCGAGTGGCTGAGTGTAAGTGAGTTCGTTTGGAGAACGAGGGGAGTCCAACCCCTTATTGGATAAATATTACAATCAGGAATAGCCCAAACAGAGTCTTCCTCACTTGATATAGTAGTGCAAAGGCCATTAAGAGGTTCATAGTGACAATTAAAGTCGCCTCCAATAATTATATGTACAGACTCTGGTAAAGTAGGGAGGAAGTTAGCCAGACAGTCCAGGGTCTGTGAGGTTTGCCCCTGCCTAACTGGTCGAGAGTAAATATTAATAACAGCCATCTTAAGGGAGTCATCAAAAGAAAGAAGAATACATAGGATATCCGGGGAGTGAGTGTCTATTCTCTTAATGGTGCAACAAAGATGGATAGCAACCCAAATACAAAGGCCCCCTGAGGGTCTCCCCTAGGCCCCTGGAGAGCTGGAGTACAGTATGCGACATAGGCCGCTCTATGCAGTGCTACAGTAGACCAAGTTTCCTGAAAAAGACATAGCTCGTGTGTGTCAATGTACTCTCCCCAATCAGGGAGGTCCATTTTGGAGGTAAGACCTGCTATGTTCCAGGATAAGATCTTGGTGATCTGCTGGACTTTTACTGAGTCGGTCCGTGTGTGCAAATGGCCCTGCTCATGAAGGAATGCTAGATGGGGGATCCCTTCCTGACCCTGTGGGGTACTGTCCAGGTTCCCTGGTGGATTAGTGGAGGCACCCAAGCTGTTATGTGCCACTGTGGCCTCACAAGTCATCCTAGATGGGTGATCCATAGGCTCAGATCTTTCACAATAGTGGTGCGTGAGATGGTAGTTTGCTATGCATTCCTTTTGTTTAGCTGTAGAATTCAGTCAATCGACCAGATCTAAGGAGCTGTATCTATTGCTAACTGGAATGTTAAAAGGCGAGACATTTTCAAAGTCCCTCCCCGTATATAGTAGATTGCCAGTCTGAGCTCTCGTTTCCCATTTTTTATATACACTTCCCATTCTTCCTAACAGGGAACTGGGGCGGTAAAAATAGCCTAAGGGGAGTGTCTGTATACCACCAAACTCCCCAGATGATCCCCATTTAAGAATGTGTTGAACCACCCTGGTATCCCTAAAGTTAATCAAAATACAATCCCCCGGGATTTCTTTCCACCTCTGTCCCAACCAATTAACCCTGCGTACAAATAGAATTTCACTTTGTACTAGAGGTGGAAGAGGTCTATGTTTGTTTAGCCAAAAGTACTTTTGTTCTTTAGTTCAGAGTAAGACTCCCCACTACCTTTTTTCAACTCAGGTACTCCGGCTAGTATAACAACATAGGGGGTAGAGGCTGGTGGTAGATCTAAGCATGGCAGGGTGGAGTTTGTTAACCTCAGGTTGGGTTGGCATGTACTCCCATTTTCTCCAATGCAATTGCTAGGTGATTTACATTCCACCATCATCCCTAAGCTTGTTGTCGTTGTCCTAGAGCCAAGAGCTTCATCTTCGGCTCGTGTTGCCCCGTATTGGATAGAAATAGGGGCTGTGTCTTGATGGGGAAGGGGAGTAGGCCTAGTTGGAGCATTAGTTTGCACTAGTAGATTTAACCCATGGGATACAAAGGGAGCCGGGATAGCAGAAGGGATCACATCATTCGGTTCGAAAGTTGGAGCCTGGTCCAGGGATTTAGTTGTTTCAGTAGTGTTTAAGATTGTTGCAATTTTACTCCCCCAAGTATCTACCAGCGAAGTCAGCTTCTGTATTTGTTTCATTACTGCTTCTAGCTCATCTTTGATAGATTTTTCGAGGTGAATTTTAAGATCTTTAACCAGGTTCAGCACCCAAAGTGGTTGCTCCATTAGGTCTAGGTGACTTTCACTAGCTATATGAGCCACTGTCTGTTCCTTTGGGTCTACCAACGATGGGTGCTTCGCTTGTTTCACCCCCTTGCGAGCTTTTCGTTTCGGCTGGCCATCTTTCCTAATTACCCCCCCCCGTATTAGTTTTATTTGCATTATCAGTGATTACAACTTCTTGAGCAAACATTAGATCAGGAGTAATCGATAGATTTACTGTTTGGGGGGAATCGGGTGCTCTAGTTCCCATGGTCGGTGTAGTGCTTAGGATCATTGGTGTTAGGGAGAGTCATCTCTCAGTGCGTTTTATCTCACTAGAGACAGCCCCAATTGCCTGTCTTAACATTTTGTCAATAGCAGTGGGTTCCACACTAGGGGTTCGCACAGATGGTTTCTGTCTAGTGCTTGGTCTTAGGGTCGGGCTGTACTCTTCCCCATAATTGCACAATTGCTGTACAACCCTGGTGAAAGGGAATTTCAAATAAAATTATGTTTCAACTGTGCAAGATAAACAAAGTTCCAACAATGCTAGCTGTACTTCATGCCCAGAGCAACACGCCCTACAACCCAAATAAAAAATAAAAAATAAATAACTCTCCCTAATTCAACAAAATATAGCCAAGGTCAATCATTAGGCATATCAAAACAGCTTGACGGTGGGTGGCCCAAACCAGTCCCAATCAGTCTCAAATTAACCCGCCTTGGTCCCGAACAGCGCTTGGCGAGTAACTGGAGGCGCTGGTATGGCGCTGTTTTACCGTCAGCGGGCCAGGGCTGCTGTGATTGCTGGGCCGTTCCCCTCCCGGCGAGTAGGAGACTCCGGTGTCACGCCCCTACTATCTGACTAAAAATCGGTTTAGCACAATGCAAGCTCTAAGATGCAGAGTGTAGTACAGAAGCCTGGGGCGTAGAGTAGATACAAAACACTAATTTAGGGGGAGTAATGTAGACACTCCTTAGCCGTCAATGTCAATACAAACTACGCTAAGGATGGATAAATGGCGATGCGACCATTGGGCTTATTGACATCCAAAAGATAAAGTCAAATATGCCACAGAGCCAACAGTACCTCCAAACAATCTCCTGGCCCTGCACGATGATCCTCAGATGCAGATGAAAGGGGGGTGGCCCTGCCCTGCCTCTGATGGGCGCAGACGGGCCCGCCCTTGGCCCGGGCTTTGCCTGGGTGCGTCCCGCGCTGCGGTAGGCTTGTTGAACCTTTATCACGCCTCCGGGCGCGGAAAGCGGCGTCACGGCTGGCGCCGCCGCTTGGGCTGCTGGGGGTTGGAGTCTCCTCGCGGTGGCCGTTCCCCTCACGGCAGCGGGAGCAGGAGCAGGAGAGAGCTGTCGTTCGCCGTTCCCCTCACGGCTGGTACAAAGGTAAAAGTGCTTCCTGTAACAAAATAACTGACTCTCGATGAAGTATGTTTTTTAGGCGCGCCCTTCAGCAAGGGCCCTCTGGTTCCTGGTGCTGGCCGGACTGTGGTGAGTGTCAATGTTTTTCTAGTAACTGATGTAACTTGTAACTGATGTAATTTTGTAACTTTGTGGAACTATGTAAAGCGCTCTGATACCTCCGGGTCTAGCCAGCGCTATATAAAACTCAAATAAATAAATAAATTTAAAAAAAAAATATATATATGCATCCCTTTCACACCCAAACAGACATTTTTCAGCATTTTATTGTTCAGATATTCATAATATATAAATACATAACACCTTTGTCTTTAATCTGACCACATCAATCACTTTACAAATTTAACTTTCTGCTATTTTTCATAGGCCCACTTTTACTATTTTTTTCTGTCAACTTTTGAGCTCAAACTAATTTTTCTCTAAAAGTAAAAATCCATAATCGCTTTGCTCCACAAAGGACCAATGTCTCTTTCAATGTTTGCAAAGGAGGTGCTAAGGGAGTGAAACAGCGTACCCACTATTAAATATGGCACAAAGTCAGAACACCTAAAAATAGCCCGACCTGGCTTTGTGGCAAATACTCATGCTAAGTGAAACCAATGCCAATCAAAGGGGCTACCAGTATATCGCCTGATATACCTACACTTAATGTGATTTAACATATATCCTATAAAGATGCTTGTGCAGTCATCCTCAAATAGAAATTCGTATTGAGCTGTAGATAGAGTACAACTATGGTTCATGAAAAGTAGATTATTCCTCATCACATCATCAGCACTCGACTGTAAGTGAATCCGGTTTTCACAATCTTTTAAATGTTAGCGCAATGCAGCATAGCAGATTTTGCTCCAGTGCTGCCAATCCCAGGTGTTGGGATGGAAAAGTCCTTCGTATGGAATAGGCAAGCACTCCTGTCCTGAGTGCCCCAGCTGCAATGATGTCTGCATCCCTGATGCTAATTTTTGTTGTCATGGGCAAACACAGATCATGGGGTTGCGCCATGACATGGGCCTGCTCATGGATTGTGGTCTTGTTGGACTGCCTTTATGGTGTTAAGTAGCACAAGCACAATAGTGGCAGCATACTGTGTAGTAATCAGTAGGAGTGACAAGGCATTTTTACCTGTGTCACTATAGTGAGGCCCACAGGCTCACTCATGTAACGTTCTGCTGCTGTGTGCTTAACACACCCTTGGCCTACATCATGGAGTGCTGTGCAAAGCACGTCTGGTTGCATGCATGTGCTGTCTGCATGTGTGTCTCAGAATGGGTGTCCGTGAATGGTGCAATACATGGAGACCTCTGGGTTCCATTTTGGGAGACCCAGGGCTGACTGGTTGAGCGTGTGGCGGTAGAGAAATCTACCCCCCCCCCCCAAGACAGATTAGTGGATTGCTGCAATCTTGTGAGCTGGTAGGACTAACACTAGAGGAAGAAGAGCTGGGCTCTTCTATATACTATAAAAGGGTGCTCTTTGAGTCAGGGAAAGGCCACTGCAGAGAGGCCTGAGCATATCTCAGGAAGGAGGTGGAGCTGATAAGAGAATCATAGAGAGTAGGGCTGGGGTCCTGGGGTGTTAAGAGCAGGTTCTAATAACCTCAAAATCTAGGGAGTCTGCGGAAGAGAAGGAAAGACTGGTGATCCCCAAAGACTGATCACTCAACACACAGAACAAATAACCTGCATTCTGGAAATAGCCTCCGAGGCAAATGGGGTTGGGACGTGAGAGAGAGAGAGAGAAATTTGTTTAAAGGTACTTCGGAGGACTGAGGGATGTCAACTTCAGACTTCGTCTTCCTAGTTAGGGCCCTGTGGGGTTTCCTCATTTGCGGTGAGTGCAAAGGAAGATTCCTTTGAGAGAAAACAGAGATTAGTAACAGTCAAGTTCTATGTGTTTCCCCCCTTTCCTTACCTACCCAGAACTAAGGCAATTCACTGTTACTTCTCTTGGAAAACTTAGCATGTGAACTCCTTTTCTGTACTTCCCTAGGGAGATATCTCATGAAGTAAGAAACTGTTTATCAAGGTTGGATTACCGTAGGGAATATGAGACTCTTTACAAAAGGCAAGCATTTCAACATGAGATTTGGGTGAAGGCCGAGGCCTTCTTGAATGGACTGTCCCTCGGGTGGAGTCCACCACCATGCACAGTTTTCTCATCAATAATTTCATTGCAAATTGCCGCCTGCTCCTCCTCCCTAAGCCTCATTAGGCCCTGGTGACCCCATTCACCAGAGCCGTATCTCACTTAAAGGAGAGGGAGGTCGTGCGGCCCCCCTCCTCGAGCCTATTACAGCCCTGAGGGACCACATCCCCCGGGGCCCACATTATTTCAATACACACATTGGGGGCCACAGGGGAGCCCCAGGGGCGATGCAGCCCCAGCTGGCCACCTGCATGCTGCAGGAGCCAGCATTGCTCCCGCCCGCAGGGAGCAGCTATTTTTGCTGCTCCCTCCAGGCGGGAGAAATCTGTTGATCTTTTTCCCTGCCCTCATCAGTGCGGGCAGGGAAACAGATCAAAAGTCTGCTTTCAGCCAACTGGATAATTTTTAAAGCTCCTGCCCACTGGGAGCAGGTTTTGTGTTTGCTCCTGTGGGGCAGGAATTTAAAAATGCTTCCGAAAACCAGGAGCAAAAACAAGTTTCTCTGACCGTGCCGGTGTGGACAGGGAAACTGCGTTTTCCCAGGGGTGGACAGGAGCAAGTGAGCCGGCAGGGGGATGGGTTCCCCGAGACCATTAATGGCTCAGCAAATTCGCAGCGGATCCGCAAATCCACAGTACAATAAAAAAAAAAAACTAAGCGCAGGCTGCCATGCTTATTTTCTATATGCCCTCAGGTGGGTCAGGTCCCGGGGGGTGTGGTAATTAATATAATTGGAGGTGGGGTCACGCATGGCCCCCCTACCATAGCTGATTTGGCCCCAGTGACCCCATCCCCAGAGGCCTTCCCAATTTTCAAAACTGGCCATGCGCCCTCTTCCCTGGCCAATTATGCCCCCATCGACCCCATCCCCTGGGGCGCGGCAGTGCAATCCAAACAGAGGTGGGCCGCATGGCCCCCTCCTGGAGCCATTAATGGCCCTGGGGACCCCAGGGCTGGGATCCTGCTATGTCCCAGGGCACCCACCTCTGGCACAAAGCGTTTTTGCTCTCGCTTGGCAGGATCAATTTTAAAGCTCTTGCCAAGCGAGAGCAAACACTAAGGGCCTGATTTAGATCTTGGCGGATGGGTTACTCTGTCACAACGGTGATGGATATCCCATCTGCCGTAATATAAATCCCATTATATTCTATGGGATTTATATTTAGGCGGACGGCACATCCGCCACCGTTGTGATGGAGTAACCCATCCATAAAGATCTAAATCAGGCCCTAAGTACGCTCCCAGTGGACGGGGGCATTAAAAATGCTCCCACTCCCTAGGAGTGGACTTTTCATCAGTTTCTCTGCCAGCTGTGAAGCAGGCAGTGAAACAAATGAAAAAATGTTTGTTCGCCCTAAGTTGGCAGGGTATGCCCAGACGTGGGTCCCTTGCTCACTTTGCCACTGGATTCAAGCTAGCCTGGCTGATGACGGCTGAATGGCCAGAAACCGGTCCCAGGATGCTTGTTTCCGGTCCAGGGAAGACATGGCTTGGTAGTTCGGGCTGGACTGTTCCCATGAGGCACAGGGTCAGACTGATTTGCATATGGTCATGTCTGAACTGGGGTGGTGGAGTGAGCTAAAGAATGATGATGGATTAAACCCAGATCAGTTGACTGGGGGTGAGTGTTTGATTAGCTCAAACGCTCCGTCCATCATCCCTTTTGGTATCGCCCATATGCAGGGAGCAGCATTTTCTGCTGCTCCCTGGGTGCAGGAGCAATGCCAGCTATTGCTGGCGGCGGGAAGCTGGCTTGGGCCACGGGGGCATTGGGGCTCCCCCACGGCCCACAAGAACCAGATTCTAAGAGCCCTGGGTAGGGCCAGGCCACCCACCATTTACTAGCCGGGCCCCAGGGGATAGAGTCCCCAGGTCCAATATTGGCCTGGGGAGGGGGGCGGTGCGGCCCACCTCCCCTTCCAGTAATTGACAGGGCCCCGCGGGTGGGGTCCCATGTTTGAAAATAGACCATGGAGGGGGGCTGATTTCCCCCTGCCGAATTGAAAAAGGTACAGAGCTTTGGTGGATTAGGTTCCATGGGTAAAATTGGCCTCGGTGGGGGGCACATGTCCCCCTCTTCCACAGTTTTTTATGGCCGGGCCCCGGAAGATGGATATTAGATTGACAAAGATGCATATTAGCCTTTGACATTGACTATGCTGACCACACTAGGTAACAGTCAGAGTGGTAAAAGGGATCAACATCCTAGGTCCTGAAGAGAAGCTTAGGGGTAGGCTTCGAAACATGTAGACCCGTGAGGAAACTGCCCATTACAGCACTTTTTCCTCCTTTTCCCCACTTTTATTAATACCAGCTATAGGGAGTATTAAAGTTTAGTTTTCCACGCAGTCGGGTATTTTTTAACTCACTTATCTTCTGACCCTTCCACTCTCACATCAAACACATTATTTCACTTCACTTGAAAGTGCTCCCACGTATCCGTAGGTCGTAGCACGCCCCGTCCCGCAGCGGGGTGGGAAGAACCCGAAGATGAAGCATGCCACCAAGGGACCTTTTGGTAGGTGAAGGTTATTTTAGAACACATATCGTTTCTCCCATGCTAGAAACCGAATGGTTCTCATCGGTTTAGTCACTGTTTGTAAGGATAGCACGGTTCTTTGGAATTGAGAGTGGACTCCCTTTGTTTTTTCACCCAATGAGATTTATCACAAATCAGTTCTAGATCTGGTGTTTGCCAGGACCTTTTGATTTTACTACCATTATATTTATAATATATTTAATTACAGGGACTTTCACATTTTTCTTCCGCCCACTACAGCATACAGCATAGAGCATATTGCAGTGGGTCAGCTCACATTAGCCACTGTATAACATCACTGTGAGTGACAGCATTCTTCCCTTTCATAAGAGCACATACACACACAAAGTAGTTCCCTTAAGTGCCATGGACTAGCATGACAATGTGTGCTTTGTGAGACCAAAAACGAAATATTTTTGCTCTAATCCAATGTTTTTTAGATTGATGAGGGCCCAGAAGCCTCTCAAAAGATAAAGATTTGTAAAAACTATGACTAGACTAAACAAGAGTTGTAAAAGCCAAAAGATTGGCAGTCAACACCAGAACTATTGGCTTTGCCAATGCTTGTTTTAATTGATTTGTATCGTACTAAACAGGCCACTATGGAGCGTGTGAGGGAACAGGGAGGAAATTGTAAATCAATCATCAGACCTGTTGGTGAAACAAGAAATTACTTCTTTGAAGCACTGATGTAGGGTATAATCCAATAATCTAGGCATGGCAATAATAAAGCTCTTGTGAGATCAGTTTTATGGTGCAGTTGTAGTAAAGTGGGAACCCTTTTCAGCATCCTGACATAAGTTGAATGAAGGTATTCGTTGCAAGAGCTGTAATCTGTTGGTTAAAGGTGATCTCATAGTTAAACCAAACTTCCCACTTTTTTTGTATCTGAACCAGTGGGGGATTGGATGAAATAGTCATTCTCAGTTTGCATGGCCAGTCAAATGTAAGAGATGATTCATCTGGAATACGTATGATCATCATGACTAGGCCCGGGCAAACGTTTAATTATTCCATTGTAATTCCTGTATTTTGAGGAATTGTGCGTTACACTTGTTACGTGAAATTCCTTAAATTACTCCAATACATCACGTTCAATAATTACACCGCTGCTCGTGGAAAAATTGTAGAGTGGGAGCAACGTAAGCAACCAAAATGCGAAAGGCTGTTTTCCATGGTAATTGTATTTTTCGGACTACTTTTTAGCGTAACATGCGTGATTGGGTCACTCTTTCACGCAAGGTCTTCCTGTGATGTTGCAGCAGCCTTGTTCCGTGCAGTATGTGGCTCTGGGTGGTGGACACCTGTGGATACATACTGTATCATGTACGATGACTCAGCTTCCTTCTTTCTGGGAGAACCAGTTTGCTTCTGTTGATGACTGCTGCAAAGCTGCCCCTCAGGCCTTTAACATGACCCAGATTTCAGGTTCTTATGTCTTGAGTGGAAGGGGTGTGGGATTGAATATGCACGAAAATCATCAGTGACGCCTGGTTATTTCATGCTAATCTTCAATCTGTAGATGAACTAATGAGACTCAGCAAAATCCTTCTCACCATCAGTCGATGCCAGTATGGATATTGGCAAATCCAGTGGGTGTATGCCTTTCATTACAACAAACTGTAATAAAATGTACAATCCGCTCCACCCACAGAAACCTAACTGTTACGAATGTAAACAAAATCCGCCTTAAAGCAGCAGCAGAATCATTACAGCAGATGAAGCTTACTTTAGAAATACCGGGGCATATGTGGTGCAAGAGCGACGCAAATGAAAAATGAGATTTATGAAACCACGGAAGGCCACCTTGCGTGGCCCTGCATGGCTTCATAAATTTTGAGTAATGTAACGCAGCACAAATCGCTGGTTTGCATTATTCTGCGCTAGGGAGGCGTTTCCATGGGTATTGCATGGGTGTTCCCATGCAACGTCCATGGATTTTGACGCATTCCCATATTTACAAGAGTTTGTAAACATGGGAATGGGCCAAAAAGATACGCCTCCCCAGGAGAGGCATAATGAGGATAAATATCTTTATTTCTCCTCGTTCTTTCCTCTTTCTATTTGTGCTGCATTGTGCACCACACAGAGAAAAAGGAAAAAAGCCTCCCAGAATTGTTTTTGCGCAGGATGGTGCCCCTTGCTGTGCAAAAACAATCCTGCATGCAAGGCAGGCACCCTTGCACCATCGTGCAAGGGTGCTGCATTGGTGCTAGGCAGGTCATTGTGTACCAGCGCAAGGGAAAGGACAAGAATGTGCCGCATTGCTTTAAATATGACACTTATGGACAGAATGTACCGCATTGCCTTAAATATTACACATTCCTGCCCTTTCCCAAAGGCTCAGCGCAGCAAGATGAGTTGCTGCTCTGCGTCACTTTTTCATAAATATTGCCTTATGTGACCACACAAGTGCATTGTTTAGACTAGACTGGAAAAAACACACAGAGGTTAAAACTTTCCAACCTAATACTCATGAAGCCACAAAACCTTGAAGGATGATAAACCAAATGTCAGCATACTAAGAAAATATACATCAACCTAAAGGAAGACAAGCAGAAGAGATCATAGGGGCAAAAGTGCAAAACATCAACACAAACCTTAAATACAGCCTCGACGCCCATGCACTGGCGTAGCAAGGGGGGGGCGGAGGGGGCGGTACGCCCCGGGCGGCACGAGATTTGGGGGCGGCAGGTAAATTTATCGCCAGCACCCCCCCCCCCCCTGCTCTTAGGCGCTCGGCGGCGGCAAAAGGCAGGGACCGCCACGGGCGGCAGAGTGCCTAGCTACGCCACTGCGCCCATGTGGTAAATGGGCAAATGATGACAGTCCCTACCTCATGAAATGAGAGTCTAAGAGGGCTTATGGTGGTGACAATAAAAGGCATGCGAGGACCCTGAAATACTGTGTTCTGTGAAAACTAAAACAAGACTCTTTCGCCTGCATGGCTTTGCTTACAAACCCATTTTGTTTTCTTTTCAATATGTTTTTTATTGTAGAAAATCATCAGCAGATGTTACAATAATATTGAGAAACATAAGCAGTGCAGATCGATCAAACAGTTAAAACTAAATTCCATCATGTAATAGAAAAAAGAAAGGATCGATCCATCAGTAATAACTAATGTTATACATAAACGTCGATCTAGCTTCATCATATCAAAAACAGAGCAAATAAGAATGTATGTTAAGCCGTTAAATCGAAACAAGGGGAAGAGGAAAAGAGAAGTTTAGAAAGTCGAAGAGAAGGAGAGAGGAGCAAGGGAAGGAGGTGAAAGAAATTGTATTGTAAAATTATGTACAAACAAACAAATCAGGTATAGGTGTAGTTTATGGGGGATTCATCTTTTGTAGATTCAAGTCTAGTTTCGATCACGGTAAGCATGCAGCTTTGCTGTCGAAGTCACCATTGTACAGGCTGTTGTCAATACTTCTAATAAAACATACCCAGGCCCACCATGTACGATGCGAGATGTTGTCATAATTTTTCCAGCTTGAAAGGATGGACTTTATGCCTATAGAGCAGTATATAAATCAAAAAGCAGTCCTAATTATTTAGAGAATTTAATAAAGAGCTGTCGGAGCAGGCAGGTAACCTAGTGTAACTATTAGGTGGTTTAGGGGCAGTGTGATATCAAAAATGTTGATCAGGCTGAACCCAATTTCCCTCCAGAAAGGTTGCACACACACAGTAGAATAGTGTGTTCAAGGTCACAGTGCTAGTATGTGGCTGATGTCGATAACCTATGTTTGTATACGCTTGCAGGAGTCCAGCCTTATAAGCGGTCCATAACTTGCATTGTAGTATCAGGGGGAATATCTTGTAGAGCAAAAGAGAGAGTCCCATATTTTAGACCAGGATGTTGAAGAAATGGGTCGATATTATGTTTAGAACAAGAGTCCTCTCATACCTCTTTATTATGTGCAATGTCCGGTTTGGAAATCCATTGCAAGATTCTATAGATTTGTGAAGCAGCATGAGTCTTGAACAATAATTTCTCAAGAAAGTGTAAGAAATCTGCAGGGTGGGGATGATTGAAACCCCGTAAAGCGATTTTGAGTTCTAAAAAGTTGTAAAAATCATATGTTGTAGGCTGAATCTTTCGGTCAACATAGCAAAGGAAATGTGGTTACCGGGATCCACACTATCTTTAACAAAGTGTATACCAAGGGATGCCCACTCCCTCCCAAAAGATACGATAGGATCTAATCTTATATCACTATATTGAACCATAAAGAATCATATTCTGAACGTTTTATTTTATGGGTGAAGCACCTATTCAGAGATTTTATAGCCAGAATTGAGTCTTTAAAAATCTGAAAACAATGAGGAACTCTAAGTTGTGTAACTGTCAGGGTTTTGATAAGAGAGAGGACCCACAAGATCGGATTCAATATCAACCCTCTGTTGATGAGCAGGAACTCTCAGGTGAAACCACCATACGGTTCGTCTGGTCGAAAAAGCAATTTGATAATTCTTAAAATTACAGAGGCTCAGGCCACCTCTAAATTTGTTTGTTTGGAGTTTTCGCAGCGAGATCCTCGTTCTCTTAGTGTTCCAAATATAGATAATTATATTGAATTAGTAGACTTATGAAAAGATGTAGAAAGGTTGACTAGGAACATACTTAAGAAAAATGTAATTTGTGGGGCAAGCATTGACTTAGCCGTTTGAGTTTTTAGTATCTTGATCACAAAGTATATCGTCATTCATTCTGCATGAACTAGTCTCCAGATGTCAACCAGTTAGTTGTCTTCAGATAGTGTATGTAGTTGTCTGTGAGAGCGCCTTGGTCTGTAAGAACCTGCTGAAAGCCTGTCTGGAGTAGTGTCTTATGGAAGATTAAAATCTCCCCCTGAATGATTCTACTATCCTTGGGCAAGATATTTCTTCCTGTGGTCCTCCATAAGCTTGCCATCGTTTTGAGAGATGTCCACTCTGTGACCCATTCAGTTAATGGTTTTAATCCGTTTCATAAGGCCCAGGATCAGCTCTTTATATGTTGATATCTCAGAGGTCTGAAAATATGCTCTATTGCTCGCGTTGGGATTCTGTGCGCTCTTTCTATTTGACAATCTATCTCAAATGATATTTCAAGAACACGCAGGAAGGAGCCAGGATCCCAGGAAGGCTACACATGATTTTTTACTGCTTTCTGTATTTTCCAGAAGACCAAAAATTCTCAAAGTGCTCCTCCTGTTTCTGTCTTCCAAATTGCATAACTCCCTCTCCAGGGACACCCTCTTGCATGCCATTATGTCCAATTATTTAATCAATGGGTTCTGGGTATCTTCTGCCTAACTATAGAATCTGCCTCCTCCATGCGGTTAGCTAGGGCTTTAACATCTTGCCTTAAGCCCATATCTTGACATGAAGATTTTCTGTGTTGGATTTTGTTGATTGTGTCAGATCATGTAATGAGTTGAGCCGCAGTAATATTGTCCTGATACTATTGGAGAGATCCTGTTTCCCTTATATTGGAAAGAGTGGTAAGGAAGGGTCTGGTTTAGTACATTTTTGACCAGGCTTCTGTTCTCTCATCTCCTTGGTACTTCTGTGCTCCCCCTTAGGTCCTTATCCTTCATGTCAGCCGTGATAGAGACCACCCTAAACAAGGATGAGCTTGTGGTGATCAGAAAACTACAGTGCAACAATTACACTCAGGTAATGGCAGAGGATGCGCAGTCCAGAACCTTGAGATGGACCCTAAGGCAGGCAGATAAATGTAAGCCAGATTATAAATTGAAATACCAAGTGAAAAAGGAGTCAGTCTCCAGAAAGCTCTCTTAATATGTTTCTTACTCGTATCAATTTTCTTTGTGGCTAATATGGTATAGAGAAAGTAAGGCAGCAACAACGTTTTATTATAAAATGAGAGTAAGAATTGGACGCAAAAAACAAAGCAGACATATATTTGCCCTCATGATAAAGGCTCCATGGGGAACTCAGCGCTGTAGGCAACATTGTGTTTGCAACATAATTACACATGTACCCTCATTCCGTATGCATAGGATGGTGTAAAGGATTTAAAAGTGACTTTCCTTAGTGCCAATATCAGCAACACTCCGCATCCCACATACAGCAATACCATTAGGAAATAAACCACACAACACCTTGTTTGTGGAGAAAATTGCTGCAGGTTTATTTGCATAACAAATATGCCAAACATGGTGGGTTATCTTACGGGCGATCCAAGGGCAGGCAGCTCCTCTGCCGCCTGATTAGCCAAATTACACCGTGGCCTTAGCCAATTGGTGCTTACCAATTTTGGGGGAGGGGGTAACCCCTCCCACCGGTGGACCGCCAGTCCACCCCCTTACTCACGCCCCCGAGGGGGCGGAGCGTTCTAGGCAACCCCCGGTTGCTCAGGCTTACAACCGCCCGTAGGACTAGCGGGGCGCCGTCGCTCCTCCAGGGTCCAACTGAGGACCTCCCTGGGGATATTTGGCATTTGCACCCTTTGTGCTCCTGAAGAGGGTAACCCGTAGTACCTTTCTGCCTCTGGATCGCCCTGTAACTCCGCCACAGCTCTGGGTGTGGCCACCGTCACAACCAGGGCCCCCACCAAGGTAGGCATTCTTAACTACATCCTGATGATTCCAGGGCCTATCCCAGGTCCCGAAAAAGTCCAAGCCCATACTGGACCAGAAGCCAGACATGCCCCTTCTGGACAGGAGCCCCCATCCTTTTTAAAACTCCCTGTGGACTTTAGCATGCAGCCGGCCATGCCTGATAAAACCAAACCCCTCTGTTCAGGGCCTCTACACATGGCACTATTAACTCTCCTGCATGAGGTTTCCACGGCAACCCCTGGCCGGGCCCCTCCCATACTACATTGGGGTATCTCGGACCATCAAACTCACGTGCCCACCAATGGTTGCATAACTTACACCAGGAGGAATTCAATTCTGGCAGCAGTGCCCTGCTACCCTGGAAAGTCAAATCATTGCCTCCCAGGTGTCAGACCACAATGATGGGAGGGGAGACACCCCCCCGCCCCCGGCCCGTGACGCTGCTTCTACAGAAGCTGTTCCAGTGCCTGCCATGGCCCCCCAACCAAATTATCTCAGTGGTGGAAAACGCATGCCTCCCTTTCTTAAATTCCGCGCATCTCGCCACTCAAGACGCACGGAAGGCCCTCCACCCAGACCAGAAAGTTGGGAGGGGAGACACCCCCCGTAGTCTGTGCCGCAGTTTCTTAGCAAGCTGTTCCCGTGCATGCCTTGGAACCCCAACCAAATTATCTCAGTGGCGGGAAACCCATGCCTCCATATCCTGCTTTCGGCCCATCGTGCCACTCTCAGAACGCATGAATGGCCAATCACCCATACCTTTGACCCTGGAAAATTAAAGAAATGCCAGGAAGCCAAACCCATTAATGGAGCACTGCACACCCTTCTAGATAACTACTCAAGCTGGCACTTAATTCGGCACCATAACACAGCACCACACCAAGCATCTGGTGCATCACAGGGGTGCCTTCGGTAAACCCAAAATTTGCCTGTACGTGATCTCTTAACCTGTCTTCCGGCCCCTCCCCAGGGTGGCTTGCGGCTGGCTGTACCCTTTAACGCCTTGGGATTCCCATCGCCCCACATGCAAGCATGTCCTGCCGAGTCTGAAACTCGAAGGGGGACCCAGTATCCGGGGCACTCGCCTCACCCAGCCCTTCAGTGCCGCCCTGAAAAGGAGAGACATCGTAGGATCGTCCTGGCCCCCCCATTTAGCATAATGGCAACTGCCAACAGGTGCTGTGTCGCCACGCTGGTGTCCCTACCCCAGCGAGTGTAACCAATGGCCAGGTTTGCTAAAGGTATACCAGAGCGCCCAAAATTAATATGATACTGAGTATCTGAATGAACTATGCACAGGTAATTGAAACACACCCATGCAGTTGCTGTGAAACATCTTGGACTAGTCCATCAAATTCACCCAACCACCCCCCTAGGTGGAGTCTTGCACTCCCAAACTTCTGTTAGTGTAACCACGGTCACGCCTCCTGTTCAGTTGAATTTAGTGATTCATGGTGCTGACAACCACAGGGGCCTAATACTGGGCTGTGTATATGCACCCAGGATGACCTTAAACAATAGGTTTGGTGTGGATGGGTGTCAACATTGCCTGGCTGAAGTGCAAATACCTTTGACAAGCAACTCATGACAAGATGTGCCAAAGCAGGTAGAAGTAAGAATTATCAAGCCCGCCTTACTTCCTCTCACCCAGTTATCCGTGTATAGCGCTTGTGGAGCATGTCCATCGAATTAAGCCAGTCACCACGCTAGGTGACGTCTTGCCCTCCCAAACTTCTGCTAGTATACCAGGGAGCAGACAAGACAGTGGGAACAGGAGGGGAACCATATGTATAAATACCTGCCCTTTCTTGAATACTGGGAATGCCAAATGTTCTTTAATACATTGTAGCCCATTTGTGCTTTAACCCAGAGTTACCCCAATTTTTGAACCGTAGCACACTTGTTGGATGACAACTTCCACAACCTGCCGGGCTGCCAAGGCTATAGGGCGGGAGAAATTACCGCCAAGTCTCTAGCTTTCTACACTGCTGTGTGAGCCCGGTACCTTCACAAAATTCCTTTACAATTTCCGTTTCTGACTGTAATTGGGAATACGTTCACCCCATGGTATCTTAGCGCTGCATAACATGTTTATTGTTACTCATCTCAATGGTACTCGTTTTATCGACCTCAGAAGGATGAAATGCTAAGTGGACCTACCAGGGTCTGAACCTGTGACCGAGAGGTCGAACACAAGCCCCTTTCATTTCTGCCGCTCCACAGGCCTGTGAAATTGTATCCCAGGGCTGACTTCTGGCACCTGAACCCTTACTTGGACATGCCCGAGCTAAAAACCCACATCTAGAAGGCCTGCCAACCGGCTGACCACCTCCAACACTAGAGTGTCACGCAGCCATTCCGTAGCCAGGAACTAAACCCGGTATATATGTATCGGAAGACCCATCTCTTGGCGCATGCCTGCCACAAATTTCACTGCGTATCCTAGTCTGTCAAAACCAGGGCGCAGGGTAGACGTCAGAGCTAAGCCCACAACAAAATCGCCTGCCCCTGCGTGCAGACCAAGCATCCCTTACTCGCCCTGCCACCGAGACTTACATGTTACATGTAGCTGTTAGGCACTAGCCCCACCCTGCTTGCACTGGACGTGGCCCAAATTCCAGTCACCGAATAATAGACAATGACATGACTGCACTGTGCCCCTCCTAATAAGACATTCTATATTATAACCCTAAATTAAACTTGCGGGAAGCTTTAATACCCGTGCCAGGGTGCGGCTAGGGGGTTGCTGTGTACCTGCTGACAAGTTTTGAGCCCTATGAACCATCCCTGAAATGATCCCCGCTGAAGGAGTTTGCGCGGTATGTCCTGGTCGACCAAAGGGTGGGGACTGGCCTGAGTCTCTCTGCCCAGAACTTACCACAGACACCATAACACCCAAAGTTATTGCTCACCTACCTGAGCGCAGGAAGATGCACTGGCCAGTCCTTAGACCAACGGACCTCTAACCCCAAACAAGGTGACCTACCACAAACAACTGAAATTGCCATTATGGTCACCCCGCATTCACCAAACCGGACTGCTGGGAGCACAGGCCACCAACTTCGCTGACCACCGGCGACAGGACAGGCCGTGCTCATGCCCAAACCGAGCGACACAAGCTACCAACCACACGTGGCACAGTTCCCATGCCAGGTTACTCCAACCTTTTTACGCACCTACTGCAGGAGCCTGGGAAATAGTTCTTGTGATCTGCATTGTATAAAATAGTGAAAGATGCACGTTTGAACTGGTAGCTGATAATGTTAATTAAGCCTGCAAATACTCCGCTCAGAGCAACCCGCTAGACAATGGCTTCCATTGAAAAGGCGGTGCCAACAGACCTCCAAGCACTGAAGGCGGTACATCTTAGTACAGCTCTAGTCTAACAGATGCCCCTTG
The DNA here is from genome assembly GCA_963921515.1 of Calotriton arnoldi. NCBI lineage: Eukaryota > Metazoa > Chordata > Amphibia > Caudata > Salamandridae > Calotriton > Calotriton arnoldi. Next base: position 338,638 of record CAWUFW010012316.1, on the reverse strand, counting down.
CATCAGATATCAACCATACCACACCTGGCTGAAAGCTGCTCAGTGCTTCTGATGCATCGGCGCTCCCTGACCCCCAGCCAGCTCACCCTGATAAAATCAGCTCGTGACTGGGACATAACAGTGCGATGAAAGCACAAGACACACTTGCCCGACGTTAGCTCTTCAACCAGGCTCCACCACAAAAGCCCTTCACAAGCCATGTGGCCTAAAACATTCGCCCTGTGGGGCGGTTGCAAATGAACTGCAAACAGCTCCAAGGCATTCTCTACCAATGTTATAAGTGGAGTTTTCTGGTTGGCTAAGGTCTGCACCTGAGCCTGGCCGAACCCACCACTAGTCAGGAGAAGGGAGTACACACATTAAGCTAACGCCTGCTCACCCCCTAGGTAGCTAGGCAGAGCCTTAGGGCTTATCCCAGAGGCAGTGTAAATTTAATGTGCCAACCGCACACCCACAGTAGCAAACTAGGCACACCACAGAGGAGACTCCATACAAGGTTATTTAAATTATCCTTCGTATCCTCCATAAAAGAAAACTTAGTTCCAACTGCCTATATTACACTGTGCTACCAAACCTCGTCATGACTTCACAGGGATCACATCAACCACTAGGTCAATTGGGTCACTGTCCTGCAGATCTGTTAGCACAACCCAGTAGTTACTGGTAGGAACTGTACTTAACATAACACATTATGCCTCAACTCAATCAGCAGTGTACCACTAGCACTTGTAGCCGGGCGCATATCAAAAGTACCTCATGTCCAACTTAGGCATCACAGATCACCATAGCGTTGCATACAATTGGCTTCACAAAGGGACTAGGATGCAGCTTCTACACCCTCCTGTTGGCCAATCTCTGGTAATACCTTCACCCTGGAGCACAGAAGCCTCTGAGCCAGCCCCATGCAACTCTGCCTTCGGACGCTTCGAGTCAAAGAAATAACAAGCGACGGACATTCCCGCGCAGTCACAAGTAGCGATAAGTCACGAAGCCCAGGGAGAAAGTTACTGAGGGCCAATGCCACCCAGTGGCCCCAACTTGGCTGTACTCCGATATTGTGTCCCCAAACCCGTAACTGATCAACTCTGGTGAAGGGGGCGATGAACACAGTGTTGTACTAATTACAACATATACTCGTTCTCTCTCTCCCACTTGTATGATACTCTATGACCTTAACTTACTCCTGCCGCTCCTGTCTTTACTGCGCGCCCTAGCATCCCATCTTCCTAACAGCGGCACCACTGACGGACAAGGAATGATAGACCCGCCACCATCTTTCGCGCACCTCCGAGACATTCACTGAAAACAGCAGAGTGACCGACAACGGACATTTACAACCGTGAAATTGCATCTGTCTTTCATGCGCGCCTCATAACATAATTCCTTTCAAAGACAATAAACCAACATAAAATTACCAGGTCTTGCCCTTGTGAGGAACGGTGAACTGTGGGGGCTTACAACCACTGGCATCAACTAGTACAGTGCATCATGCTCATAATAGTTCCCACCGCCGCTGGCATGCCCGTCCCTCACCCTGGGAGAAAGGGTGAAAGGCGGAGTGACTAAGACTGGGGTCGAAACGCCAAGTGGGAATAAGCGGCACTCCGCCTTATGCATGTGGGCCAGCCCGACAATCTGGACGAAAGCTAGCGGCCTGAATGCGAGTCACTCTCCCCCCGTCTGGGCAATTGACCCGTGAAGGCCCCAGTCCTGCATGCCCATTTGTAATGGAGAAAGAGAACCATGGTCGTTGAAACGGCACCTTCTCACACTGAAATTAGGAAACTCAAGGTTTTACATAGCTTCTTTCTCTTATGAATAGCGTTCTGTCACCGATCCTTAGTGCCTAATGAATGTTCCAATGCTTTGTATAGCGCGAACCCGACCAGCCGGTATTGGAGCGCTTTTACATGAGGACCAGTTACTTCACAAGGACACGGTCAACTTTTGAAGACACGGGGAGAATAGGGGATTAGCCCCGCATCACAGGTTTGTGGGCCGGTGCCAAGACTCGAGAGGTTCCCCCTCGGCACAGCGCATCGAGTTCTCCAGAGAACCACACCCCGCCAGCTGCGGGCGCTAAACCGGCAAATAATTTCTACCCCTGCCCCACAGGAAGTGTTCCCATGCCCAGCTGGGGACGAGGCAAACGTTCTGATTTAAGAGAAACGGTCCAGGGGCGAGGCACGGGGCCTTGAACCGTGGTCTGCAGCTATTCTAGACAAGCACTGCTTGGGTGAGCTCAAGGTGTGCTGCTCTGGTCGTACGTGTGCAAGTCCCCTGATTGTGACTTCTATACATAATTATCTGTATGATCACAGGCCCTCTGATTCGCCAAGACGCACCTATTATCTGTTTCATGACTTGGTCACATCTAATGACGTTGTTTCTATAAAACGTGTCTTGACAAAAAGAAAACAGTGATATTCAAGTATGTAAAATCATCAATGGGTGCCTTCAAGACAACACGTGTAACACGACAATTCCCAGATCAACACATTCCCACGTCAACAAATACAATAATGAACTTGGCATGCCTCCCAAGAGCATGCATGCAGCAGTGAATTGCCGTGTACAAGATGCCTTACCCTGTGCGAGGCCGCTGTACCAAACGCTGCATCAGAGCGCGCTGTGGGCGTCCTAGTGACCGGCTCCTGCCCCCTTGCTACTTGCTCACTGTGGTGTGTGCCCTGGGACGCCTAGCTAATTCGTGGTCCCAGGGAGATGAGCCCCCTGGGACCTGCCCCCTGCAGGGCGTGGGGCCACAACTGCACCTATCAGCTGCTAATGGTGCCGGGCGGGCCGATACAAATGATAAAACACCACTGCCTGGTCAAAGAATCGGCCACGCTACAGCTATCGTATGAACGGCGCCGTGTATAGGTGAACGCGGATCACTAGAAGTATCAAGTGCGGTCGTCGATTACCAAGTGAATAAATGAGCAAATACCCAGAGAACAGGATGCTGAGCTAAGCTGCCGCCGGGGATCGAACCGCCAGACCCGCATTCTGTAATCAGCCACTCTGACCACTGCGCCGTATGACCCCCAGCGAGTAACGAATCACGCGGCCGCATAATCAACTTCTAAGTGATTCGCGTGATGCCACACAAAACCAGGCCGTACTCCCCCGATAGCCCCTGCGGGCCGTGGCCAAAAGCGGCACCCAGAGCACTGCCCCAGCCGGACGTCAAAGGAGCTGCCGAGCAAAGGTGCCTCACCCTTACGGGCCGGGAGCGGCCGAGTCGGAGGACAAACCAGTGCAGGCGCCCGTGCCCCCGGAGCAGGCAGGCATGCCCGACCGTGCCCCACCGCGGGCCCAGGTAGTCGCGGGCCTTACGGGGACAACCTCCACCCCTACGGCCCCCGTCGAGATGCCGCTGCCCGTCCCCCGCTGCCAGTCCCAAACGGAACACCGCAGCCCGCAGCCCGGGCACCGTGTAGGAGGCGCCCACAGGACCGGGGCTGTTCCCTCCACTTGGACCCAGGCCTACGTAGTCCCCCCACACTACCAAGGCGGGCCACGCCGCAAGCTCACTGGAGGATGTGGGCAGGAAGGCTAGCTGTGTCCCCCCACTCCCACGACACATCGGTCCCCCTGGACCCATGATTACAACCCCGTAAGCTGAGGGCTTAAATCCGGGCCTCACTACCCCACTTGCACAAACCGGGGACCCTCCGCGAGACGCAAAGGGAATGCTGCACCTACTTGCCAAGCCTCCACGGATGCCCTGCCGCCGGGCCCACACCCCTCGCAAGCGTGTGGGGAGGGAGGCCAGCTGGGGGAGGGACTGAGCCCCGGAATCAGGCCGTTACCTCAGCAACCGCCGGGCAGGCCTGCGCGACTGCTGCCTACCGAACAAGCAACCCACCGCCCTGCCCCCGTCCCTCGCCTACAAACCCCACCGGTACCGACAGGCGCGGACCTGGCAGGGCGAGCAGGAAGACTGGGACGGAGTCCCTCCCGGGCAAGGCCCGCGTGATGGGACACCAAGTGGGGGTAGAGGGGGGTAAGACCAACCTCAAAAACACTAGCTCGACCTCGGCAGCAGTCTCCGGAACGACCAAACGGCGTCAAGGGCAGCCACAAAGAGGCCGCCAGGTTGGCGGGGAGAGGCACTTATACTGCATCCCCCACCCACCCCTACCAGGAAATGACGCAGCATGGACCCCAGGGGTCCCCCAACGACTAGACTGGCTCGTGTGCCCTCATGTGGCACTAAGGCGGCCGCCCTCTAAGAGGGTCCCCTTCGTGGACCACGGGCAGCCAACATTAGGGGCGCCATGCATATGTGCATGCTTCTGAATAAATCCGAGGTAAGAACCTCTCTTCATGTGTAAGATGGTTCAACAAAGCAGAGCTGGTGGCGGAGCAGGGTACTCAGCATCTGGGTGACACAGTGTTTTTGAGCTCTCCCACCTTTGAGAAAGTCAGCTCCATTATGCTCTAGGATGGGTTTTTCAGCCGTTCCTCTGTTCAAAGAGCAGGGCTTGGTATTGTAGACATGGGCGCCATTTTGAGCTTCAGTACGGCCTTCATCTCAGAACTCGCTTCGGTGAAAAAAGGGGTAAAACGCACTTTCAGCAGTTCCTATTTCACGTCATCTGGGAAGCAAAGAGGTCCACAATAAAAGGCCAGCTAAGGTAGATGTGAAAGCGTTCCCCAATCATGTGAATTTTGGGATCGGAAGCCGCTCGGGTCCAGAGCTTCGATCTTAAGCGTCCATCCCTAGTGGGCATTAGCTACGCCCCTGCTTACAAAGCCATTGAATGCACTTACATGCTCGAATTCTACACGTGTTGTAAAATACAAGAATTTTAAAAAATGCACCATTCTAGGAGACCTTACTAAAATAACAAATAAAATAACAAAATATTTCATTGCATGTCACCAAACGACACACAGCTCTTGTGTACAAGTTTGCTAGAAAATCAGAACCCTGCACACCTGCTTGGTGCGTTAAAATCAGAAACCCTGTGATTGTTCCCAGCTATATATCGGCAGGTCAAACCTGCTGACATAAACCAAAGGAATAAAATACATGCAGATTTTGGTGAGAATTTGTATTTTGAAGGGGATAAACATATAATAGGAGATGTTTATTGAACCCTATAAATTTCAAACAAGAGGGTATTGGATATGAACATGTGCGAGGAATATCACACTTCTTACTGGGACACTCGCAATCAGGGCCACACACAGTATAAACATGGTCTTTAGAATAGCATTGAAAATGAGGCTATTACTGCTTGAGATACTGTCATAGTACAGTTGCTATTTGAGCACTGACAGCCACAAAGAGTGTTCTGCACTTACACTCAAATAGAATGTACAGCAACCACCATGGCTGGTCCCTTACTGGCACCCACATACAGTTCTGCCTGGGCAACTCATTACTAACCTGAAGCAACCCCTGAAATGACAATGCATTATTGAGACTTTCCTGGAGAGGTGCAGCGCCACGAACCCTCTGCTATTGCAGTAACAGGGGCGAGGATGTGGCGTAACGGCCAGAGCTGCCGAATTCGGAGCTAGGGAACCAGGTTCGAGTCTTGGCGTCTTCTCAACATCCTGTGCTCCTGGGAAAATCACTTAATCTCCCTGTGCCTACCAAACATGAATATGTCCTTGTGTAACGTAACTGGTGCTCATGTAAAGCGCTCCAAAACCCCTCCCAGGGGGTGAATCACCTCCCCCTCCTTTGCCCCCCGCTTCCCCAAAACTGCTTCCCTTTCCCCAATAATCATTACTGTGACAACATGATATGGTGCATAGAAAGGCCGCAGTTTATTAAACATGATTTGTACATCTCACAACCTACGGTTGGTCATTCATAAACGTCATGTTAATTTTACAACTTCCATTGTCCTCTAACATTTTGTTGTTGTCCCTTTTAATGACAGCACTGTCATTGTTCGTGGTGCCCCTTTGAGCAAGGTCTCTTTGTTCACGGTTCCAGGCTTCCCTTGCTACTGAATTTGTGGGCATCTGTTAGGACCTGCCCGGGCTGCAAGTGCCTTTATGCTTGTTCTGGACCCTTGCTGGCCACTCGCCTGCTCGTCAGTGCCCCTGCCGTGTGGCATCCCAAGGGCCCTGTGCGAGCATTTCATCTACTCTGTCTGCATCTGTTTGCTGTCATTCACTCACTAAGTGCCCCTGCCGTGAGGAATCCCAAGGACACTTGTGTGAGCAGCTCATCTACCTAATGTAACAGTTTTCTTTTGGGTAATTTTTCTTGGGTTTCTACCGCCCTTGACTTTCCCCTCCCCCTCAACCCTGCGGCTGCGATGCCCGCTTCCTTTTGGTGTGGGTGGGTGGGTTACCAATTCTTCCTGTGGGGGGTTCAAGGCTACGTTGTAGTTGGCCTCCCCTTTTGAACCCCCCTGGCCGCTAGCCACCGCCTTCCCTGATTTGGTGGCTAGTGGTTGTTTGAGGGGCGACCAATCTGGTGCACCCCTGTTTTCGCGGGCTAGCTAGGGGGGAGGCTGCCCGCCTCCGGACGGCGTTTTCCACGGGTCCCTATGGGGTCTGGCTTCGCCTTCCCGGCCCGTGCTTCAACCCCTCCCAGGGGGCGAATCACCTCCCCCTCCTTTGCACCCCGCTTCCCCAAAACTGCTGCCCTTTCCCCAATAATCATTACCGTGACAACATGATATGGTGCATAGAAAGGCTGCAGTTTATTAAACATGATTTGTACATCTCACAACCTACGGTTGGTCATTCATAAACGTCATGTTAATTTTACAACTTCCATTGTTCTCTAACATTTTGTTGTTGTTCCTTTTAATGACAGCACTGTCATTGTTCGCAGTGCCCCTTTGAGCAAGGTCTCTTCGTTCACGGTTCCAGGCTTCCCTTGCTACCAAATTTGTGGGCATCCGTTAGGACCCGCCCGGGCTGGAAGTGCCGTTCCGCTTGTTCTGGACCCTTGCTGGCCACTCGCCTGCTCCTCAGAGCCCCTGGTGTGTGGATTCCCAAGGGCCCTGTGTGAGCATTTCATCTACTCTGTCTGCATCTGTGTGCTGTCATTCGCTCACTCAGTGCTCCTGCCATGAGGCATCCCAAGGACACTTGTGTGAGAAGCTCATCTACCTAACGTAACAGTTTTCTTTTGGGTAATTTTTCTTGGGTTTCTACCGCCACGCTGCCTACGGTTCCCCGATTGGAGGTAGCTCCCCTTCTCCTCCTTGCCCTGTACCGTTTAAAGGCATTCGATGCCCAGCGCCCTTACAGCCTTGATTCGCTCCGACCCAAGACCCAGACCCACTGCCGTGGTTGCTGCCCCTATCCGGAAGGAATGGGACCCGAACTCCCTTGCCAGGAAACCCGCCTTTGCTAGGGCTTTACGCATTACCGCTATGAACTGGAAGCGACTGAGGCATGACCGGTCCCCATGTGTAAACAGGGGCTCTTGCACAGGCCCAACCTTCTGGCATGTACTCTTGTACCCGATACGCTGGGCAGCAAGCGTTGTCCGTGATGCACTCGATCCTAGTGCATTTCCCTTTGCCCGCCTGGTCGGTTTTTGATCGGCGCAGGTGGATTACCATGTGCCCTGCTCCCATCACCACGTCTGCCCTATGTAAGCATGCGTTGCCCGGGGTTCGCCTGGCCGGGGCCACTATCTCACTGACCCTGTATGCCCCAAAGAAAGCAAGCGCAAAAGTCTCCTTAAACTACTTTGTCTCCTGCTCCCCGTCGCACACCTCCTCTAATGCGTGGATGGATTTTTTTAAAACATCGAAATCAATGGGCCTCCTGCTGTCCCTTGATCTGGGCTGCAGTCTATCCCAACCTCTCATGGCCATTTTGCAGCAGACGGACCCGGTGGGGTCCTTCCCTGTTGTTATTTTGCTGTAATAAGTCACTGCGTTTAGGTGTGCTTGAGCCCAGGATTTGGTTTTCCCCTCCTGAAATGCCCAGTCTATAAATGAGGTCACTTCATCTAGCCCCACCCTTCGTATCCCTTTGCTGCCTGTTATGGTGGCAAAGGTTGCCCAACACTTACGATAGCGGTTCTCTGGTTTAGGGGCTAGCGCGTTGTCCAATAATGTTCTCATCCCGAGTCCACCAAATCCCAAAGTCCCTTTGGCACTGGTGGCATGACTTGGTCCGCCTCTGGTGCAAGCTCTCTGAACCTGTCCCACTGGAAACGAGAAATGGCATCCGCTACTGAGTTGTCCAGCCCTGCAATGTGCATTGCCCTAACCGCTATGTTTGCTGCTAGCTGGGGCATTTTGCTGTACCTAGGTTGATTGCTTGCACCACAGCGTGATTGTCTGACCATAGGATTATCTGTCTGTTGGCCAATTTGGGGGCCCATATGGTAAATGCCACCACAATTGGGAATAGTTCCAACAAGGTGATGTTGCCGGTGGTCCCATCCTGGAGACACTTGACCGGCCAGGCTGCTGCTGCCCATGCAGCCCCCAGGTTGGCCCCAAAACCGCCGCCCCCCGCAGCGTCCGTGTAGAGTTCCACTTGGTCAGCCCGGACCCATGGTTCCCCCCATATGAGCATGCCATTAAAATTGGTCAAGAACCGTTCCCATTGTCCCAGGTCCTCCCTCACGCCTTCTGTAAGGCGGACCCTGTGGTGTTTCTGTGACAAACCCTTGGTCAACCAGGCCAGGCGCCTCGCAAAGGGGCACCCTGCCGGTATTACTCTGGTAGCGAAGTTCAGTTTGCCTAGCAGCTGCTGTATCTCGCCTAGTGTCTCCTTTTTCTGCTGCCGTAGCTGTTGTATGATTCGCCGTAACTCCGCGACCTTGTCTAGCGGTAGTCTGCATGTCCCGGCTACCGAGTCTAACTCTATCCCCAGGAAGGACAATCTGGTGGTTGGGCCCTCTATTTTCTCCTGTGCTAGCGGGACTCCAAACTCTTTTGCCATCTCCATAAATAGGTGGAGGAGGTCCGCGCACTCCCCTGTCCCAGCCTTCCCAATGAATAGGAAATCATCTAAGTAATGGACCCGTCCCCCTGCAGAGTGGCGCGTCCCCAGTTCCCAATCCAGAAAACTGCTAAATGATTCAAAATAAGTGCAGGATATGGAACATCCCAGGGGTCGACATTTGTCGTAATAATACTCTCCTTCCTGAACTCTTTCAGCCAGTTGTCTATCGTTTTCTCCACCCTGGGCTTGCGTCTGTCCCTTCTGTCCTCATCCTTTTTATCCTGTGCTGTGAGGTCTAATCCTGCGTGGCCCACCTCTAGCAAAAAGAATATATCTATGTATACTTTGCGCCATATCCTCTCTTTCACCGCTAGGGGGATAAGGTTTGCTAACCCCAGAAGATTTGTCGTAGTGGGCGGATCGCTCGGGAAAGGGCATATGTACTCGCTTGCTGGTTTCCCCCCTGGGTTCTGGCCTTCACCTCCCCCGGCCTTGGCTGGCTGGCTCCCTTCTGTCATTGGTGTGTTGGCCTGTTTCGCATTTGGGGCACTACCTGCCCCTTCGTCCGCCCTGCCCCCATTCTCTTGCGGGCTTCCTGGGCTACATCCTGTTTTCTCTCTCTATTCCTGATTTCCCCGTGGTCCCTCCCCATAGGGGTGTCCCTGCCCAGGCCATTGTCACCAGGGCATCCAATGGGCTGAATAAGGCTGTATCGGGCCCCATGCTTCCCCCTGGAATTCGGTCTGGCCTCCCTTCGGGTTATCTGGAAAGGGGGGCTGAAAGGACCATGGCCCACATGCTGCGTAGTTGCTGACCCCCCCGCTGTGTGCCATACTTTGTTATTATGGCGGGTTCTCCCCTACCCGTGCCAGGGTGCCCCTGTCCCACTGTTCGCCGACCTGCCCCGTGCGCTCATTGCTTGATGCTCACCTGCTCGTGGCCTGCTGCGTACTTCCAGAGGGGCTGCCGTGTTGGCCACAGACCCCTCCTCATTGCTGTCCTCCATCTCGGTCTCTGATTCGCTCACCACTTCTGGCGGTGTCGTCGCCCCGCTCCTGCCCCTGCCTCCATTTCGTTTGTCCGGGACTCGCCCCCCCGTCCTGGAGCTGCAGGGGGTTGCTGTGCTGTACTCTGCCGCCCCTTTTTCCCTCGCTTCTATGGGGCCACCGTACTGGCTGCAAGCCCTGTCCTGCCAGGCCGTGCGGGGGGTGCAGGTGCTGGTACCTGCGTTGCTCTGTACCGCTTCTTGGTTGCTCCTTCCTTTATCTGGGTGTCCATCCATGCTTTCCCCTCCAAGGCCATCAAGGCCCTCGCTCTCTGCAACAGATCCTCCAAATCCCCGTCTAGGTCAGGCCCAGAGCTGTCCCGGGGCCTCTTCAGGTCTTTCTTGGGGATTTCGCCACTTCCCGGCGCTCCTCTGTATCTTGCTGGCAACTTCTTACTCCTTGCAGATGCCCCCCGTCTCCCAGCCATGCTCTTTGCGATGCTGAAAGATTCCTTGCGATAGTTGTTGCTACCGCCGCACTCACAGACAAGGCTCCTTGCCTTTAGTCTTTTTAAAACCCTTTGTACAATTAAAGTGGGGGCTCCAAAGCCAAGAGGGGCCCCTTACTGCTGCTCCTGTACAATGGAAAGTCCTGCTCGTTGCGTCCCTTATGTCGAAAGGCTGTTCCCGGTCATTAGTGCGTGTGCCGGCACCAGAGAACAAGCATTGGCATAGCCAATAGGTCTCGCCTTTGGGACCTCATAAAAGTTTATCAAGAGCTTTTGGCTTTGGCAATGTCTTTAATCTATGTTGTAGAGCAGGGTGACAGCTGAGCAGCATGTTGAAAAGTTATAATAAAAAAGAGTTATAAGCATTTTTGTTACCATATATGTAACCAAGAAGACATTGTGTGCAACTGAAAGACCCTATTAATAAAAAGAATGAACATAAAAAATGTTTTATACTTTTTTGTCCTTGCAGTGCTGGTGACCTATTCCTGCCATTGTAATGCTTTTTGTTACAGCTATTTTTTTGTTGGGGGGGTAAACAACTGGAGGGTGGAGGTTGGGAAATAGTACCTGCATTACCACATAAGCAGCAGACGGACACTAGGGGAGAATCAACAGATGCCAGACTGTACTTATGGCAATGGAACATATTAGAAACTGTGTGGACAGAGTCTGAAATCAGTATAATATAATATATATAGAAGCATTTAGGCCAGAGATAGAGAGTGAAACACGGAGGCGGAGGTAAGAGGGTGTGTGTAGGGGAAATAAATAAATGTGAGAAAGAGTTAGTATGAGAGAAGAGCAACAGAATAGAAAGAATGATACCCACAGAAAGGACAAAGGGGGACATAGATAGTAAAACAAGAGCCAGAGAAAGAGCAAGAAATTGTGTGTGTGTGTGGGTGTGTGTGTGCTTGAGATAGAGGAAGTGAGAGAGAAAATGAGTGAAACAGAGAGGGGGAACAGATAGTGCGTGTTAGAATAAGAGTGACCATAGGAGAGATTCAAAGAACTAGAGGATGAGTGCCTGGATGATGGTTAGACAGAGAAAGAGAGAAGGCAAAAGACTAGAGACACAGAAAAAAGAGCAGCAAAGAGGAAAAGAAAAAGAGAGGGGAAATAGTGAGCAGAAGAGTGGTAAGAGTTAAACAGAGGAGAGAAAGAGGAAGAAGAGAAAGGTAATGCTGCGCATGATGCTGAGGAGGTGCTGAGTTGATGCTAAAGTGGGGCTGCGCTGGTGCAGAGATGGGGCTGCGCTGGTGGTGGTGCACTGATGCCGAGGAGGTGCTGCATTAGTGCTGAGTTGATGCTAAAGTGGGGCTGCGCTGGTGCAGAGATGGGGCTGCGCTGGTGTTGGTGCACCGATGCTGAGGAGGTGCTGAGTTGATGCTAAAGTGGGGCTGCGCTGGTGCAGAGATGGGGCTGCGCTGGTGCAGAGATGGGGCTGCGCTGGTGGTGGTGCACTGATGCCGAGGAGGTGCTGCATTAGTGCTGAGTTGAAGCTAAAGTGGGGTTGCGCTGGTGCAGAGAAGGGGCTGCGCTGGTGTTGGTGCACCGATGCTGAGGAGGTGCTGAGTTGATGCTAAAGTGGGGCTGCGCTGGTGCAGAGATGGGGCTGCGCTGGTGCAGAGATGGGGCTGCGCTGGTGGTGGTGCACTGATGCTGAGGAGGTGCTGCGTTAGTGCTGAGTTGATGCTAAAGTGGGGCTGCGCTGGTGCAGAGATGGGGCTGCGCTGGTGCAGAGATGGGGCTGCGCTAGTGGTGGTGCACTGATGCTGAGGAGGTGCTGCGTTAGTGCTGAGTTGATGCTAAAGTGGGGCTGCGCTGGTGCAGAGATGGGGCTGCGCTGGTGCAGAGATGGGGCTGCGCTAGTGGTGGTGCACTGATGCTGAGGAGGTGCTGCGTTAGTGCTGAGTTGATGCTAAAGTGGGGCTGCGCTGGTGCAGAGATGGGGCTGCGCTGGTGGTGGTGCACTGATGCGGAGGTGGTGCTGTGCTGATGCTGAGATGGGAGGTGGCAACAAGGACAGCTGGTGTTCATCCCAGGGAAAAACTTGTCAATCTTGGCAGGAGATAAATACATTAAATGCAGCAGAAAGAATGGGATCATCTTAAACCTTGCATTCCTAGATATAGAGGCCGGTTAGGCCAGCACCCTGCCCCATTCCTTGGGAGCAAAGGCCCGCCCAAGTTCCGTCTTCGATCTCTCCTGAAGGCCAGGCTGGAAGTGCTCTCCAATAGCTTTTGCCAACCAGATGATTAGTGTCCACCCATTGCCCATGACGGTGAGGTACTGTCCAACAGCATGGGTTGGTGGTTCTATTGCCAAGGCATTCCAGTTAGCGCACAAGATATGAGTCAGTGTGTGGTATCGTAGAAAATGGCCCTATGTATTTTATAGTGGTCTACCAGCTCATCAAAGGGTAGCATATTGCCACCCTGCAGTGTGTAATTCATTTACTTAACTAAAGACGTGCATATTCACAGTGCTTTCTGTCACAGGATCGGACGCCATAGCTCTATAAATATGTGTGTCACTATTCCCCAGAGCACCAGCCAAGATTCAAATCGGGGACCCTCCAGTTAGACACATAGATATCTTACGTGAATGTATTAATCAACGGATCTTTTGTACCAGAACAATGTATTTCACAGATTAGTTTACCTGGCAATTATTTTCGTTTACAGTGTTTGCATTATATATAGGTGAAAGGTAAACAAAAAAGTTGGCATTCCCCCCGCACTTAGTAACAGCCCATCCCATTGTACTTGGGATCACAGTATCCATACTGTTTTAATGCACTTCGACTCCTGCCATGAAGCAGTATATAAATGCTACAAATTCTGGAGATGCAAATGATTGACATTCTTATACCTCTCCACCTATCAAGGTTGTACAAAGGATCCCTCGTATTGAAATGCACGTCCAGTTTAACTATCAAAGGTAAATTAGCCGGATTACATGAAAACTTTAAAGGATATGGGACTGGTTTAACTATGTCATGTAGTTTGGGAATATTATTAAAATCCAAAGTAAGGCACAAAAGAAGCAGAAAAAAATACAACAAAGAGATAAAGAAAATTCATAAAGAAGCACAGACGCAATAGGTGAAATATATATATACTTTTTTAAAGCAATAGAGAAATCAAAGTCCATCAGGCAGACCGGGAGGTTATATTCACCTCCACTATTAAACAGATCATCCTTATTAAGGGAAATAGAACCCAAATGTAAGCACAGAAAAACGCACAGACCAATAATAAAGAACAGAGGAACAGAGGGCTATGAAAAGATGTGACCCCAGCAGGCTGTGTATTAAGATTTGTCAATTTAATTCCAGCCATTCCATTTTACATTTTTGGAGTTCCGTATGGGTTCAGCTCACGGTTTTATTGCACCCCCATTATTTTATGAAATATATTCACTTTCTTGGTTCTGGGCCGTCATTTGTACTTGAACATATCTGTAGCACAACGACCGAAGTGCCTTAAAGTGATTACCTACAAATAATAGAGACAGACTGTGGAGGATATTAAACAGACATGGATATCCCGGGACCAATTTGACTATATTTATTCTCATTTCTCATTAATAGCGCGCAACTCAAACCTTTCACTTGTAAATCGCACCAGAACATACGAGGTCCAGTGGAACCAGTGATGTGGCTGAAATACCTGGAGCAGAAAAGACAAGATGGAGTACAGCAAAAGGGGAACAAACCCATTCGTCGCGGGATAAGGCAGTTGAGTTAAGTCCTAGGAAATGGAACGTACATGGGGAGGTACGGCTGAATCACCAAAGCCATTGTCAACTAGGTAACTGCTGTCTAGTAGGTGGGCAGGGTGAAGGCGGCGTGGCTGAGTGATGACGTATTTATCTATCAAAGAAGGGAGAGATCACGGACAGATTAAATTACTATGGTGAGGAAGTACAGTGACGTGTGGAACACAGCATCAGACCATCACGGGATCAGAGGTAAAGGAAGAGGCCGGAGGCTTTGCAGCTGACACCACAGCTGTTTCATGTAATCTTGGACCCTCGCATCACATGCTTTTTCCCAGGGGTGAAAAGCAACATCTCTGCAGCTCGCACCAGCCTTACTCCGTTACTGTGTGCATCCATGTTGATAGGAACACCAACGGGTGGTGGTGGGGGGGAGGGCACCGCAGGGAGAGATGAAGTAGCACCGAGCAGGAGCACGGAAGACACGCAGCTGCAGGCATGTTGATCTGAGCAGCGACAGCGCACGGAGAGATTAGGTAGCGACGAGCCGGCGCACTGAAAACACAAGTCCATCTAGGCTTGTACTGCAGGGAAGGGCAGCAGTACAAAACAAGAAGAACAAGCATTGGCCGCGCGGCCGTGAAACTGACACGGCCGTGCGGCCGCGAAAGTGAAAGTAATCGCGACGGAAGCCAGATGGTGAGGAAAGCCATATGGCGCCTGATCGCGCGTGCACCCTCGCGTGAACGCAAGCTGGTCGCCAGCAAAAGCCACTGCTGTTCGCACTTCCAAAACCCGCTTACTAAAACTCTCGCCAGAGCAGCGCAAGCGCTGGCTCAGGCGAGACCTAAAAAGGCTCCTTGCCCTTTAATTGCCGAGCTCAGCCCCGCCCGTGATATGGCCGGCTGTTCCTGCCTTGCTGCGCTGTGCCCCGCTCCTTGCCTTTAATCTTTCTGAATCCTTTCGCAAATAAAATTGAGGGCTCCAAAGCAAATAGGGGGCTCCTTTCCGCTGCCCATGCCCAATGGAGAGTCCTGCTCGTGTCGCGGCCGGCTAATCGGTTGTTTGAGGGGTGACCAATCTGGTGCGCCCCTGTTTTCGCGGGCTAGCTAGAGGGGAGGATTCTCGCCCCCGGGCTGCATTTGCCACGGGCCCCTACGGGGTCCAGCTTCGCCTTCCCGGCCCGTGCTTCTACCACCAGGTCCAGTTGGCGCTATTTACATCTGCACACAAAAAAGAAAAACAGGTACTGGGGCTCACACTCAGCGATCCTCAATCCAGCCTGCAGATCCCTATGCTTTTCCATCACATTTGCTACTTCAGCAGTGACCTTTGGCACAGACACTTATGATTACACGAGTAGGACACATGGATGCAAACACTCACAAACAACCGGTACAAGAACATTTGCATGCTGGACTGGTGCATTTACAGTGCCACACCCTCTGCTATTCTAGTACTGGGATTCCAACACACTCTGCCACTTCTTATCAAACCTCGCCTGTATCACACAGTCCACAATTCCAGTACTGGGAACCAACATTGTATTGCCAGTGCTTCTTAATTCTGACCTGCAGCATGTCTGCTATTCTGACCCGGTTGTACGTCAGGATATTAAGAACAAAATTATTCTACTACAAAAATAGTACAGCCAGAATATCAACTGGAAAATATTGTGAGGATGGTATAAATAGGTAGGCATAGATTTACTATTCTTATTTCCACAGTTAGATTAGTAAAATATATTTACTATTTTAGACTCAATATTCTGGTAGTACACCAAGTCCACTGCTCCAAAGCACAAGTTCCACACATGGCTTTGTCAATTCACTCCCACTGCCAGCATTTCAACCCTCCCACTCTATTGTTCATTAAATAAATGAGTGGTAGAGTAGACATTTACATTTAATGTAGGGGTGGAAATCAAAATCTAAGATTTGACATGGCTCTTAAAGAGCCATACATCAATGTTCTCTCATGGGTGACATGGTTTTGGGAGCAGGAGTAGGCTGGCATCAATAGGCCTCTGTCATCATGCCCAGGTGCCCGATGAGAGCCAGGCATAAGAGAGCTGGGGATGCACCCTACTCATTGTTATGCCTGAAGAGCTGTGCTGAAAACAAGAGTTCATCTGTGCTGCTGTCATGCCTTCCTATTGACCCAACGCCTTGGTTGTGAATCAGGACCTGCAGCTAAAGAAAAGGTGGTTGCAAATTATTGAAGGGTAATTTGCTCTCGCAAAAGTGTGCCTACGCATTTGAAAATAGGCTCCATACTATTTAGTGCAGTAGTATTTCACGGTAAGACCTAATTTCTTCTATAAGATGAGAGGGCTACTCCTTATTTCTTTTTACCATACAGTACTATGTGTTAGTGTCCTTGTACACCTGCCCCTTTCCCATGTGCTTATACATTGAACCCCATGCCAACTCCCAGTGCTTAATTTGCACCAGTGCTTGATGTCGAGCACCACAAGCACTTATTTAATAGGTCTGGGACTCTTTAGTTCAACGTACCTAATTAAACGCTCCCAACAGAAACCCTCTGTATTCGGATGTTCAAGCATCCACACCAAGAAGCCTGCTGCAATAGTAAGAGACCATCTTGGAGTTAAACGACCAAACTTGCATTCTGCCAAGAGCCAACTGCAGCTCTGGAGTGTGCCACCCCGCCAAGCTGGTTCATGGCTCCTTGACAGAGCTGATTGTCTTCCAAGGTGAAGGCCATGGACGGATAAGGATATGGAGAGGAGGGCAGAATCGGGCCTGAGGCTCGGTCTCCACTGTCAGGAGCTGGGCTGTTGAACTGTGACGTTCCCTGGTCAGTTGGGAGTGCTTGAGCTAAAGCGGTGCCCATGCCAGGTTGCCAGACAGTCACAGGCTCTGAAGATCCATCCATAGAGCTGGTTTTGAACAGGCCAGATGGCACCTCTGAGGAGCAGATGAGCCAGCTACAGTGCTTTCTACTGCACCCAGAGCCCATGCAAAAAATGACTCTAGGCCACCAAAAGGCGGCCCAAAAATGCATTATAGACCCATGAGCCCAGAAGGTAACCAGATCAACTCTTTGATGCACACCCTCCTCCTTCCCCCCCTTGTGTTGACAAGGCGGCCTCTGAAGATAAAATGTGGGCGCCAGCACTTATTTGTTTTTTCAACAATTCAGTGCTATGCAGGACAGTCTCTTTACAACTCTGCCACACCACTGATCCATTCACTACCAGAGATAAAATGTTGTGCATATATTTACCAATCCATGGACCCAATGTTGAAGATAAAAAAGGAGGTATATATTTTAACAAACATCAAGTTAGTCAAATGAAAGAGTACACATTTGTGCCAGGTACCTGACAATTTTGTAGCAGAGGTAAACAGTTGCGTCCGGCATGGCTCGCAGGTGGGAGGCGCGGGGGCGCGCGGGGAGAGGGGGGTTTAATTTAATAATAAATCATTTTTAAAACGTACCTTTCTGCCAGCCGGGTCCCACGTCTTCCCGGCTCCTGCTCCTGCTCTCCTGCCTCTGGCAGGAACAGGAAGCAGGCAGCCTCCCTCCCCTCCCCTAAGCCAATCACAACGCTGCAATGGCAGCGCTGTGATTGGTGGGGACACCGCCCAGCCAGGGGCTTATAGGAGGCCATGTTCTCCATGCAGGCTGCAGTGCAGCCTGCATGGAGAAAGGGCAGAGTGTGCATGACTGGTTTGGGCTGCCCCAGAGGAGTGGACACACCACTCCTCCCCTGCTCGTAGAGCAGCCCCGCCCGAAACTAAACATAAAATGGTAATAACAGGAAGTTATTACCATTTTATGTTTCTGCTTCTCGCACTGCGAGAAAGCAGTGGGGCGACACTCCTCCGCCCTAGTGGAGGAGCCGCCCCTGGAGGTCAGCCGATAGTAACATTTGCTATGCCCCATAACCTATACAGTTGCAGACGTAAGTGAAACACACAACATCCCTAATTGGCAAATCGTCCATCACTTCCTGGAAGGGAAAAGCTATGTTTATCCATGCCCACTTTCTGGAGCCATTGAGTCCTCCACTGTTAGGCATGTGGAATTCATAGTCATTTAAGGGGATCCTATCTTGCAGATTGAATACCATATATACCTGCGACAAACATCTGAGCCCTACCCGTTCTAGAGATGAAACACGTCATATACGTGTGCCAGTGTCCCAGTATTTCAGTGAAATCAGTGCATTTGCTTCCAGTGGAATGAAAAATTAAATCCTAGTTATAGTGTAGACTATTCATATCCTTTGGTGGCTATGATCTTTCCTACATTACAGCATTTGGTCCCCGTTGCACACAGGGATGCAGCGTCAGCTCTAGCAGCTCCAGTCTAGAAAGATTTTGTAACAGGTAAGAAGAAAGCACGGGGACAGCAGTGAGAATCCTTTCAGATCTTCCCACTTTACGATGCTTCGGAAAAGCACTGAAGATAAAGCGGTTCAAAGAAACTCTCGGCTCATAAGCAGACTCTGTTGTGAGACTCGGCACCTTCTGAACCACTTTAGGACCTGACCTCGTCAACCTATGTAGCGCCGCCTCGAGCTGTCACCAAGGACCATCTTCAGTGCGAGATTCTGACATATTCCCCTTGTCCAGCCTCAGGCTTGAAAACTACGTTCCACCCCATTGTTGCATGCTCTATGAAGTGGCCTTGTTGACATGTTAGCACAATTTAAATCAGTTAATAATTAAATTAAATAAATGTCCTGGCAATCTAATCTTTAAGGTAACATAATCTGTCACATTTGAGACTGACAGGCTGTGTTCCATGCCAGTCATTTAAGACAACCAGTGAAAATCTATTTGTTTAATGATCACTGTTATATAATAGTCATTTCCAAGTTTTCCCACCATTTAGCAGGGTTGCAAAGAGCCCCCTTTGCCCACGGGGTACAGTGTGCAATATGAATACCAAAAATAAAGTATATTTCTGTGCCAGCCCTCTGAGCACAGTGCTTGATACCAATGTCCTATTACTTACCGGTAATCTTCATTACTCCTGGTCCCGTTGTCCTCGTCCCATTCCTTAACAAAGTGGAGATGACCATCTCCGCGACAGAAAAAAAAAGAACAGGAGCATGCTGGGATACCCAAACCACTCCCTCCCACTGGGAGTACATAAGCGGTAACAACCCAGCATGCAGCCTGAAAATACCAAGCCAACAACCGGAAGGCCGGCCGCCAGGGAGGGAGGGAGGGATGTAAGGAATGGGACGAGGACAACGGGACCAGGAGTAATGAAGATTACCGGTAAGTAACAGGACATTACCCCCAGGTCCCTCCTGTCCTCGTCCCATTCCTTAACAAAGTGGAGAATACCAAAGCAGAAAACCCGGCCTTCCGGAACCCCACCAATGCCAGGGGCACCAGACCGAAAAACGGCATCCCACAAGGGCAAAAGAGTCCACAAGAAAAGAGAAAAAATGCAGGGAGGAGCACACAACCAACCAAGCCCCCAACCAAGCGGACAGAGCCGAGACCCCAAAACCAGCAGGGGACGACCAAAAAAAACACAAGAAACCCCCCCCAGGCAAGCCAGAAGGGGGCCACACACGCAAAGCCAAGCCCCAAGGGAACAACCAGAGGGGCCAAACCAAGCCCCCCCGAACGACCAAAGGAAGTCCAGGAGAAGCGGGCACGCCCCAAATGGAGAAACGGAGCCAGAAAGGGCAATCGACCAGGGAGAAAACCCCCAAGCGCGAAGCCCACGGCCCCAGGCACCACCAGGCAGCCACCCAACCAGGAACCAAACAGGCCAACCCAGCCCAACGGCCAAGAGCAGAGGAGAACAGGCCGCACAAGGAGGCAGGGCCTAAGGCCCAGGAAGGAACACAGCAGAGGCAAGACAGAGAGCGAACCCCCTCCCCCCAAGACAGGGAAGAGGGCGAACCACAGGCGCAGGAACCCACAAAGGACCACACCCAAAAGCGAGGGGAAGGAAGACGAAACCGAAGAGGCACGCCAAGCAAGAGAGCCAGGAAAGACTCGACCACCACAGGACCACCCCAAGACACCAGGGGAAGCCAACAGCAGAGCCGCAAAGGGGGAGAACCGGACAAGCAAACAGGCACCCACCCAGAGGAACAGCTAGGAAGAGAAGAGGGCAGGGAACCAAAGCAAGGCCCCAACCCCCTAGCCGAAAGCAGCAGCAATAGGGAACCGGGAGGCCATAAACCCACAGAAGGACCGGGCCACAGGGCAGGACCGACCAAAGGCCAACCCCAGCCGAGACACCGAAGAGCCGCAGGAACCAAGAAACACAACAACAGAGGCCCAACACGGAACCGGGGAAACCAAACCCCAGAACCGGAAAGGAGGAAACACCACCAACCAAGAGCCGACCAACCGCCAGGAGGAGAAAGGAAGACACCAAGGAACCACCGAAGGCGAACCCCAGGAGGAGCCGAAGAAGGGCAAAACAGGAAAAACCAACAAGGAGTCCAACAGCCCAACCCCGCAGGAGACCCACAAACGCCCAAGAAGCCAGCCGGAGAAACCGGCAGGCCAGTCAGCCAGGAGGCACACAACACAGCGCCACCAGGACCCGGAAGGAGAGGCAAAAAGAACCCCCAAACAAGAAGGGGCACAGGGAAAGGCACAGCAGCCAACCCCAGCCAGGCCACCCAGAGAGCGGAGCAGCAGAGGGAGGGAGCCCAGCAGCCCACATATCGGACCCAGAGCCCCAGCCAGCCGCAAAGGAGCAGCACAGGAAAGGCCAGAAGACCAGCCCAGGACCGTGACAAAATCCAAAAGAACGAGAGGCCAGGCAAGGACCCAAGCAGGGACCAAAAGAGGACCCCAAGCCAACAAGGGCCCCACAGCACAAAGCCCGACCCAACCAGCCAAGAGGCGCACCAGCGACCCACACACACAAGCGAACGGGAGGCCAACCACAGGGACCGCAAGGGCAAACCCAACAGAGGCAGAGCCCAGGCCCCAAGAGCGCACCCGAACAACCCGGGCACCAGAAACCAAAGGAGAGGAGCCCGGAGAAGCAAAAGACGCACCACCCAACAGGGGAGCGGGAACAGACCCAAACCAGGGGAGAAGGAACACCCAGAGCCAACAAGAGAGCAAGGGTGACAGACACCACAGGCCGAAAAGAGCCTGCGGGGGAGCCCAGGCCCAACAACAGGTCCCCAAAGGGAAAAGGCCAGAGCCCCAGACCCGAGGCAAAGCCAACTGCAAGCAGGAAGCAACAAAGCGGCCCACACACCAGGGGAGGCCCGACACCCAACACCCACAAGTAGGGAAAGGGCACAGCAGACAGGGCAGGGCAGAGGAGCCGGGCACCCGAAGAACAAGGGGCCACCCAAGGCAAAGGCCAAGGAAGACCAACGACACCCAGCCACCACAGGAGCAAAAAGGAGCGGCAGGCGCGAAGGCAAGCCCAACAAGCCAACATGCTAAAGGCCCACCAGAACAGAGGCAGGACACAACAGCCCCCCCCCCACTCCCAAAAAAAAACCAGGGGGAGGACCAAGCGAACCCGCAGAAGGCAGAAAACCCCCAGCAGGGGGCAAGCAAAAGCACCCGGAAGGATGCAACAAGCGCCCAACAGCGCAGGCGGCCAAATAACAATGCCGCAATGCAAGACTGATGACCCACAAGCAAGGAAACACCAGGATGCGAACACACAACCATCAGAGGAAGAGCCAGAGGCCAGAACCACTCGGCCACAGAGACTCAGCAGAAACACACGCACCAGGCCCGAACCCTCAAAGGGCAGGAACCAACGGGCGCATGGGCAGCAGGCAGCCGAAGGAAGCCCAAGAACTGCAAGGCAGCAGGACCCGAAAAAAACAGCCAGGGACGACCAGAACAGGCCAGAGCAACAGGCAAACCCAGGCGCACCCCAAACAGGCACCAACCAGGGCCGACCAGGCACAACACAAGCCCGAAAGGCAGGACGGCCGGAGGCCCAGAGGACAGAGCAAAGAGGCCACAAGAAGAAGCCAACAAACCCTGGGAGACACAGCCCAAAGCGAGCCAAGGCCCAGCAAGCCGACACCACCCCGGGAGGAACCAGGACCGACCCGGCCAAACCACAGGGCGGGCAGCAGGCAGAACAGAAGCCAAGGCCGCAGGCCAGCACAGCAAGAAAGCACAGCAAGCCAGAAACCGACGGGCGGGAAGCCCCAAGGGGACAGGCCAACAGCAGTCTCAAAAGGGACCGACCCCCAGCACAGACGCCAACCAGCAACAAGCGCCGAGCCAGCGAAAAGCCAAAAAGGCCTGGGAACACACAACCCATGGAGGAAGCCCCGAAGGACCCCCCCCCCCAGGCAAAAACCCCCCAAAAGAGGGCAGTGACACAGGGGAAACTACGGCCCAGGACAGGGAACCCAAGGACTGCCAAGAACCCAGGAGCAGGGGTCAGCGGAGGCAGAGAAACAGGCCGGAGACAGCAAGGGCCCCGGACCGAGACAAAAAACCGACCGACACCCCACGCAACCAGCAAAGCACAGAGGGCCAGCACGCAGGAACAGGAGCCAGCAAAGAGAAGCCCCCACAGGAACCCACCAGCACCTGGAGAGACCAGAGGAGGACGGGAACCAACAGCACCGGAAGAAAGCAAGGAACCCACAAGGGCAAGGCTACAGGGAGACCAGCCGAACCCAACGCAATGGCAGAGCGCAAGGAGCGCAAGAAGGAGGCCCCGGGACCAAACCC
Organism: Calotriton arnoldi; assembly: GCA_963921515.1. Classification (NCBI taxonomy): domain Eukaryota; kingdom Metazoa; phylum Chordata; class Amphibia; order Caudata; family Salamandridae; genus Calotriton; species Calotriton arnoldi. Next base: position 315,845 of record CAWUFW010012316.1, on the reverse strand, counting down.
CGGCAACCCCCATAGGTCCAGGCGCACAGGGCGGTAGCAACCAGAAGCAAGGGGGAAGACACCAGCCAGGGCCGCAAGCGAACCCCAGGTAAAGAGCAAAAGCCCATCAACCCAAGAACACCAAGGCGAACTCCCATCCAGGAAAGAGCCAGACCGGACCCCGTCCACCATCGAAAACAGACAAGACCAGGGCCCACAGGGAGGCACCGGAAGCCAAGACAAAAGCCAGACAACCAAGGAAGCACCCGGACACCAACAGCACCAGGAACCCCAAGGAGGTCCCCCATCAAGGCACCAACCAGGGCATATGCACCACAACTCCGGAGACCATACGAGAACAGGAGCGGACAGGCCCGAATGGTCGCAGGGCGAACAAAGAACCTGCAGAAAAGAGGCATATGGACCTGCATCATGAACGTAATGAGAAGCAGGACTCGAAAGTGCATGAGCAGGATGCGGGGTGCGCAGCAAAGACCCCCATAACTTCCTGCCAGCACAGTCACGGGTCCACGCCGCCACCCAACTGCCACCAATGCTTCATAAGGTATGTGCCTCAAAGTCCGAAATTCTCCCTTGAGGTGAGAAGACGGAACACACAAAGTGCCAGAGGAAGCTGCTGTAGCCTGCATACCACGGTGAAAAAAATTGAAACCACTATGCGGTACTCACCAAGGGGGGCAGGAAGAGCGCACCACCAGCTCACTGCCCCCCCATCAGCCCTCCCAGGCACGCACCCGGGAACCAGCGCCGGGAGGAGAATGCCGCCAGCAAGGCCAGCTCCGGAGTGACCCATCCGAGCAGCAGGGGCACCAGGAGGTCGGCAGGAAACCAAACGCCAGGCAGGGGGCCCAGGAACATCGCCCAGCTGAGTCCCAGGACCCGCCAAACAGCCGCAGCCGCGCGTCCCCCAGACCGGCCAAGCCACAGGGAGACGCGCACTGCAACCCGGAAGGAACCGGGAGGAACGGCGCCCCAGCCGCAAAGGGCCAGGCGGAATCCAACGCGACTCCTGGCAAGCCCGGCAGGCCAGGAGAACGCGGAAAGAGGACGGCGAGGACAGCCCAGCAGCCCCGACGAGACGTCCAGTGAAGCAACCAGCAGGTAAGTCCAACACGTCCCATTCTGTCGGAAGACAGAAAAAAAGAACAGGCTGCATGCTGGGTTGGTACCGCTTATGTACTCCCAGTGGGAGGGAGTGGTTTGGGTATCCCAGCATGCTCCTGTTCTTTTTTTTTTTTTCTGTGGCGGAGATGGTCATCTCCACTTTGTTAAGGAATGGGACGAGGACAGGAGGGACCTGGGGGTAATGATAGGTTCTGCATGCCTTTGTCAAACCCCTGCCACTACTGCACACCCGTGGTCCCAGTGCATAGGGCCTGAGGCCATAGTGGGTTCAAGGTTCCACATCACATGCAAGTGGTGACAGGCTCTGCAGCTGTGGTGCAATCTTTAATCCATGATGTCCTAGAAGTGAAAGGATTTACATGGCTGTGCCAGGCACCTGAGCCCTGGAACCAAATTGTGAATGCCATTTGTACAGATCAAATGATGAAGAGGGCTAACTTAAAGCCCTTCTATATATGTATGCAAGTATGTATTTTGTGCATGATTTCTTTTATTACAAGAGGCTCGTGATATAACTAAAGTTGTCCAGACCTAAAAATGTGCAGTAGTTCGCACTGTTTGGACCCATTTTAGTTAAAGATTTCTCTGGGAGAATTCAACCAAGCCACCTGGAGAAGGTTAGGCGAGAGGCGTAAAGCAGGCCTCTGCAGCCCCTGCGGCACAGGGGGCCCTAACTCTCCAGCGAGGCCCAAACCCTTCAAATGGCCCCCTAGTCAGCCGAAGACCAGCACATATGAGACTCAGGAGCTCCGCATCCCATTCTGCAGAGGGGTCCGTCATTGGGAGTTACGCCACTGGGTTAGCCCTCTCAGTCCATTCACTCAGTTGAAACAAAAATGGCAGGGCTAGCTTTGGTCCCCAGGGCTACCCTGGAGAAGGGGGCTGTGCTGTCTTCATGGGCCCACAGGCCAGAGGCCCAGGAGCCCCGTGCTGTGGACAGAATGCAGCTCTTTCTAAAAGCAGTTGGTCATGAGAAGCACTACACTGGCATGAAAATGCAACACATATGAAGAGATTGTCACCCCTAGGGCATGATATTGAGCTGTACGAATGACCTTTATCTATGCAAATGTAACCTAACCATAGCGGTTGTGAGGTTTAACACTGGCCGCTAGCCAACCAATAGACACGCGAAAGATGAAGAGGACAGTGAGGTTTCTTCCTGAAAGATGGCATGGATGAGACTACACCAGCAGGGCTCAGCATTGTTCCTTGAGGACTGGTCCACAGCAGAGGTTCAAGATAAACATCGACCATGTAAACGGTTCCCATTTACATTCATTGTTATTAAATTTATTTCATGGACAGATAGAGTTTTTTTATTTTTATTTATATAGCGCGAACTAGAACCGAGAAATCGGGTATCAGAGCGCTTTACATGAGCACCAGTTTCGTTACAGAAAGACACATTCATTTTTGTTAGGCACGGGGAGATTAAGTGATTTGCCTAGAATCACAGGATCGTTGCTGAGACTCGAACCCGGTTCCCCAGCTTCGAGGTCGACCGCTCTAGCCGTAAGGCTACATCCTCTCCAATGACGAAACTTTTGCAAAGGTTCGGCCACTGTAAATCACCAGGCTAGATATACTTTCTATAGAAGGCAGGCGAGGACATCACCGGCCCATGCTGCTAGTTACAAGGTACAGTTTACCTCATTCATTTAGCTTCAAGCTTTTAATCCCTTCTACCCATCCTCAAACTATTCTACAAAACCTCCATGTATGTTGATTTCTGATGTAAGACGTGACAGAAATAGTTGCAAGGTTTCTATTTTCGCCACCCTTTTACCTAGCACTCAACTCAACACATGTCAGAGAGTGCACCCACTATATTAGTTTTTATTCAGCTGTACTGTCCAGCCACATAGGGTTACAGTAGGCCTCTAATCTATGCAGGACTATGGGTCATGAATGTACAAGGACATCTCTTCCCTATTCCAAAGATGGCCTGCCAAGGAGGGAGCTGACTGCATCCTTTTGGACAAGAAAGAGTTGGGGAGCCCACTGCCTAGCAAAAAAACTGAAACACAATACTTACAAATTACCCATATTTCCCTACTTGTTTGCAGTCTGCACATTTAGCAGCTTTTTTTCATATTCCACATTTTAATTTTTTTTGTGCTTCTTTTTTAAACACTTCTGACATGTTCCAGTGAGGTTACTTACTTAGCTCTTGCTACCTTTTGCAACTACCTACAGCTAATTAGATTATAAAGTTTCTCAACAAGATTTTCAACATTTGTGACCTCACTACCTTTCCACTGGGACTCATGGATATATAGTTAGAACATTAAACATTCCTCTGGTGTGGTCCGGAGCCTTCTTGTCAAGGAGACACTACAAGATATACCTTGAGAGCTCACCTGTTCAGACAATTGCTTTGAATTTTAAGGCCTGCCTGACCTACTCTGTTTATGGTTTCTAGTAAAAATATATAGGGGAAAAAAGTAGACTGAAAAAAGGTCACGTCAAAAATCGTGCCTACTGAAAAAAATAGAACAAAAAGATTGTGACTACAAAAAATTGAAAAATGTTGTGCCCTATAGGGCAAAGATAAATGTACTGGGAGCAGGGGCAAGGGTGAATCCTCCTGCTAAAGTAGCGGAACATTTACAGTGAAGAGAGGAAGTGGGCAGGGGACTGGTAAAAGGGCTTTTAGGATTCAGCAATGGGCAACTTTAAAGGTTAGAAAGGGGTTGTAGGGTTGAGGGAGTGGTAGCCTTAAGGGAAAGAATGGGATTTGTAGGGTTCAAGAATGAGTAGTGGAAATGGGTTATTAGGGGTTGTGAGGATTCAGGACAGGGTAGAGTTGCTGGATAGTAAAGGGTTTTTAGGGTTCAGGGAAGGGGAGCATTAACAAGTAGTAAGGGCTTTTTAGGGTTCAGAGAAGGGTAACTTTAAAGGGTAGTGAAGGGGTTTTCATGGTTCAGGGAAGGGTAGAATTAGGGAGTAGTAAGGGCTTGTTAGGATTTAGGGAGGATAGTGTTAAGAGTTAGTAAGGTTCTTTTAGGATTCAGGGAAAGTTACATAAAGGGATAGTGAGAGGCTTTTAGGGTTCATGGAAGGGTAGCATTAAGAGGTAGTAAGACATTGGTGTAGTTCAGGGATTGGTATCTTTAAGTGGTAGTTAGGGGCTTTTGGGTTCAGGGAAGGATAGCGTTAAGGATTAGTAAGACTTTTTTACGGTTCAGGGATGGGAAGCCTGAAGGCATACTAAGGGGTTATGAGGGTTAAGTTAGATACATTAAAGAATGCATGTTATAAAAATTATTTTTAGAATTCTACATTTTTGGAATTATCATAGATAATATTGAAGGATACAACATTATTACCTCGACAATTTAATGTAGTCGACATTTTAAAAGTCGACTTTATTACATTCAACTGTATTTTCTGAGACGTAGCCGCTTACTTATTTTACTTGGCAGTTTGTCGAACTCTACACCATTAACTATGAGACGCTCATTCATGCTTAAAAAGACCATCTTGGTATAGCGGGCAAGGCATTGGAGTGGTTACAATCTTGTCTAGATAAATACTTTGAATTGATGGAAGCTGACAATTCTTTGTCTAACTCTGTTGCTGTACCAAAAGCAGTTCCTCAAGGATCTGTTTTAGCCTCCACACTCCTCTTCCACCCCAATTCAAACTGGGATGATCCACTGATATGTTGGATAGTTCTCACACAATTATTGAAAAGTGTTGTCCCCAATAATCACTTTAATCTTCAGAAACTCATTTGTAATACTGCCAGAAATGCCAGCCATCAACTTAGAATTTTCCAGGGTTCAAATGTTTTCTACCTGAACAGGACCTTAAAGTCGTCTCTGAATTCACTTGATCCTGTTAAAGATATCCTGCAGGTAGCAGCTCATCATATCTACAGGACTGACCATCATACATTTATCAATCTGTCCTGCACTCCTCGAACTGGCTACCTATTGAGGACTAACCTGCATATTAACTTTCATGTTTAGTACACAAACGTTTGTACTCTAATCACTCCCACGATCAGGCCAGAACACTGATCTTAAGGCGTTCTCGCCAAGTGCACAGTTCTGACAATCTCCTAGTCGAAACACATTTTCAATAAAAAATATACCTGGAACCAGTTATCCTCTGGATGTGGGCTCAGTGTCTGGATTTCCATTTGTCCAGCTATCCACTTTATTACCTCCTTACCTGCATTCAAAAGAGTTTCAGCAATTCCTTCTAAATTTTCACTTCTTTCCCACCATCTTCTATCTATGGGCCATATGTATGAATACATTTTCCCATAGACACAGAAAGGGTAAAACCCTTTGATACATCTGCCCCTATATATCTTCCAAGCATGAAGTTTGCCTTTTTAGGTAACATTTTTGACTTTTTTTCTTTTGGACTTGTATAATTGTTCCTCTGTCATTTTTTACTATAGGCACTCATCATGGATAAGCACTAGAGATGGGTTGGTTCTGCTGTTTACGTTGAGTTTGTCTTTTTTCCCACCCAGGGACCCAGTACTGCACATGTTTTTGCACCATGTGCTTGCTGTTTGATGTAACCCTCTACATATGTGTAAAACGTTTTTAATCTAGTACTGTTGATCTTTTGATTATAATATATTTAGAACGTGACTCTCTCCTTTTCACATTATTGCTTGTGTATTTGCTCTATGCACTTCCTATACTATGGTCTATTCAAAGGGCTCTGTTGCTAATGGGTCATTAATGCAGGATATAAAACCCTCAATATATGGCAAATAAATCCATTATATTTGGAAGAATCCAGTTTTCCATGTTTGGAGGCCTCACTTTTGCATAGTGAATGTCCCTGAAACCTTTGTACATGAAACACCCCTCTTAAAGACTGGAGACTAAATTGAGTAATGTTATACACACACGTGGATGAAACTTGGGACACGTGTTGTCATTACAAAGTTGAGGCCATCAATTACCTTGAGTATCTTTCACACCATATACTTCAAACTATCCATTGTTCAGACACCCAGACAGATATTTATCGCGTCCTCGAACCAGTTTATCTAGAAGTGCTGGTGGTGGCAAGTGTACTAATGTTGGCTCTGTGCCTTGCAAGCCTACACAAGCGGAGCATGTATCCCCTGGTAGGACTAGGAGTCTGTACAGTTGGCACTGCCTCCCTGCGTCTGCCAGGACAGGTACAGTGTGGGGAGAGAGGCAGTGGTGTAACAAAAAATGATGGAACCACCTGAAGAATGTGAGAAGGGGCGCTCAGTTCCCCATATCCCACCTATATTCATAGACCTTGGGCTGAAAGGGGTCCTATGAAGAGTGGGACCCCGTATACCGCAGGCGCAGCTGGGTCTGTGTTACACGTCTGAAGAAAGGGTAAATAGACATGCAAAATACTGGCACCGACACATGTGGGCGTGTGTTGATGGGTTCTGCGTCTCTAATTCCAGAAAAGGTAGTAATCTGACAGCCTAAATCAAGAGTAAGAAACTGATCATTGTAGAAAGGGAACAGAGCAGCCCACTGGGGAAAACCACTCCACCAGGTTCTGTCTGGAAACACTAGACGAACCCCACCAATGGTAAATTCACCACTAGGGATCAACTCAATGCCACATATTTCGCCTTTATAGAAAATAAGGCTGTCACCAAAAATACGATCTGGTCTGAGCTGTTCTTAAATAATATAAAAATCAGACCCTTCATGAAGCGCAGGGTCACCCCATATCCAAATAATGCCACAAGATTCCAGGCACAGCCCCCTTTATTTACATGTTTATTTCTGTCCACTAATATTTTGTGCTACTAGGATAAGCATTTTCCACCGGAAGTATAATTCACTCATTTTATTTGTATTCATTAAGGACTTGCGGGTAAGCACTGTCGTAGGGCCTGATTTATAGTGTGGCCTACAGGTTACTCTGTCATAAAGTGACAGATATCCCCTCCGCCTTATCACACATGCATTAGGATCAAACGCCCTTGCAGCAAGTTAGACCGGATATCCAGCACTTTTGTGACACTAAATCAGGCCCTAGGGCCCCTAGGTTCACTGGAAGTATCCCCGGAATGTGTCAGGGGCTTCTCAGTAAGAAGTACTGCTTAAGGCATCATTCCTTTTGTATTAGTTGGTGCTGGTGACAGCTTCTGCTGAGTCAGGCATTTAACACCCAGGGATTTGCTTCAAATATGCATTCTGCTTATAAGCCAAAAGCACCTTAAAGTCTCTGTTGCCTGTCCTTTGTGTTGCCCCGGAGATTAGTTTATAATTCAGATCAGACAATGTTTTCAAGGTCTGCATGTAAGTGACTCATGTTTCGCCCAGTATGGCTTTTGTCTCACAGGTCTTTTTTAAGGCTACAAGTAAATCAAAAGCAGTTGCATATTTAATGAAGAAATAATGCCACTTTAATTGAAAATATTAAAGTCAGGGATCAGATAAAAAATCTAAGCACAGGGAGTTCAAATGACTTCACAGCACCAATATACAGGTAGTAAATACAGAGGCAGGGTTGGATTGGGATTAAAAATCGGCCCGGGCACGCTAAAAAAAAGTGGCCCACATTTCCATATTGCCTTTTCGCAAAACACTGCTTCGGCGAAATTACACCTGAAAACTAGTGAGGCCACTTTTGCTAAGACCCCCTGCCCCCGCTCAATATGCATAAATGGGCCGGCCAAGCGAGAGAAAGGGAGTGACACCTCTTCCGTTGATAAAAGGGAGGTAACAGAGAAAGGCCACTCAGGGACCCACTGGGCTCTGGCAGCATCGAACAACGCAGAAACCGCCCAAATCGGCCCCCCAGGCTGCTCAATAAAGCAGCCCACAGCTGGAACTGGACACCGGCCCCTCGGGCATTGCCCGAGTGCCCACGTTACCAATCCGACGCTGTACAGAGGGCTGCACTGCAGTCCATCTCCAGGGCGCCATGATGAAGGGCTTTGCCTTGGCAAATGAAGGAGTTGACCCAGTGGGCTCGGTGAGCAAGGAATACCGAACCAAGACTTGTAATGGGGGGGATAGGGAACAGATTATTAGAATAGAATCTACTTGCAGGCATGTGTGAGGAAGTGCTGGCAAATTTTGGTGAATATGGCACCATCTTCCTTAAAGCTGGGCACCATACAGACTTCCTGATTGATAGTGGTGGTAGAGATGGCTCAGTGCCTGGAATCAATAACAGCCAGGGCACAAAACCTCAGCTTCAGTATTTCTTTATTTTCATGGTTTTGGATTCACAAAAACAGGAAAACAAATTAGAAATATTTGTTCATCACAATAAGGGGCTTTGCTATCCACAGGAGAGTTCCTGCTTTATCCTACTTATATGTGTCCTTGAGATGCCCTGTGGCACACACAGAATAGACGGCTGATAGGTCCAAATCTTCTACAAAGCCTATGCCACCCATCAGCTAGAAGGTTAGCGATACTGATTGATGGGGAGAGGGTGGTGATTTCCCTTCAGTGCTTTAACTTATTCAAAGTTTTCAAGTCCAAGGGTGTCAACAGGAAGAAATGGAATTTATCTGCAAAAGTTAACCTGCCCAAGCTTAGGTAGAGCATTTCAGATGTGGAATCACCATAGGCTGTCCTTTAAGTAATCTTAATTTAAATGAGAATTAGGAAAGTACAATTAGGCCAAAGGCCTAGCACTATAATAATACATTATCAAACATGATGTTACTCCTGTAGTGTGTGCAATATAGCAACTAAAAAGGATTTGTAGACACCAGTGTATATTACAATTTCTAATTCGTTGATGATATTGTGGTTGAAAGTTTAATGTGATTAAATATTTAACAAGTTCAAATGTATGATAATGTATAATGCCTGCGGGATAAATCATACACGGTACGCTCTTTTTTGTCCCAAAAAAGTTTATCAGTTATATGTCACACATGGTCCAAAAGAAAATATTTTATACATTAGCCAAAACATATCAATTTTCGAACCACAATATCCTCACATCTTTAAAACTGCACTTCCTTAAACATAAACTATGTAAACATTGCAGTTACATTGGAGCACATCAACAACATGTAGGGTTTTGTCACCAGCAAAACAGAGTATATGGAGTTTGACTGTTTGTGTGGATGTAATGAAAAGGATGCTTTACAAACAAACCCAGATTAAGGATGAGAATGTCCTCATCACCAATACCAACTCCGAATAATCCTTCCACCCTTTCCAACGCTACCGCGATCATTGTCTAAATTACTGGGCTGCATATTAAATATATATAAAAAACAAGGGTAACCCCGTAGTAAGACCAGGGGTGGTAATATGGTTAAGGAGAACAGTGGTCTCAGGGAGGCTTCAAGAGTCCTCGTGTAGCCTGGGCTACTGTAAATGAATGCAGAGTTACTCAAAACAATTACTTTCAATAGTAGTCCAAACAGGACTCATTAAGCAATATATGCCAGGACACAGGGTGCAGAATGACATCACATTTATTAACACCATAAATGGAGTATCATTCAATTTTCAACGTTTAATAGTTCTGGTGCTCACACAAAAAAGTGCAAGTGCGTGAAGTGAAAGTGCTTAGTGACATTTAAAACATTACATCGCATTGACAACAAGCTAAAAAACTCCAAACTATTCAATTACAATGAAGGAGTTTTTGGTTGTAAGGTCGACGGCGTTTCGATCTTAATGATTAAAAGATCATCATCAGGACTGATGTGTGAGCAATTAGAATCTAGTCAATTTAGGCGAAAGGAAAATGTCAACACGCGATTGGAACCCGCGAAGCTGAAGTCCCAAGGCGGGTGGATGGAGGATCGGATCAGGGATCAAGGAGGATGTAAATCAGCCGGTTAATGAGGAAGGAATCGACGACACCCAAGGGTTATTTAGAACCGGGATGAGTCCGGAGATCAAGGGTTCCACATCCGTCGCGGAGTGAATCCGAGTGCTCGGATTCACTCCGCGACGGATGTGGAACCCTTGATCTCCGGACTCATCCCGGTTCTAAATAACCCTTGGGTGTCGTCGATTCCCTTCCTCATTAACCGGCCTTGGGACTTCAGCTTCGCGGGTTCCAATCGCGTGTTGACATTTTCCTTTCGCCTAAATTGACTAGATTCTAATTGCTCACACATCAGTCCTGATGATGATCTTTTAATCATTAAGATCGAAACGCCGTCGACCTTACAACCAAAAACTCCTTCATTGTAATTGAATAGTTTGGAGTTTTTAGCTTGTTGTCAATGCGATGTAATGTTTTAAATGTCACTAAGCACTTTCACTTCACGCACTTGCACTTTTTTGTGTGAGCACCAGAACTATTAAACGTTGCAAATTGAATGATACTCCATTTATGGTGTTAATAAATGTGATGTCATTCTGCACCCTGTGTCCTGGCATATATTGCTTAATGAGTCCTGTTTGGACTACTATTGAAAGTAATTGTTTTGAGTAACTCTGCATTCATTTACAGTAGCCCAGGCTACACGAGGACTCTTGAAGCCTCCCTGAGACCACTGTTCTCCTTAAGCATATTAAATATATGCACAGCCTAAGCTTTGATTGCTGCCACCCCTTTTTATCTGATTTTAGACTCTTTTAGTGACTCTACGCCTGAGTCGCCATATTGCGCCATGCGTGTAATGCATATCTTCCATGTGTATGTCTTGTATACACATGGGTCTAGCTAAGGTAGAAACCTAATACCAAAAACAAATCAGGGTAGTAGGGCCTCCTCTCGTTCCCCTGCCTCATTTTGAGGTTGGGGAACATATGTATCCTAACAAAGGAAACCTTATCAGGGAAACCGCTGTAAGGACCTGACACTCAGTAGTGTAGCCAGGGTGTCATGGACTCTAGTGCAAGGAAGGAAATGGGCCCCCTGGCTCCTGTTTGAATTATAAAATACAGCAGTAATCAGGGTTGAGTGGGGTCCTCAGGTCTCTGTGTCCCGGTGCCAATGCACCTGCTGCACCAATGGAAGCTACGCCCCTTCTCAGACTGGTGTTAACAGCGTTGGAGGGCCCCCCAATTTAGGGTGGCCCCTCTCACCCAGTTCCCACTGGCTACCGTAGGAGACCCACCATCAGCCATGATCCTCCCAGACAGAAAAAGCCCCCAAATGTCTCCCATGAGCAGGGAGAAAACCTGGGGACATTAGTTATCCTTTCTCCAAAGATGAAACACTCTTAGCATGTCTGCCTTTGGAAAAAACATAAGTGATTGTAGGTCCAATAGACAGCTATGGCATTGAGGACCTGCCAACACTGTCTATTTATCCGGCAGGAGCCACATTATGGGGAAAAAGTCCTCCTACATGTCCGACATATTTTAAATTGGTGCCCTGGCTGTAGCTTGGATGCAAAGATGCTGTATTTGCAGCCCCAGCCTGCGAAACTATTAGGGTTTTATACAAAAGAGATGAATTAGCCCACATTGTTGAAGATGTCCATGCAGGCAGTGTTCAATGGTTGGGTGTGTCGGTGCACAGTGTCACACCGTCACACTGTTGCACGGTCAGCGTGCTATTCAATTCTTGACAAGGTAATCTCCTCAGGGTGCCATGCTGCAACCTTTTTAGGTCTCTCCTACACAGCACATGTGCTGTACTGCAAATGTATTGTTTACGGTTGAGTTTATTGTTTACAGTTCAGTGTTCAGGGTTACAACCAACTCACAGTATGCCAATAGTTGTTTTCGTTGTCACTCTTATTTGCAAACCTTTGATTGCTTAGCTTCCATAGGCTTCCCTTCTGTTCTTGTGTTAGCTCCTTCATGGAGCAAGCACACGTTCTTCCTCATCTTTGTTTTTCCTCGTCTTTTTGCAGCACAGTATTTTTTTTAATTTTGTAAGTGTTTTAGTATTATTCTTGGAATTGCAATGTGGTTTCCTACTTTTAACATAGGCATACGGCTTCTTCTTTATGTTGCTTACACCTGCCCTCTTTATTGAAGCTTTCGTTACTTCCAACCACAACTGTACTACTCTAAATCACTCTATGCTACGCTGCTCCATTCCACTCTATGCCATTCTACATCACTCTCAATCTCACTCTACTCTGTGCCACTCCACTCTACTCTACGCTACTCTACTGCATGCCACTCTATGCCATACCATTTCACTCCACACATTGCCACTGTATGGCACTCTACATCACTCCACTCTTATGCCACTCTACGCTACGCTTTCCCACTCTACGGCATTCCACTTTATGCCACCCTATTCTACATTCCACTCTACATTATTCTACACCACTCCCGCCACTCTAATCTAATCTACGCTACTCCACTCTACTCTATCCCACTCTACTTTACGCCACTCTACGCTTACTCCACTCCACCCCACAGAATGCCATCCTACACCACTCCACTCTACGCCAATCTGCTATACGTCACTCTATGCCACTCTATTCTGTGCCACTCTGTGCCACTTCACTCCACTCTACGCCTCTCACTTTATGCCACTCTACTCTAAACCACTCTACTCTATGCCACTCCACTCTACTCCATGCCACACCTCGCCACTCTACTCCATTCAACCCCCTCTATGCCACTATACTCTGCACCACTCTACTCCATTCTACTCTATGCCACCGTATTCTACGCCACTCTACTGTAAGCCACTCCACTCTATACTGATCAAATCTATGCCACTCTACTCTATGCCAATCTAGTCTACATCACTCTATGCCATTCCAGTCTACGCCACTGTACGCCACTCAATTCTACACCACTCCACACAATGCTGCTCTGCAGCATTCTGCGCCACTCCACTCTACTCCATGCCACTCTATTATATGCCACTCCACTCTATGGCACTCTGTTCTACACACTACATTCCACTCTATGTCACTCTACGCCACTCTACTCTATGCCACTCTTTTCTATGCCTCTCCACTCTACGCCACTCCACTCTACACCACTCCACTCTATGTCACTCAACTCTATGCTACTCCACTCTACCCTACTGTAAACCTCTCCACGCCACTGTATGCCACTCCACTCTACTCCACCCTCTACACCACTCTACCCCACGCCCCTAACTTTTAGCAGTGCTGAAGAGCAGCCATGCCTAGAAGACATTGATAAAGCCAATAGCTTCAACATAGGTGAGATATTGGCTTTAATTTCGTCGGTACAAATAGAGATGTGTTCCTATGAGTCAAAATATATTGTTTCGTTGATTATGATTTTGATTACAGAGAATTGGAATTTTGCCAGTCTGCACGCCTTGTGCTTGCTGTAAATTGCCTGTATTTTAAACACTTTTGCAGCTTCCACTAATCTGCAGATTTCTATATGGGGCCTTCCACTGCGAGCAGCTAAGCATGAACCAACTGCAGGCAACCATTTTGTATGGAGAACCAACATTCTAACTGTAGTACTCTGATGCTTGGCATAGAGAGGATCACATGCTTAATCTAATCTAGGTTGAAATTTATGGGCTTGGAAGGACAATTTGTTTCCAACTGTTGTTACCTCACCAGGGTACGCGCTCTCTTCAAGCGGTGGAACAGAAGCTGGTGGTCCCAACCTGACTTCTTCCACTTCTCCCATGTCTCCACATGCTCGAGGGAGGTGGGAGACGTCATTCCCTTGTCAGTGCAGATGTCTGCAGACCCGTGCTGACTTGGAAAAGGGTGCTGCATCGACCAGCAACTCTCACCCATCCTATGTCAGCCCTGCACCAACTGCCTGATCTCAGTATGAGAGTGCAGAGCATGGCTTTGAGGCACGGAGAGTGAGTAAAGAGGGTATGGTGCTGGAAGTGGGTGGCAGGAAGCCAAGCTGCTTTTCTATATTTTTGGTGAGTGAAGGGAAGGGAGGCCATGTTATGTATGGCTCCCGACCCCCCATTACTCCTTTGCCTCTGTGTATCTACTGAAAGCCGAGACTTGATTTTTGAAGGGGGCTTATATAACTTAAAATTGTAGATGTCTAAAAAGTGGTTTTTTTTAGTTTTGAGTGACATCATAGACAACTCAGGGTTCGCTCTCATCCTCTATTTGATGTCATGCAAACCTTGTGGTCAAAGACATCTATGTGTTCCTCTTCGGCCCCTACTAAATAACCTACTTACTACGCATTGTGCCTCAAAAAGTATATGTTTGTGATATGTCTGGATCGTGCATTTCCATGTGTGTGGCATAACACTGCCTTTCGCTATCTTTATGTATATTATGTATAGAAAATGTGCTATATCTCTGGAGCTTGCTTGTCCGTGTGCATGGCCTTACACCGCTTTTCAATTTTTTTGCTTTTATAATAAATATGAGAGATCTCTGGAACTTTCATGTCCGTTTGCAAGGCATAATTTTTCTTTTGTCTTTATTTTTATAATTTAAAGAAAGCACACGTGCATAACACCACTTTTCCACATTTTTATTTTTATAACTAGTTTCCAAAGTTTGTACCAACTTACTTAATGGCTGGGGGTCTGTTAGAAAAACAAAGTACTAGTGGACTAAAGTGAAGAAGGCAGTGCTTAATTTGTAAAATAATAAGTGTCGGGCCCTTGTCAAGAGGCCACTGCAGCATGCCCTACTCATTGCCCCTATACATGCCGCCAGTGACAGAATCAGCACAAGTACTAATCAACACACCCTACAAGTATGACATTTCAGACTATTCCAGACCCCAAAGCTACAATAATGGCTTGGGCAGCAGATATTAGTCATTTTAAATGTTCATTGATTTAATAAACAACTGTTGTGTTAATTTCTAATTTAGATAAACAGTGCAGACAATTAAGTTCTGGTGCTTAGCACCAGAAACCACTGGCTCAAATTAAGCACTAAAGGCATTATAGCATGTAACATGTGGTAATACTACCTTTCAGCACAGCTCTTATTTGGGGAATGCCTGGGCAGATTTTTGTTTATGGCAAAGTAATCTTGTGTAAATACCTGCATTTCACATTATGATGGTACACAAAATGCCAGAGATTTAGCCATTACGCAAGATCTTTTAACTAAGATGTTATAGGGTAAAAATCCTATTGCGGGAAAAAGATAAGTTCCAGGGGCCAAGGTATAGCTTAGGCTGCACCTGCAGCTTGCACCACTCACTGCACCTGCCAGTGCAGCAAAATGCCAGTACCAATGGCCTGGATGCTCTGCTATTATTATTTTTTTAGTGTATTTTGATTTGTTAAACTGATGTGCGGTGCTCAAAATAGCCAGACAGCGCCACCATGTGTGGTTGACTGTCCTAAGAAAAGTACGGGTATTAAGAATTGTCAGTGGCCAACACTGTCACAAATTAAGCACTGCTTGTACCTCTCCAGGCTCCAGAGTGGCTCCACAATGATTTGGAGGGCAAGGTGAAAAAGAGAAACAGACTGGAAAAACTCAGCAACCACAGCAGGAAAAAACTGGAAACCAGAAATAACCTCTGAAGATCAAACAGGCCAAGAGTACACAGGAACTGAAGAGCAGTTTGACAAGGACCCAGTATGTAGTTGAGCATTTGGAGCGAGCAACAAGCCAACAGTAAGAAGCAAAGTTATAAAGCAAACATTGAATGCAGCACCTGCATCTGCTTATATAAGGTTAATGGGGGCATGACCTGAATTGAAATGAGCTTACAGGAAGCAATAGATGACTTCCATCTTGCCTTGGTCTAGCTCGCTTATTACTAGCACTTCCTGTGATTGTTGCCAGTGAACACTTGGACTGGACTTAGGATGAGAGGATTCAGTCTGAAGAAACATGTGGCATGGGCTTGGCCCGGCGCCTACCTCAAATCCCTCTCCACAGCTCTGTTTGTTGCACATTCCCCTTCTGATGCCACAGATTGCCAAGAACTGTATGTCTCAGCAGCTGCATGAATTCATGCAATCATCACTGGCCTGTGGTGCCCCCAAAATACCAAAGGGATCACCATCAGATCCATATAGAAGAGAGGACCCCCCCATAGCTAACTGCCAGATGAGGACGCCTTTTCCCACAATGGGTAAACTTGACCACGAAAACACTCATGGCCTGATTGTGAATTTGACAGACAGTCAGGGCTGGACTGGTTACTGGGTGTTTCAGTGGGCTAGCAGGGTGGGGTCACTTTTACTGCTATGGGAGTGTTTTTTTTCTGGGAACCCTTCGGCTATGTTCCTACATTCAGTGCTTCTACATAAAAGATGCAAAGACATATGGTTTTAAAGCAGGCTTAAAGCGTACTTTAAAACCATTCGTTTTTCCTGTTCACGAAGGAGGCACAGGACATTACCTTCACCATCTTGACAGACTACTGTCTGTCACATTTAGAAATGACCGCCGGCCCAGCTGTCTTTTCTGTATTTTGAAAGGATCCACCATCACTGCGGTTTCTGTCAATGTACAAAAGTTTGGTAGGCAGCCGCCACAGGTTTTAACAGCAGTTCACCAAACTTTATATGTTTTTCAGAAAAAAACTCCCAAAGCTGTAGTTTTTTTCATATAAACAAAACAATAATGACCCCCCCCCCACACACCCTTGGAATTTTCTCCCAGGGTGGGTGGGTCTTTTACTTTTTTTCTGGCCCTCACCACCAGGTTTTGCCTGATGGTGGCAGACAGAAAACCCCCCATTACATTTCCACTTTAAATAGGGCGAGCTGTTTAATGTCCTTTAAAAAGAGGCTCTGTCAACAGAAAACCTAAGGTCTGCCCCTCTGTAAATGAGCCTGGTGGACGGAGAGTTTGGCAGATAGGGTTCTCTGTCACGTTTGTGGCGGAGTGCCCTATCCGGCAAACTCTAAATAAGGCCCTAGGTTCCCCACTGTATTACTCACTTACAGTGGTTGCTGCCCCGCTGTACCTGGGAGTTGGCTGTCACAGTAGGTATGAGAGGTATTTTGCTTTTTTTTTTTTTTTTTAAACCTTGAATTATGGCCCATAATATTGTGTTTATGAGATTGTGGTTTGCAGATTCCCTCAACCATCTTGGGTATTGTCTGTGCTTCCATAAGTTGAGATAAGTAAGAAACCTTATGGCATTAGATAGTGGTGGGGTCATATAACAGCAAAATGTGTTTTTCTTGTGCACTGGGGGTGCTCTTGTGGCAAAATAGCATTTTGTCTGCAGCTGTGAAAATCGGTAGTCTGCTCCTGATTTTGCAACAACTGATGCTTAAATGCATCTTTCTCCGGCAAACTATAATTATACACTTTAGATAGCCTTTAATCCTTAGACAAAATAAAGCTTTATTTCAAAATTCTGGTAGCTAACGTTGAAGCAGTAGAGGCACGAGGGTTTTGGCCAAAAGACTGTGGCATTGTGCTCCTCCACATTTCCACATATCGTTAACTGCTTATGTAGGAAATCTGGCACACCCAGCTAGTGTAACCCCAGGCTCCATCAGCGTTGGCTGACGTCAGAACAGGCCTTGAGTGGATTGGAATAAAGCCCAGAACAGAAAGCATGTAAGATGAGTTTTTGGAAATGCTCCCAGGAAGATTTTTGATTGAGAAATAGTTTGCCTGAACAGTGTACATCAGAGTATCTTGTCACATACCATACAATGCCAAGACTCAGACGTACTAAAGTCAGGCAGCACAGCCCTCCATGAAAATATGCAGGGCTGCCAGGCATAAAAGAGAAAAAATGTGCATTGCTTTATTTACAAATAATGCTATGTTGATGGTGTCACCTTCTGAGCTTCCGCTAAAAAGCATTTTGGCATGACTCTATTCACTGCGCTGTGGCTTCAAGGCTAGTTAGTGCTGCCTTGTGTGGGATTTGTACTCATGGCTCGCCATTTAGAACAAATTTAATTGTGAGGCCAAAGCCCATGGGCAAGCCGCATACATTGAGTAAAATCATGGAAATTACATGTTACATTGAGAAATATCACCCTTGTTTGCACCTGGTTTCATGTGGGGCTGTGGTTGCACACAGAGTCAGGTCATGATGTATTCGTAGACTTGGCTTTGCATGAAGAAATATGGGTGTACTCACTGCTTCCATCCGCTATGCCCTCTTTGCATAGGTATTAGGTGGGGTTGGCCAGAGTCCGACAGGCGTATAGCACAATCTGGCAGTGCTCGGAGGGCGGACCTCACAGGACAGTGTGTGGGCTGGTTTTTGGCTGTGTGTGGACCTGTTTTATGGTCCGGTGGGCCGTTTTGTACTGTTGGTTTCTCTTATATTACTACAAACATTGCCTGCGACAAGCACAAATGCATGCAGTCTTCCATAACTTGCAAAATACCTATACAGCGTGTCTTTGCAAGTTTAAAACTGCCCTGATTTGCAAGTGTGGGCCATTTTTTAGCTATCTAATTCACTAATGAGGGTTAGTTTTTATTTTGGTGGACATGCCTATTTTCTGTCCCTGTCTGACCCTGAGGTTGGCACACTATGACTCAAAGCAGTTTTGGTGCCACACTCAAATCAACTTTGAGGACAAGGGGCCCGATTTAGAGTTTGGTGGAGAGAGTACTCTGTGGCAGTGGCGACGGAATACCCTCACTGCCAAACTGAACATCCGCCCGCCTCATTTAGTGTCAGGCGGACCTTCATTATGTTGACGGGAAAAACAACTCTGTCTCTACCATTGACATAAACCTCCAACAGCCCGACAGAGTAAGGGTCATCGGAGGTTTGGCCATGTGTCCACCCACCGGATTTAGAGTGGACAAACACATGGTCAGTTTTCACTGTTCATCACTGCCAGGTAAAATCCTGGCGGTACTGAGCAGTGAAAACTGCAAAATACCTGCTTCGCCATGGGAAAAACTCCTATGGCGAGGGGGGCATTGTTTTTTTATCTTTTTTTATTGCAAAATACCACTTTGGGATTTTGTTTTGTAAAATAAAAAAAAAGCATTGCAAGTTTGCCATGCAACTCCTTTTTGTTGACGCTGCTCTCTATCAAACTTACAATGCATTGACAGGAACTGCAGTGACAGTGGTTCCTGCCAGTGCTAGGGCTGCCCACTGGGACGGCAGACATCTCAAAATTTAGCAGGTGGGGACTGCGCCAGGGCAATGGAGTACTTTACTCCATCGCCCTGAAGAAGTAAAAGCCTGTCCTCCAAAATCAAAATCAGGCCAAAGAATCTTTACTGCTGAATCTGCATGGTACTGCTGTTTGCCCTTCTTGGCATTACAGAATCCCAATCATGGTCATGAGAATGCCTGTGTAAAAAGTTAGTAGTACATCTGCGTCGAATCATGATAAAGAAAGAAATCTCCCGCTCTTACTTTAACATCCCTCAAAATACTACAGATTCTTTAAAAAAAACTCCATGTGGGTTGGGAATCAACACTATGGGGTCTCATTGCAGGAACTAGCAACCAGAACTTTCCTGAAGCCTGCAGCAAGATAAACTAAAGATCAGGTCAGTCAGAAGTGTAACGCAGGCTCCTGCAACGTAGAGAGCCCCCGACCCCACAGGGGTCTTCCAACCCTTCTCGGGGTCCCATTCAGCCCAAGGCCAATCAATGTCTGTGAGATATGGGCGACTCAGGGGCTCCTCATCACATTCTGCACCAGGTCCCCTCATTTTGCGTTATGCCACCTGGGTCAGTAAAATTATCCCTATATCCGCAGATTGACTAAGTGAGTTTTATAATTGCTGCTGCAGTATGCGGTGGTGCACCTGTCACGAGTTTGAACCCCAGGTAAGCAACCTTGTTTTGAGGTTGGTAATCCAAGTACTATTAAATTGGGTAATATTAGCGCCTATTGTTTGAAGTGCCTAAAAATTACAGTAGTGCTGTATGCATTGTTATTTTAGAATATATTTTTAAAAGTGCATTGTAACTGTACCAGCTTCATCTCACTGAACCAGCATGAGCTAATCCGCCTGCTTCTGGGTGAAATGTCGCAAACATGCATCATGCTGTACTTTGATCTCTACAGTACAGGGCTCCACCCATAAAAACGTGGGGTGTGGCACTGGCCCTGGCTTAAGCAGCTGAACAGTAGCATTGTGCTGATAAAGCAGGGTGAGGTGACCTGTAATTACTGAGGAATCCAGACAGGGGAGGTAGAGCTGACAGGCATTCCAAAGACACAAAAATATAAGCTTTGATTTATGTTAAAAAGATTTTCATCTTTGTCTTGTCTTCCAGTTCACACCTCTTGCTTTTCCTCTCAAAGTACCACCCCTTTTAGGGGGTGGCTGGAGATGGCTTTAGTTGGTTTGATATCTCGGGCACATTTATCAAGAAATCACGCAGCGCAGCAAGCCACCTTGCTGCACTGCCCTGCATGATAGGGAAAGGGCAGGAAAGTGCTGTATTTAACATTATGCTGATGCAATCCTATCTTGTTTACTTGCGCTGTCGCATAATGCGCTGCCTAGCACCAATGCAGGAACCCTTACACAATGCGTTGTATGCAGGATTGTTTTTGTGCAGGAAGGGGCACCTTCCTGAACAAAAACAATCTTCTGAGGCATTTTCCTCTTTCTATGTGTGCTGCACAATTTAGAGAAAAAAACTACGAGAAATAAAGATATTTATCCTCGTTACGCCTCACCTGGGGAGCATTGCATTTTGAAGTATTCCCAGGTCTGCCAATAATGGAAAATCTGTGAATGCATCAAAATCCATGGGTGGATGCTTGGGAACACCAGGATCCACCCATAGAACTCCTCCTTGGGGCAGAGTAATTTGATTTGCCCTGCGTTGCGTTACTGTAGATTTATCAAGCCACTCAGGGCCACACAAGGTGGGCTTGCATGGCTTGATAAATCTAACTTAGTAGCTGCGTCACCCTTGCGCCCCCTTGCGTGGTGCAAGGGTGACACAAGTCTTTGTTAAATGTGCCCCCTCCAGTCATCAATTCTTGAAAAAGTACAATAGGACTAATTTATCCTGAAAGAGGGGCCTTTGGGTCAGACCTCCGCAGCCGTTGACTTGAGCATGCTTTTCATGGTATGCAATTGCTTGGATGGATTTTCAAGGCTGAGGATTTTGACTAGCACACCGCGGGAATCCAGCATCACATGGGTATACACTTTAGATCCCGTAAAATCTTCTTACCAATGTACGCTGATCAAATCATGCTTATTGTAAACCAAATCTATAATCTAGGCCCTGTCATTGACGAAATACTGGAATATGAGAAATGATCCGGCCTTGAAATAAATTGGTCTAAATCAATGTTGATGCCACTAAGAAGTGTCACACAGACTTGCGTCTCCCATACCCCCGAAGCGGCAGACAGACCCTATTCGATACCTAGGCATCCAATATCATTGGGAACTGTGGACGCTCATCAAAGAAAATTACGGGAAATGCATGACCAGCCTCACTGAACTAGCAGACATCTGGATTAAACCCCCACTAATTATGGCGGGACGGGTGGCACACCTGAAAATGCCCCCACTCCCCCAAATTACGATACCTATTTCAGAACATTCCAATCATTCTAAATGGAGTCTTCGCCGATAAGTTGAGCTCTCTGATGGCTTGATTGGCTTGGGCGGGATACAGAATCCTGGATTGCATGGTACAAACTGCAGATGCTATACGATGGAGAGGATTTGCTGCACTACACTTTGACTTACACTGTCTGGCAGAACAGGCTCAATATTCACACCTGTGGATTCACTCTACCCTATCTGGTTCTAGAGGTGGGACTTTTCGCCCCTGACGAGTTGCACACAGCCTTGCTATCTAAACTCCCCCGCCCAACCACAGAGATCCAAACAGTAGAATATACTAGCTGGGGCTGGTCCCGACTTGTGCCATTATCAAACATTCAGGCACTGTACTCTCCGCATCGCCCATTTTCCCATCACCCCGGATTATCCTTGACCTCTGAACCTGGCATAATCAAATACTTGAGATGGGGGGAGCTGATGACGCTGGGGGACATATTCCCCAATGGGGCTTTTTATCATACACAAGCTTCCTTCGTGGAAATCCCAGCAAATTGCTGGACACAATTGTTTACCATTGCCTGCAGTACACTATAAAAGTACTATTCTCTAGGGTGCTCAATGAGCCTCTGGAGTGGGCATTGCTCACTCTTGTTGGCACGAACTCCAGTACAACTTCTCCTCTGATCACATGTATATATAACTGTGCATTAAGCAAGCACACTAAATCACAATGATCTGACCATGAAGGGCAAATGGGACCATGACTTGTGGTATAAGATTACAGCCTCACAGTTATTGTATTGTTTTCAGCAGATCAGAGAGGTTTCCCCAAATGGTAAATTCAGGTGT
This sequence comes from Calotriton arnoldi, assembly GCA_963921515.1. Classification (NCBI taxonomy): domain Eukaryota; kingdom Metazoa; phylum Chordata; class Amphibia; order Caudata; family Salamandridae; genus Calotriton; species Calotriton arnoldi. Next base: position 293,617 of record CAWUFW010012316.1, on the reverse strand, counting down.
CACCTCAAATGTATTTGTAGGGCCCAGTGCCAGATTGGGAATCCAAAGCAGCCTTTGCAATTTTGACAGACCAGCCCACCTGCTGCATTTGTTACTGAAGGCCGATATTGCAGCACTGCTGCAAAACTGCTCCTGTAAAAGAATCAGCCCTCACCGCTGCAAAATCGGCCCCCACCCTTCCAGCTTCTCGGGAAAATGCCCAATGCCCACTACGGCCAGTCCGGTAAGGCCTAACACACCGCAGCTAGCTTATTGTGCTATAGGGTAACAAACGCTGCTTAGTGCTGGAGCTGCAGTGCTCCAGATCCGGACTTCTTGCACATGGTTTGGGCCTGCCCCACAATTCAGGCCTACTGGAATAAAACATTGGAGATGGAACAGGAAATCATTGCATTTTCCACTATTTCCATTACTTAAGCTCCTGGGAAATTCCTAACCCATTCCGCAAATTTGTGGCTATTGCTCTATTACTATGCAAAGTTGAATAACTATGCACTGGCAGAAGAAGGCTGCACCTAACTATGCAGGCTGACTGAGAGACATGACTACCTACAGCGAACACTCTGATATTTATGGAGAGCTCCTGCTGAGTGCGTCCCGACCTCTTGATATATGGATCCCTCTGCAAAGGTTGTATGACAGAGGCCGGCATGGCTAAACCACGCGTGCATCTACTACGCTGCCTAAACTACCAATGCATCTGAACAGCGCATTCCTTTACCACGCATGCCTTTACCACGAATGCCTTTACCAAGCAATTTCGTGGGAATGGCATGACTGGTATAGGGATGTGTGGCAAAAATCACACCCTATGCCACCTTCCCTTACCCCTAACAACTACCCCGAGCCCTAAAAAGTACCTCGACCCCACCCTGAGCCCTTAAAATAAACCCAACCACCCCATAAGCCCTAAAAATGTCTCCGATCCCCAGAGCCCTAAGAACTATTCTGACCCCCCCCCAAGCCCTAACAACTACCTGACCCCCCGAGCCCTAAAAAGCACCCCAACCCCACCCTGAGCCCTAAAAACTACCCTGGTCCCCCCTGAGGTAAAACCTATCCTGACCCCCCACGCCCTAAATACCCGACCCCTCCATAAGCCCTAAAAACAACCCTGGCCCCAGCCCTAACTCTGAGCCTTAAAAACTACCCCATCCCTTAAAAACTACCTCCCACCCCCAAAACCCGGCCCCATCCCCACTTACCTCACTGCGTCCTCTTCCGATCCTTCCTGTTCCTGGGCTCGCCATCTCATCATCTAGACCAGGCATTGCCTCAACCACGCATATGCGTGGTTAAGGCATATGCGAGGTTAAGGCAAGCGTGGTTGCGCTTGCGTTGGAATGGCACGTGTGGCGCTGCCCATGTTGTTTAGGCCTTTTCCCCTCTACAAACCTACCCTGCAGAGAATTTTGGAATAATCATCTAACTTGACGAGGTGATCACTATGGAAGTTTCAGTAATATACCTCCTCTTGGGCAATTGCACATCTGGGAGGGGTAGATTATCCTCGATTTGGCACACTTAATTGCACTTATTATCACTCAGCTGAGCTATAAATACTGTTAAGAGCTCATGCAGTACAGTAGACCCTGTTCTCCTGTATTATGCCACTCTGTTATTGTTGAGAATCGTAAATACAAAAAATGTCATTCTGTGAAAGTTTTCTCTCGGAATATATGCTATTTTCGTTTTCCAGTTACTATACAAGAAATGTTACTGTGGTTTACATTCTTTAAAACACTCATGTACATGTGTGGCTCATTTAAACTTTAGACAACAATGACATATTCTAGTTAATAATTATTGGTGTTTTGTTTTAATGTGGCAATTTACCAATTTCAGTTTAAATCTTTTAGCTCGTACTTCTTTAAATGTACAACACCCTGCTCACACCTCTCCCTGCGCATACACTCCCTATTTCAGTGCTTCCCAAAGCATGTCACCATTTTTAGGTCTCGCCTAGCGTTGCAGCGCATGCGCTGCTCGCTTTGCGAGGCATGCAGTATACAGTATAGCGGGGGGAAGCTCCGCCCACTTTCCGCCCATCTTTTTGATTGGCTTAAATACTAAATGCTGCATTGTGATTGGTTTTTGGCTTCTTAGTCCCGCCTCCTGACGGCCATGTTGTAATTTTGTCCTTCCGTGGCTATCAGCCCATTTACTTTAAAAACAGTTGTGTTCCCTTGCCTCTCCCCGTTCCCTCCCGCAGTCCGTGACTTCTTAGACCACCACCCCCCCCCCCCCCTCCCGTTCGTGCCTTCTTTGACGCCAGCATTTCTGTTTAAAATGCAATAGGTCTCGCATAAATACGAGCCCTATTGCATTTTAAATGCTTGTTTTGTCCTCTGATTGGTGGGTGAATTCGCACTTGTTTTTCCTTCGCATGCGCGCGATGACTCTGGGGCTGCGCCTCAGCCGAACACACCGTATGCCATGATTTGTAAGGATATCCCACTCAGCATGCTGCCGGGACACTTGCGACCGCTTGAAATGTCGTTCTTCAGTTCACTGTGATTGCATTGTTAGATGGCCAGGTGTGTCTCCGTAAGTGGTAGATCTAGTGCATGGAAGATGCTGGCACCGCGTCACAGGGATAGCCTTTACTCCCAGTCTATTGCGTCACTAGGCGGGCATTGCTTGGCTCCTCGAGTAAACACTGCTCGTTTTTGAGTGGCTTTTGGTACGTATTTGTAAAGCTAAGGGGAGATCGGTGTTGCGCTATTGAAAAGAGAGGTTATATCCTCTGTTACCAGAGGGGTCTTTTAAGCTTGCCCACAGTTCTGTGGAAGCAGCGGCCACCCCATACGTTGATGTCGCCCGAGAACATAACGGCAGCAGTGTGCAACAAATAAATAGATAATAGACTTGAACTTCAAAATACGCGCACACTCGAGGATTTTAAATGGATTTGTCTGTGCTGTCGTTAAAAGTTAGCTGGTACCCATGAACAGCGGATGTATTTTCTGTGTTATGCATAGGGATGCGTGTGTAAGGTTGTGTGTTCATCCACGACCGCAACTGTTCTTTCCACCTATGTTCCATTTATCAGTTTTTAAATTTGGATTCCGCAAGCTAATTTTCTCTTCAATGAAATCGTGGATGCCCTTGCAGCTCGTTTGCCTGGGTCTCTTTGATGTCTTTTTTATTGTTCTGCACCTGTGTCAGTGTGAACAAGTGCACAATTTCAACAACAACATCACACAACAGCTTTAAAAGCTGGCTGCTAAGTCACTGACAATGGTCCTGAAGAGCACAACTGGCTGAAAAAACATCCTCTTTCCGAATGCCTCCATAGGTTTTAACTCCTTATCATGAGGAGTCGTAGGAAACAAGTTTGGGTTCACCCTACTTGTAGACGCCTGGACTACAAGGTTTTCAGGCATGGATGCTAAGTGAGGAATACAGGGTCACCAGGGGCAGGTCTGTATCATCTGGCCACTTGCCTAATTACCGGCGGGCAAAAGCAAGGCTCAAGTACCAATAATTCTGTCCATGAGGGTATCATTAAAAGGTAAAAATGGCTCTGTCGCAGTTTGGCCAGGCTGCAGAACCTCCATTGAAATACTGTATCAGTGTGAACAAGTGCACAATTTCAACAACAACATCACACAACAGCTTTAAATGCTGGCTGCTAAGTCACTGACAATAATCTGCTTGTTTAATCCCCTCCTCCAATGTCGCCTTTTAATTAAAAAAAATGAATTAATTACAAGGTTTCTTGGCATGTTCATAAGGAATAGATTTCGGTGCCAAATAATCCTTTCGTTTTACCATGTCTTCACCTATAGGCGCAGTGGCAGTACCTTCCAAAGTCTGCCTTCAGGAGCAGTCCCCGTTGCATAACACCTATAATGGTGTTTGATTTGCCACCCCTACATTGATAAAAATACTTATTTCAAAGTGATAATTCTTTTCAAATGTACGGCGTGGATAGTGTTGGCCAGTCTCACCAACAAAACGTGTAAGAGGTGCTAATCACTCAGACAGCAACCTTTGCATTCTTCACCCTTTCTACCCTTTCTCCAAGAGGGTCACAGAGGTGTATAACCCATCTAAAAAGTAAGTGTGAGCTTTTTTTATTGCAGAAGTTGATTATGCCAAACATTTAATATGATCTTGTTCATCCACTGTACCTTTCTTTGTTCGACATGTTAAACAACATTCTGTGTCCAAAGCATTACATTGAACACAGGAAGTGAATTTGGTGAAATAAATCGCCTACAAATAAATCCATGTATCTTTGTTTTATTGCTGGCTTCAATCGTTCTGCTTTCAAAGCTTTATTTGGCGATAAGCGGTATATGCATACATTTGTGTTGTTCGCCAGAGCCAGAAGGCTTTGGAGATAAACGTGCAGACTGAAGTAGGGTGGACATAGGGGCCACTGCAGGCTTTAGTTATCTCACGCTGTTAGTCCTGAACCATTCAGGTAGCGCATTCTCTAGATTCCAGTCCATAGAAATTGTCTTCCAGGAGAACACGTAGACAATAATATTTTTTTCAAATCTTGTATTTTCTGTGATATTACCACCGAAGGCCCTGATTTTATATTAAAAACAGAGCTTTGGACTATACCATTTCCAGCTGAAAGGCAATATTTCTCTCCATGTGTTCCCATACCTGGCGTGTCACGCAGTTTGGTGCTTACTTACCCTCTATGTTAAAGAACAGTAGATGTTTCAACACCCAGGCTAATGTGCTGCATAGCTAAATACATATAAGGTCCCAAAGGCGAGACCGATTGCATTGCAAATGCTTTTTTTTTTTTTGCAGTTTTAAATAGCATGAACTCGACCCGAAGGTATTGGAGCGCATACATGAGAACCAGTGACATTACATAAAGACACATTCACTTTTGGTAGGCAAGAAGAGGTTAAGTGATTTGCCCAGTGTTGTATCCAGGGTGAGGAATAATGAAGACTCAAGGTAAGGAAGCAGGAAAGGCTTTATTCACGACCTGCCTTCAAGCCTCGTACATACATAATTATGAAAAAAAGTTTAACCGACCAATGCTCCAACGCTCAACATGAACGTTCCAAGCATGAGTCCCTCGTTCTAAGAATATGCAGGAAAGAAGGTGGGGGAGGAAGGGAGGAGAGGAAGAAAGGGTAAGGGAGAAATACAGTAATAAAGCACGTTAAGACATTACACATTTCCCTTCTTAACAATAATGAATAACGAAGGATTAATCATCAAACAATATTTTCCTTGATGGAATTCTACACCTAGGAGCTATTCTTACCCGGTCGACTATGGAGTCCTCATCAGTTGCTGCTGGGCTTTCAGAGACAACAGAGCTTCCTCCTCCAATAGGTTCCTCAATAATTCTCTCACACTGTTTAGAACAGTCTTCATTAACCTGTGAATTCTCCTCAATAGAAAACCTACTGCTCACTTCACTGGGTACATCCATGAAATCATGTTCCATGCCTCTTTCACATTCCCCAGCCATTCTTCCACTTTCATCAAATGTGCACTTAGACAACCTCTTCATACGCCAACATTTGCCATCTTGCGTGATAACACTTTTCTTATTGGTTTTAAACACTTGGATGGGATCGGAGAATTTGCTCAAACCTTTACTCATCCTTCTGCCCCATTTAATTCTCACAAAATCACCTGCAGCGATGTTACAAGGAGAAACTTGATGTGCCATGTCATATTGTCTCTTTGACACTCTGCTTGTCACTGACCTTCTTCCTGATAACATGCATGTCAAGCTTGTTCATAACCTTGTGCTTGGAGAATTTGAGTTTGAACCACCAAGGACAAATCAGAGAAGTAGGTTGTCTACCTCTCAAAAGCATGAAAGGAGATACACCTGTAATAGCATGGGGCGTGATTCTATAAGCCCACAACCTTTCACGAATAGAGACAACAAATAGAATCTTTCCCAACACAGACAAGTATATGCTTTCTTTTAAATAACGATTAAATCGTTCAACCAAACCATTACATTTGTGGATCATACAAAGCCGTGCGTACATGCTTTATCTTGTGAGTATGGAGAAACTGGGTAATTTCACTAGAAACAAATTTAAACACTGTTGTCTGTGACCAATTTTTCGGGGAAGCCTTCTCTACTAAATACCTCCATGAGAAATTCAATAACACTACTGGTACTTATGTCTTCCACAAACTTTACCTCCGGCCACTTGGAATGATAGTCTATAAGGACTATGGCAAATCTCATTCCACTTGGTAAGCTTACTAGAGGTCCCACCAGGTCTAATCCCACTTTCTGCCATGCACATTCCGGCCATGGAGTAGCTTGCATAGGAGGAACCTGTGTCTTGCAATTCTTGTCTGCAGCCTTACACATATCACACCGAACACAAAACGATCTGCATCCATATCGATTCCTGGCCACCAGTAATGTTCCTGCATCAATTTTTTTAATGCAGTCATACCCATATGCCCTTGGATGCTCCATTCGAGAAGACGGTTCCGTAAATTCACAGGTGGAATGCATTTGTCATTACGGAACAGAAATTCCCCATTCACTGACAATTCAGTAGCCAATTGAGCAAAGGTATGTAAGGGACCAACAGGCTTTTAATGCCACCCTTCAACCACATATGGTTGAGATCCACATCCTTGGAAGATTCGCAAATCTACATGTTTTTGTCATCCATTTCTGCACTACTGCCACAACATCAAAGTCCTCCTCCACATACATTTCCTCTTTTTCATCACATAGGGGTAACCTGGAAAGAAAATCTGCTGCTTGGTTTAATTGGCCAGGTACATAACTAATATCAAATTTGTACTCCTGTAACTTGGAGGACAGCCTGGCAATGCAGGCAGTGGCATTTCTTCCACCTTCGTGAGACAAAATTGGTGTAAGAGGCTTGTGAACTGTCACAATGGCAAAAAGAGTTCCCCATACAAAATGTCTAAAATCATTAGTGGCCCACACACAAGCTAGTAATTCGCGTTCAATAACGGAATACTTACGTTCCGCTTCACTTAATGTCTTAGAAACATACGCAACCACCCACTCAGATCCAGAAGCTCATTGCAACAGCACAGCACCAAGCCCAACAGCACTAGCATCAACTGATAACACACATTTCTTTCCTTCCACAAAAGGCTGAAGCACAGGTGCATTCACTATTTGATGTTTGATACACTTAAATGTACATTGCTGTTCTGTACCCCACACATATTCACAATTCTTGCGCAACAATTTTCTCAATGGTTCCTTCACAGTGGCAAAATCCTTTACAAACCGTCCACAGAATTCGCAAAGACCAATGAAGGACATCAATTTCTCTTTGTCATCTGGTGCAGATGAATGTTTGATAGCATCAACGAGACTGTCCTTAGGCACTACCCCTTTAGCAGATACAGTATGACCCAAATAATCCACCTGGGACTCAAACAATTTCCATTTTTCAACACATAACACAAGACCACTCTCGGACAGTCTCTTGCAAACCTCTTGCAAAACTTTACAGTGTTCCTCTTCCGATTTGGCAAACACCAGAATATCGTCCTGGAAACATCTAACCTGAGTCTCCATATCCTTGAACATATGTTGCATGGGTAACAACTCAAAGCCCGAGCACACATTTTTCGAGTTATACTATGCTAATTGCATCATAAATGTTCATGACACTGTTCAAATTCTTGGATTTTTATTGTCTTCTTTGATGTTCCAGCCAAAAAACACAGGTTTTGTCTCCGGTAGTTAACCCACGACTTCCTCAGGGCTGTCTTATGTCATAATTCACAGTAAACCTCTGTGCCGGTTATACTTCTGTCCCGGCCAGTAGGTGGTGTAGGACTGCTATATGAATAATTGTCAGTGCAACGCAGGGAATGATGTCCAAGACCTTCTTTCGATCTGACATTCACGCCGATCTGCGTAGTGTCGTCAGGTAATATGGTAACAAGGCATCAAAGGCCGCACTCGGAGCCATTCCGGGACGCAGATAGGCGCCCATGCATGTTGCTCACCGGGCAATACTTGATGCCTTGTTACCATATTACCTGATGACACTACGCAGATCGGCGTGCGTGTCAGATCAAAAGAAGGTCTTGGACATTATTCCCTGCATTGCATTGAAAATTATTCATATAGCAGTCCTACACCACCTACTGGCCGGGACAGAATTATAACTGGCGCAGAGGTTTACTGTGAATTAACGCATCAAGACAGCCCTGAGGAAGTCGTGGGTTAACTCCCGGATGACAAAACACATGTTTTTTGGCTGGAACATCAAAGAAGACAATAAAAATCCAAGAATTTGAACAGTGTCGTCAACATTTATGATGCAATTAGCATAGTATAACTCGAAAAATGTGTGCCCGGGCTTTGAGTTGTTTGTAAGGCAGATCCCGAAGGGATCATACTTGGGGGATTGGGTGGTTCTCCCTCCCTTGAGCACCATAAACGATTGTCATTAAGTACAGATATTGCCGTTAAGAGTGAGCGCCAATACCACACGGGGCCCTATCACCCATTACAGAATATGTTGCATGGCTCTTTGAAATACCGATGATGCTGATGCCAGTCCAAAAGGCATCCTTTTGAACTGGTACACTCCACAAGTTGTGATAAAACTTGTCAAATGTCTTGACTTTTTGGCCAAATTTATTTGATGATAGGCACTACGCAAATCTAAGTTGGAAAACATTATAGCACCATTAAACATTGACAGCAATTCGTTTATCTTAGGAAGGGGGTGCTATCCACAATGATATTCTCATTAAGTGCCCTCAAGTCTATGCATAAATGAAGTTTGCCATTACTTTTTTTCACCAAAACTATGGGATAAATCCATTCCGACATCTCTATTTCTTCCATGACATCCTCTCTCAGCATTTGATCTAGCAGTTCTTGCAATTCTTATCTCACGCTAAATGGTACCATTCTCACTTTTTGTTTAATGGGCACAGAACCCTTCTTCAGCTTGATTTCATGTTCGTACCCTTGCAACCTTCCCAATTTCTCACTAAACACATCAGGGAAAGAGGAAATAATTTTTTCTTTAGGCTGCAAATCTTGTACAACCAGAACAGGATCCGCCGCATTGGGATCTAACTTGATACCAAGTAGTCTTTGATCCCTCCATCCAAACACATTTGCACCTTTCTTTGCCACATAAATCTTCAACTGGGCATTTCTTCCCTTGAATGTTGTCATGGCTTCAAAATAACCTGTAAATTGAATGAGTTGACCATCAAAAGTAACCACTATGACAAATGTGGTTTATCGTTTCCAAACTTGCTCTCAAAATATGCTTGGGATTTTGTAGTAAATGAAGAACCAGAGTCTGCAGTAACCGTCAACTCTAACCCCCAACAAATGCAAATCGCACAAATGTGGTTTAATAAACTCTTCACCTCCTTCCTTGCTTTCACCATGCACCATTAACACTAAATTTCTTTCTTCCATAACCCCATCGTTCAATTCCAAATCTTTCAAAGACGTGCCATCAAATACTTGTGCCACACAATGCCGGGGTGATGAAGGGTGATGCCCTGAAGCCGGTCCCAGGATGCTTGTTTCCGGTCCTGGGAGGACCTGGCTTGGCAGTTCGGGCTGGACTGTTCCCATAAGGAACAGGGTCAAGACTGATTTGCATATGGCTGGGTCCAAACTGGGGTGGTGTGGTGAGCAAAAGAATGATGGATTAAACCCAGATCCTTGTGACTGGGGGTGAATGTTTGCATTGTTCAGCATTCCGTCCATCAATTGTTTCTTTTGCATATGTTGCCCTAAGTGGGAAGGGTATGCCCAGATATGGGTCCCGTGCTCACTACACCACTGGATTCAAGCTAGCCTGGCAGATGAAGGGTGATGCCCTGAAACCGGTCCCAGGATGCTTGTTTCTGGTCCAGGAAGGACCTGGCTTGGCAGTTCAGGCTGGACTGTTCCCATAAGGAACAGGGTCAAGACTGATTTGCATATGGCTGGGTCCAAACTGGGTTGGTGTGGTGAGCAAAAGAATGATGGATTAAACCCAGATCCTTGTGACTGGGGTGAATGTTTGCATTTTTCAGCATTCCGTCCATCAATTGTTTCTTTTGTATATGTTGCCCTAAGTGGGAAGGGTATGCCCAGACGTGGGTCCCATGCTCACTAGACCACTGGATTCAAGCTAGCCTGGTTGATGAAGGGTGATGCCCTGAAACCGGTCCCAGGATGCTTGTTTCCGGTCCAGGGAGGACCTGGCTTGGCAGTTCGGGCTGGACTGTTCCCATAAGGAACAGGGTCAAGACTGATTTGCATATGGCTGGGTCCAAACTGGGTGGTGTGGTGACCAAAAGAATGATGGATTAAACCCAGATCCTTGTGACTGGGGGTGAATGTTTGCATTGTTCAGCATTCCGTCCATCAATTGTTTCTTTTGCAGGGATTGTCTTTTAGCATCCCTGCACATCTTTGAAAAATGAGCTTTTCTATTGCAATTATTGCACATTTTGTTAAGTGCTGGACAATTCCTTGAAGATGCAAAATGGTTAGGATCACCACATCTAAAGCAATATGTCTTGTTGTCCTTATGCCCACCCTTCTGACTTTCATTTTTCACAAATTTTCCTGTAACTGCACAAACATCATTGTTAGAAATGGGATTTCTGGTTGGCTAGGGCATGCGCCTAAGCCAGGCAGAAATCCAGTTTCTAACATTGGTGGCAGTGGTGGGATTTTGTTGCTGAGAAGAGGACTGCCCCTCTGCCCCAGTGTGCTGGCCTGATGGCTGCGCCCTGCCTGCTTGTCCCCCCAGCACTCTGCCAGGAGGGCTGAGTGCTCTGGCCTGATTGTCCTGGACCTGAGCTTGGAGCAAGATGGGGCTCCTAGGTGTTGAGCCCCTGGCGTGGGCTCATGTCCCAACAACGTGTGGTGTGCGTTTTTCTTATCTGATTGCCGGAGCCCGAGGAGGGGGCTCCGACCTTAATTGCGGCGGTCGCTCTGTAATCCTGTGGGCCTGCAGCAAAGGGAAGACAGAAGCCTGAAGGAGACTTCGCTCCGTGAAGCAGAAAAACGGAAGTCAGGCAACTGTTGCCTGGTTGTGGGCGAGGCCTCCATACGGGAAGTTGAGAGTCTGCGTGCTGCAGGGGCATGAGGGCTCCGCCGAGAGACGCGGGTTTTGCAGGGCCTCAGGAGAGGCAGCAGGAGGTCCGAGGAGAACCCCACTTGGTGACTGAGGCTGCTGGAGGCAAGAAGAGAGCCTCACGGGCCCCAAGGAGACTTCGCTCCGGATTCCTCCGCAGCAGCCCTTCACTAATCAGAGGAGGAGCGGTAGAAGAGAGCGTAGGGGTTGCAGCACCCTCCCTCTCCCGGCCGGTGCAGGTCGGCTCATCCAGGTATGGTTCTTAAACCTGACCCACGGCCGGTGGGGTGAAACGCTCCGCATTGTGTAGCTGCGCCGCATGGTCATGGGCAGCTGCACCCGTATTGGATGTTGGGAACATGGTTTTGGCTGCATCTGCAGCTAGGGGGGCCAGTTTGAAGGCCTCGTGTTGGTAGGGGGTCGGAGGGGATCATCGCCACCCCTACCGAAAGTGCCAGCACGACCAGGAGGGTTCCTGGCAATTCTGAACTACCGTACCTGGCGAGTCATGACTAAGATGCACTGTGGATCACATGCATACCTAATATGTTATGCCCTGATGTGAATATAAGAGGTGTAATATTCTCTTCTATGAAATGTCAATGAGTAGGATGTATGCCTAAGGTGTTTTTGTTAGATGCAGTGTTGCCAGTAGTTGCTGGTTGTTTTCACTAATGATGTTTGCTACGTGCACTGCTGTTGGTGTTTATGCCACACTGTACTAAGTTCTTGCCTAATGTGTGCCCTCTATAAGGGTTCATGATAGGGAACGGTGGGTGTGATTTATACCTAATGCTGTGGTGCACTGTTGCTGATACTTTGGCCTAATATGTTTATGCTAAGTGTACCTTGACAGTAGTTACTGGTTGCTTTTGCTAACTGCGAACTGTGAGAGCTATGACAGTGGACCGATATGCGGTGTAATGTATATAATCCCTGTAAAGTGATACCAAGTGCCAGGTGGCACAGTGTATATATGTGATTACGTTCTAATGTGTTTTATGAGTAATACAAAGGCTATTTTTGATATAACCTTGTGTGGAGTTTCTTTTGTGGTGTGCCTAGTGTGCCGCTGCTGTGTGAGTGTGTTGCGCAAACGCTTTACCCATTGCCTCTGGGATAAGCCTGACTGCTCTGCCAAGCTACCAAAGGGGTGAGCAGGGGTTATCTTCAGCGTGTAACTCGCTTGCCCTGACTAGAGTGGTGGTTTCTGCCTGGCTTAGGGGCATGCCCTAGCCAACCAGAAATCCCATTTCTAACATTGGTTGTCAGCGGTGAGGATAGGACTTGTGTTTGCGCAGTACCACAGTGACGCATGGTTGCACTACAAACTCTGCATTTAGACAAAATCACGTGTTTGGGGAATTCTCCTGATTTTTGATATTTGCCTCAAATTGTCATTTTTGAATTGTGTTTACGCCTAGGTCTCTTGTTTCACACTGTGAGTTGTGTATCTTGCCAGGATGGGGTTAATCTATAATGAGGATGATCTTTGGGAGTACACTGAGGAAGAGTTAAAGAGTTTCTGCAGAGAAAGGGGGATACCAATAGAAGGCAACTTCCGCAGAAAACTGTTCCTCTTTGAAGCAGACCGCAGGGGAGTTGTCCTAGAGATCTTGGGAAACCCTGCAGACTACCCATCCGCATACCTAAGTGGTGGTTTGGAGGGAGGGCCTGAAGAGTCTGAAGGGGAGAAAGAAAATGACAGGGCAGGGACGTCAGTACATAGTTAAGACCCCGTAGAGAGGGAGTCTGTGGTAAAGGAAAATGCAGAGTCCAGCTGTATAAGTAGAGTAATCCTTTATTGTAGCTTGGTTCCAGGATAGGTGAGTAGGAGAAGATAGAAGGTACAGATGCAGCCCCACCAGGAGCAAGCTCCTAGCTGCTCAGCCTGGGTTGGCCAACTGACACTCTAAACACAGAGAGGCACTCAGGCATTCTATGATGTCATGATTCATTCCAACAAAGCAGAAACAGTGGGAAATAGTAGGGTAGTAGTTTACCACACATCCTCCTTCCTTGGGGAACGACAGCTGGAATAACGTGAAAGACAAGTAAGATACCTCACAAATAACATTAGCATGAAAAGAAACACATTGAGATACAAATATCCAATGGTGTAATACATGAGGTATCAGGAATACCACTGGCATGAAAAGAAATGCATTAATAAGCCAAAAATCATTGGAAACATTAAAGTTGCAAATATCATTACTATAAGCCAAAAATCTTTGGAAACATTAAAGTTGCAAATATCATTACTACACGCCCCATCCCCCTCCCTTAGGGAAAAAGAGAAAACAAGGCAAGACCTTGAAAAACAAAGCAACAAAGAAGGGTAGTCACCCCCACAACCTCCCCGTAAGCGGGTACACCACAGGGTAGTCACACTGGCAAACAAAGGTGGGATTAACAGCCCTTACAACTTCCCCATAAAGGGTGCACCAAAAGGTAAAACATCACCCTAGAAACTAAAATATGGAGCATTTGACTGGCCCCACAACCTCCCCAATGAAGGGTACACTGTAGGGTAAAGCATCACCCCAGGAGGCAAAAATTGGGCATTGACTGGCCCAACAACCTCCCCAATGAAGAGTACACCATAGGGTAAAGCAACACCCTAGGAAACAAAAATTGGGCATTGACTGGCCCAACAACCTCTCCAATGAAGGGTACACCGTAGGGAAAACATCACCCTAGGAAACAAAAATTGGGCATTGACTGGCCCAACAACCTCCCCAATAAAGGGTACACCGTAGGGTAACACATCACCCTAGGAAACAAAAATTGGGCATTGACTGGCCCAACAACCTCCCCAATAAAGGGTACACCGTAGGGTAAAACATCACCCTAGGAAACAAAAATTGGGCATTGACTGGCCCAACAACCTCCCCAATAAAGGGTACACCGTAGGGTAACACAACACCCTAGGAAACAAAAATTGGGCATTGACTGGCCCAACAACCTCCCCAATGAAGGGTACACCGTAGGGTAAAACATCACCCTAGGAAACTAAACTGGAGCATTTGACTGGCCCCAGAACCAGCACAAAATAAGTACACTCAACACTAAACTTGACTTTGGCACTCTCCAGTCACACAACCACCCCAAGCGTGAGTACACACTAACCATGAAGAATACTGACCGCCCATACATCACAGACAGCGACCACCCACAAAATCTTCTCAGGGCACGGTACATCACCCCCATGACTTCCCACAAAGATGGGTACACGGTGCAGAGTAAACTGAAAAGAGGGTTGCCCTACAACTGATATGAACCAACACACAAACTATGACCATAAATACACCATCAGTAGAACGAGACATGCATTAAAATGACCAGCAAAATAATGAAAGAACAGTCTCGAGCTCCGGTGAGCGGTCTCTCACCCGAGGTCTCCACACCAGGCTTCGCGCAGCTACCAACATACGATGCGGAGTAGTAGAGGTACGACACTTGAGTCCCTTCAGTGAGCCTTCGCTGAACGCCACCGTTAAAATAAAGTGCCACCATGTCCGAATGTCCATGCTGGGCCACACACCTGCTTGTGAGCCGAAAGTTCCATTTCCACTTCATCAATTGCGGCAACGTTCTCCCCTTTTCTTGCCGCACCGGCCGTTGACCGCTGGAGAGAACTGTGTGACTCACCATGTAAGGCAATTTGCTTGAACCGACCGGGTGATTTTTTTTTAACGCAACTTAATTGGCAACGCGGTTGGCAGAAAGTGTACACCGCCATGAAGATTGCCAAAGACGAGGGAAATTCCAAACACAAAATGGCTGCACGCATCCTTGACGCTGTGCAGAGTGGCTAGCGGCAGGAGCGTGCACCAAAGCGTCCACCGCAGCAATCAGCTCGAAGAGGAGGCGGACGTCACTCGTCACAGAAGATAGCTTGAAGGCCTGATACGAAGGTAAGTCTGCGCGCGTTGAATATATGCGCCCGGTGAGAGCTCGAGAGGTATTTGAATGGCAGCAGTTCAACTGCCATAGGGCAATGCCATCCCCTCTAAGCGACCAAACGAGCATAAATAAACAGTACACACTCACCACACTATACACGGACTCCGTCCCCGCAACCATGGGCACACGCTCACGAAGGATGTCACTCCTCACAAGACAAGTAAACTGGGTAGTTCCTCAGGTGGTGCCGCTTTCCTCAGGGGTAGTTGCTGAGAAAATTAAGACTCCTCAGTGTCCAATAAACCAGCCTCGCTCAAGACACAGGGGTGCCCCCACAGTAGGCAGTGCAGACACAGCAGGAAGCGCAAACCTGCTGTGCTACTGGGAGGCTTGTTGCTGGAGAGACAGTTCAGAAGTCTTCCAGGTGACAGCAGAGTTTTGATCGGTGGGATGACGAACGCCCAGGTTGCAGGCTGTCCTGATGGTAGAGGGCACTGGTGGGGCTGACCAGGGCGTATCCTTTAGTTCTCAGGTTACAATTTGACGTTTTAAAAGTCTTAAATGTCCTTGGTTCCTCGTCTTTCAGTTCCTTAGTCGTCTTTACTCCTTACTCCACGCGTAGGTTCAAGATCGTCGCCAAAATGTGGTAAAGGAAAATGCAGAGTCCAGCTGTATAAGTAGAGTAATCCTTTATTGTAGCTTGGTTCCAGGATAGGTGAGTAGGAGAAGATAGAAGGTACAGATGCAGCCCCACCAGGAGCAAGCTCCTAGCTGCTCAGCCTGGGTTGGCCAACTGACACTCTAAACACAGAGAGGCACTCAGGCATTCTATGATGTCATGATACATTCCAACAAAGCAGTACAGTGGGAAATAGTAGGGTAGTAGTTTACCACAGAGTCCCTTGCTGGGTCCAGTGCCGGGGGCAGTGCCCCATCCCTTTCCCTGTCCCCAGAGGAGTGGGTAGATAGGAGGAAAGAAAGGGAACACCAGCTGGCTTTGGAAAGGCTCAGGTTAGAGCATGCTGGGTGTGGAGGAGAAAAAGGCCTTGTTGGCTCAGGAGTTGAGTCTCAAGGGGCTGGTCCTTGAAGAAAAAAAGGCTGAGGTTGAGAGAGCCTTAGTTCAGGAAAGGATGGCGGAGGCAGAGAGGGCCTTTGCCCGAGAAAAACTAGCTCTTGAGGATATGTCCCCTGAGTGTAGTTTTCGTGGTCTGGATCCACCAGTGAGGGTGGGGTTCAGTGGTGGCAGCAAAAGTGAGTCCAGTGTAAGAAGTCCCACTCCCTGATCAAAGAGCATGATCACACCTGAAGGGTATAGGTTGAGGTTCAGGGGCAGTAGAAAACTGTCTCACCAGTCTTGGGGGGAGTTTGTGGATGAATGTTGTGATGCATTGGAAGGTTGGGTGATGGGTAGCACGGCAAACAATTTTGAAGGGCTGTTCAATCTGATTGTCAGAGAGCACATGTTCCGTTGTTGTTTTCCATGGTTACGCCAACACCTGTTGGAGTGTGAGTTCTCTGATCCCAGGAAGCTTGCACGGGAAGCAGACCTCTGGGTGGGTGTCAGAGGGTCTGAGGAGGCATTTGGGAGTGACCCTAAGAGGAGTGGCTCAGGTATTTCCCAACCTAGAGTGGTGGGAAAGGTTCTTAGTAGCCCAGATAGGTCCCCGGTATAGTGGGAGGGGTGTAGGGACTCACATACTGTCTCCGCGGAAAAGGAGTGAGAATGGATGCGTCCCAAGGTGCCCGAAACCCAGTCTGGAGGGTTCCTTCGGGGAACACCAGGTGGGGAGCCTAGGCTGTACTAGTAGGCCATCCATTGAGGGGGATCTCCTAGTGTCAGGAGAGCTTATAGCGTCTGTAAGCAGAGCTCCATCAGTTCTGGTGTCTGGTGGTGCCGCTCCTGAGTGGAGGGTGCAGGAGTCCAAATGTAAGGGTGAGAGGGAGAGAGAGTCTCCAGTGGGAGAACCAGGGGGTCTGGGGGTCAGGGGCCAGCCATAAGGGTTGAGCCTTCTAGGAGTGACCATGGTGTCACCACTTCTGTCCTGGGGGTCTTCGCGCACTGTCAGATGGACAGGGGGCCGGGAGATCAGCGCCAGGCAGACTGTCACGCAACAGATGAGGTATGTGATACCCTTGGGGGGGCCTGCGTGCTCCTGCGGAAGTCCTGGTGTGCCAGGCAAGTGTTCAGCCACAGGGTGTAGTCCCTGGGCTGGGGGGCCAGGTTCAGGTTCTGTCTTACCTGGAGGGAAGGACATCTGTAAGCAGTGTCCCTACCGTTTTGTCTTCTGGGGGTACCACTCCAGGTGGGAGGGTGCAGAACTCTGGAAAGGGGTGCAGAGGGAGGGAGTCCTTGCCTGTGATCCCGGTTCAACCTGAGGGTTTAGACCCTAGGTTGGGAGACCAGTTGCAGGGTAGAAGTCCTGAACTCGTGGGAGAATTGTGTGGGAGGGCTGATTCCAGTGCCCTGACAGTTTTGTGTTCTGAGGGTGCCTCTCCTAAGAGGAGAGTGCGGAACCCCAGAAGGAGGGGTAGGGGGAGGGGAGCCTCACCCGTGACTCCTGGTCAACCTGAGGGTGCAGACCCTGGGTTGAGGGATCAGTGGCAGCATAGGACTGCACTGATGAGAGGTAGAGTGGAGAATGGATACTATGTACCTAGGGCTGCTGCCCCCCACTCTGCGAGATGGCAAGGACCAGAGACATCTGGATAGCCTAGGGCCTGGTCCTAGCCGCGGACAGCTAGGGAGTCCCAGTGGGGTAGCTTACTTGGTCCTGGGAGCTTAGACAGAGGGAACCCCATGGGTTCAGATTGGCGTAGAACTGGAGTGTGCCCCTGCAGTTGCGGGCCCGCGTCGGTGTTCTATCGCCCCAAGCAGGGAAGCCCATCAAGGTATTGATTGGCCTACCCTGGCTTTAGGCTGGAAGGGGATTGTGTTGGACTTGGCCGTTTTTCCAGGGTCTTCCCTGAACCTTTTGCCTTCCTCCTGGTATTTTTTCTGACCTGGTGTTGGTGGTTTTGGGACTCTGGGCACTTTATCACTGTTGTTCAGTGTTAAAGGGCATGTGCTCTCTATGGTAAACTTGGTAAGATTGGTCTACACCTGTTTGGCGTATTTAATTTACCTATCAGTCCCTTGTAAAGTGGTATCTTATATACCCGGGGCCAGTAAATGAAATGCTACTAGTGGGCTTGCAGCGCTGCTTGCGCCACCCACCAAAGTAGCCTTTCAAACCTGTCTCAGGCCTCTGCCATTGCAGGGCATGCGCGCGCAGTTTACTGCCACTGTGACGTGGCACATAAAGTGGGTGCCATGTCTGTGGCTCCCCTTTTACTACATAACAGTCACCCCTAAGGCAGGCCCTAGCTAGCCCTATGGGCAGGGTGCACTGTAGGTAAAAGGTAGGACATGTGCCTTAACTGTGTGGCATGTCCTGGTAGTGACAACCAGCCATTTTGGTTTCTCACTACTGTGCTTCAACACCCTCCACATTCTCCGAAAGACCTTCAAATGGATACCCCCCGAATCAAGTAAGATCGTCACCCACGCACTCATAACCAGCAGACTGGACTAAGGAAACACCCTCTATGCCGGGATCAACAAGTCTCTGCTCCACAAACTCCAGACCATATAGAACACTGCAGCCAGACTCGTCCTCAGCATCCCTTGACACGAACACATCACCCAACACCTGCGCATCCTCCACTGGCTCCCCGTCGAGAAGAGAGTTACTTTCAAGATACTCACCCACGCCTACAAATGCCTCCACAACACCGGACCCCAATACCTCAATGAGAGAATCTCCTTCCACGTACCCAAGAGAAACATCTGATCCACCGACCTCGCCCTCGCTGAAACCCCGCGCATCCGCAGAGACAGGACAGGTAGAAGAGCCTTCTCCTACATCGCGACCAAGACCTGGAACAAGCTCCCGATCGACATCAGACGCGCCCCCTCCCTGAACATCTTCAGAAAGATACTCAAGACCTGGCTCTTCGACTGAGCGGAGCTGCTTCCCCCCCCCCCCAGCGCCTTGAGACCCTCACGGGTTAGTAGCACGCTTACAATTCCCCTGATTGATTGATTGATTGATTGTTTGAGGCTGCCCTCTCATAGGAATGCATTTGGAATTCCCTGATATGTGTTTCAGTGGTAATTCCTGACATGAGAGGAGTAGCGTGGTCAAGTTTGGTATGTTTGGAATAGTGGTGACAAATGGTGCGTAATGGTGTTCGCAGATTTATTATCACTATTTTAGAAATGCCACTTTTAGAAGTGGGCATTTCTGTGTGCTATGTGTCTTTGTGCCTGCCTGTTGTGTATTGCATGTCTGGCTATGGATGACAGGGGCTGGGGCGGTGCAGTGGCTCCAGAGGGGCTGGTTGAGTCAGCGCTAGGCTGAATAGGCCGACTGCATTTGGAGCAGTGGGAGGAGTAGCACCTGGGCCTGAATAGGACTGTGCCTGCCTTACACAATGCTGGCTCCATCCCCCAGTGGTGTGCCTGGGGCCATAGCCTACACTGACAAAGGAAGATGTTGTGCACTGTAAAGAAATGTGTAAGTGCCCCCCAGAACTGGTTTGAACCGGGCACAGAGCCCTGTTTCAGGGGGAGAACAAAGACATTGGTGATATAAATATTGGGGCTGTGACCCCATGTCTGGGCTGCTGTGTGCTTACTTGGGACTGAAGAGGAGACACTGCGTGGGCTGCAGTGAGCCAGGAGGAACCGCCATGGGACTTTGTTGTGAGAGGAGGACTGCCCCTCTGCCTTTTGTGCTGGCCTGCCTGGCTGCTCCCTGCCTGCGTATCCCCCCAGCACTCTGCCAGGAGGGCTGAGTGCTCTGGCCTGATTGCCCTGGACCTGGGCTTGGAGCAAGACAGGGCTCGTAGGTGTTGAGCCCCTGGCGTGGGCTTGTGTCCCAACAACCCGTGGTGAGCATTTTTCTTATCTGATTGCCGGAGCCCGAAGAGGGGGCTCCGACCTTAATTGCGGCGGGCGCTCCGTAATCCTGTGGGCCTGCAGCAAGGGAAGACAGAAGCCCAACAGAGACTTCGCTCCGTGAAGCAGAAAACCGGAAGTCAGGCAACTGTTGCCTGGTTGTGGGCGAGGCCTCCATACGGGAAGCAGAGAGTCCACGTGCTGCGGGGGGGTGAGGGCTCTGCCGGGAGACGCAGGTTTTGCAGGGCCTCAGGAGAGGCAGCAGGAGGTCCGAGGAGAACCCCGCTTGGTGACTGAGGCTGCTGGAGGCAAGAAGAGAGCCTCACGGGCCCCAAGGAGACTTCGCTCCGGATTCCTCCACAGCAGCCCTTCATCAATCAGAGGAGGAGCGGGAGAAGAGAGCGGAGGGGTCGCAGCACCCTCCCTCTCCAGGCCGGTGCAGGTCAGCGCATCCAGATATTGTTCTTAAACCTGGCCCGCAGCCTGGGGGCGGTGAAATGCTCCGCATTGTGCAGCTGCGCTGCATGGTCACGGGCAGCTGCACCCGTATTGGATGTTGGGAGCATGGTTTTGGCTGCATCTGCATCTCGGGGGGCCAGTTTGAACACCTCGTGCTAGTAGGGGGTCGGAGGGGATCACCGCCACCCCTACAGAAAGTGCCTGCACGACCAGGAGGGTTCCTGGCAATTCAGAACTACTGTACCTGGCGGGTCATGACTAAGATGCACTGTGGATCACGTGCATACCTAATATGTTATGCCCTGATGTGATTATTAGAGGTGTAATATGCTCTTCTATGAAATGTCGATGAGTAGGATGTATGCCTAAGGTGTTTTTGCTAGATGCAGTGTTGCCAGTAGTTGCTGGTTGTTTTCACTAATGATGTTTGCTACGTGCACTGCTGTTGGTGTTTATGCCAAACTGTACTAAGTTCTTGCCTAATGTGTGCCCTCTATAAGTGTTCATGATAGGGCACGGTGGGTGTGATTTATACCTAATGCTGTGGTGCACTGTTGCTGATACTTTGGCCTAATATGTTTATTCTAAGTGTACCTTGCCAGCAGTTACTGGTTGCTTTTGCTAACTGCGAACTGTGAGAGCTATGACAGTGGGCCGATTTGCCCTGTAATGTATATAATCCCTGTAAAGTGATACCAAGTGCCAGGTGGCAGTGTATATATGTGAATACGTTCTAATGTGTTTTATGAGTAATACAAAGGCTATTTTTGATATAACCTTGTGTGGAGTTTCTTTTGTGGTGTGCCTAGTGTGCTGTGTGAGTGTGTTGCACAAACGCTTTACACATTGCCTCTGGGATAAGCCTGACTGCTCTGCCAAGCTACCAAGGGGGTGAGCAGGGGTTATCTTCAGCGTGTAACTCCCTTGCCCTGACTAGAGTGGTGGTTTCTGCCATGCCCTAGCCAACCAGAAATCCCATTTCTAACAGTCATTCTCCTTCTTACCAAGTTGAGATTCATTTACTTCCTTCAACCAGTTCATAGATTGTTCTATGGCTTTAGCTGAAGCCACCACTTCATCCATGGTGGGATAGCACATGATCCATAAACGTTTTCTGCAACCCAGACTGTGTTCCTGGCTCAGGTTTTTGATGCTGCTGATTACAAAATCCCTTTTTTTTTCTTTTTTTTCCTATTCTTTTCCTCTCTTACTCTTTCTCTCACGCCTCACTCTTGCACATTCTCTCTCCCTCCACGAGAGAGGGTTAGGAGAGCAAGGACCCTAAAAACTTTCGGACAAATATGAGACTGACATAATTAACCCATAGCCACGTAGATTGGGTGCACCCATAGCTACCACAGAGTAGGAACTGTGTCGTTCCGGTGGCTAATCATATGTTTTCCGGAACCTTATTCTGGGATCGCCCCATTTGTGCCCAACCATCCCGAGACACCCGTAACAGAGCCTACATACCTTAATCGTGCCATTCATCGAGTGAATTGTGCAGTCTACAGGAGGAAGGAAGCTTTGAATGTCTTTCCACAGCCACCGCTTAAGTCCAAATGCCTCACTTCAAGGACAAACAGTAAATCCATCTGTCCAACCTGTGACCTGTCTGAGAGCAGGTGCCTGAAACCCAGATACTGTCACAGCAATTACAGACTCAGAAGACCCTCTGGGAAGCAAAGATATACCCTGATTGTCACTTCCCAAGTTGGCCAAGAGATAAACCTAGATATGAAAGCTTCTCATGTTCTCATTGTTTATTTGTTTGCCCATGGATGATATTTCACTAATAACGATAATATACCATTCACGGCATCTAGGACTGAGAACCACCAGAACCATGACACAGTTGGGATGACTCTTTCTTTAATGCCACACAAAGCACAAAATGAGAAATATTTGCGTTTTAGTTCCTGTGGATAACAAAACAGTGCACCAGAATGGACTACAAAGTCAATAGCATTCTTCATTAACTCTGAAGATTGTAAATGTAGCTGAATCATTGCAAATACAAACAAAATCACTCCAATCTTTGTTGAACTTGGTAAGAACTTTTGCAGCAGCATTCCAAGTGACACTGAGTTCTATGTTTTCCAAAAGTCTGGTGTCATGTTTTCACCAGTATTCCAGATGCTTGGTGACAAGACTCTTTTCACATGTAGCTGTCACTATACCATGCATTGAATGTTTAAAGCCTGGTGTGTTTGGCAATTCACCTACTATCGATACTGACTCACTAGAAAAGGGGGCTGATGTATCAAGGGTTTTTACCCATTCTCTGTGGGTAAATGTGATGGTACATATTGGGAAAGATTCTTATGAAACCTACATTTTTCCTATCAGTGAAAGACTCAAACATAGCCAAAAAATCAAATATGATTTTGATATTTCCTGATTCTCTACAGTTTATAAATTAAATAAACAACACCTAAAACATGCTTTTAACCCCTGTATCTTTAGACCAAAGACCACAAAACTGAAAAAAGGAAGAAGAAACAATATTTTAGTGTCATCCCTAAACAACAAAACTCAAGCACAATAATGTTAGCCCAGTCTTTCTTACTGCTACCTTATATAACAAAGTTACATTGTATTGGCCCTTTCAGGAAGAAATAAAAATGACTCTTTCACTCTCCTTTTCCTTTATTTGAATGGCATTTAGTTTGTGGTTGTGCAGGTTTTTTTCAGTGTTTTTATGTTTACACTGGTGAGGGCTATTTCGCTTCCGGTGGGGTTTTATCAGTTATTATAGGTTTAAACCTAAAACCGGACAGCCTAGTTATAAAGCACACAATGTAAACAGCATTGCTTTTTGGAACTCAGCGATAGGTGTTGATTATTGCCCAACTCACTGATATTAATTTTATCAAACTTTGAATAAGAAAACATT
This sequence comes from Calotriton arnoldi, assembly GCA_963921515.1. Taxonomy (NCBI): domain Eukaryota; kingdom Metazoa; phylum Chordata; class Amphibia; order Caudata; family Salamandridae; genus Calotriton; species Calotriton arnoldi. The sequence goes on along the minus strand of CAWUFW010012316.1, from coordinate 270,351 downwards.
GAGTTACAGACTTCAAAACGTTTGCTTTGCAAGCAGCAGATGTGTAACAGCTGATCTTTTACACCAAACTGTATAGTTTGTTTAAATTTCATTATCTCTCCTCCTGTTTTCAATGTTTACTGCGTTTCAGAGACTACTTTCTCTTGTTTGCTAAGATCGTAAGTAAATAAACAAATAAATACCCACACTGTGCTCTCTTTCCAGGGCTGTATCATGTAACCTAGAGGTCCAACAAATACACTCCATTACTAGCTACTGTACTAGGATGCAAATGTGTAACCTGCGCGCTACAGGCAATGCTGTTTCTCAGGCTTGTCAAACCTATTCTAAGACGATTCAAACCTGTGACCAGAGATTACACCATGATCTTTTTATCACAGGCAATAACCACCTGGAACAGTATTATGCAAAGTGCCCCGGAGGTACAAAAGGTGTATGCGCCCGCTTTGTGTGCCGCTGGAGCACTTTGGTATTAAAAAAAGTGGCTGCAGATGCTTGTGCAACACCTTCTGTAATACTGATAGTGCTGGTGCACATGTAGCGCCAACGCTTTTGTGAGAGGGTGGCCCTTCATTTGCGTGGGGGCGTGACCCTATGCAAGCGAGGGAATCACTTTGCCTCTGCATCTGTTCTGTACTACGGACGTGAGTACAGAGGCAAACATACCCTTAGGAGGCGCCCTGATAGTGGGCCACAAAAAGGTGGTGCACTGTTACTGCACCCCTTGAGGGCAGCCCTCTGGAGGGGGTCCTATAGATCCTCCAGACATCCCCCTGCAGGTGGGTGTAGATACTCACTGCAGCGAGGTTCAGGGGGGTCTTTGTGTTCTCTTCAAAGTGCAGATGGGTCGCCGCCTGCACAAGAAACACGAAGCTGGTTGGAAGCAGCTGCTCCATATTCCATTGAATACGCTGCCCTGGGGCCAGTGCACGTTCATGGCTGCCCTGGGGGCAGCACATTCATCATAATAGGGCACACTATCCTGGTCTGCACCAAGCACACCTTTTGAGAGGTGCGCCATGGTGCAAACAGGGACAGCAAGTCCTATGTATTGTACACCCCCTGGTCTGTTGCACAAGCCTAATACCCTACAGCTGGCTCTGTACCCATAAATGTCTACAGCAAGTGCCTTAACCCCCTAAGCCATCCTAAAATGTGATTTGTTTGTGACAATTAATGGAAGCTAAAGCAGTTTTAATGTCACATTTTTCCTTGTCATTTGGGGGGGGGCACAGTATGTAAAAACAATGCCTATGTACTGGTAAGCCATAAGCAGACTATCATTTATTTCTTATTTTTATCAAGCACAACTCAACCAAGTAATTGTCGGCATGTTGGGTTAACCCTTACATATACCGACATGTAACTAATGAAGGCATAAAGTCAAATATGATATACTATATAATATAACTATAAATATAAAGACAGTGATTCAAACCAGTCTCAGAATGTAGCATTGAGGAAAGAACAGTGAATTGTATTGTAATTGTATTGTAATTGCATTTATATAGTGCTTACTAGAGAGTTGAGGTCGAGGATATATTGAGAGCGGTATAGGGTGAGAAATAGGGTAGTGCATTGGGTATGCTGAATTAGAAGGAAAGTAATATTGTGATGAATATTGATCAAGGGGATATAGGTAAGTGGTCCATGTTTTAAGGGTTGGTGTAATGCTTGCTTCAGTTGTCTAAATCTGGCCTTCTGCATAGTGAGTGTAGCAACTGGTAATGCGAGGTGACGAGTTTTTTGGATGTCAGATGAAAAATATGCCTCCTGATTTGGATGGGTTGATTGCTACTTCAGGAAAATTAATACACAGAGCGGGAGGTCTCCAACCTGTTTTTCCTAATAAGAGCTACTTCTGTTAAACGAATCACCCTGAGCTATTAATATGAACAGTGCAGGATTAGCAGCAGTGATCGCCTCAGTATGTCAAGGAAAGTCCAAGGTAATAAAATAAGCCTCCCACTGCCATAAAGTGTTTACCTTTGAAAATTACCCTTAATATAATTTGTAAATTCAACTTTTATACAAACTTCGGCATACAAACTCTGAAATGCGCATTTTCGTCTTGTTTAATGCTTTTCGATTTTTGGTGTACATATATTCAAACTAAGGGCCCGATTCCGATCTCGTAAGGAAGGCCTACAAACGGGATTTGTAAAGACCAAATCCGATTCAGAGCCTATCGTTCCGCCCGAATCGTCCCCCCGTTCCTAACGAGCAAGTACGATGCGAGTATCCTGTACGCGCCGTGCGAATCGTTTACGAACTCGAACCTGTCCGTCCGACACGTTTGTAGCCGAATCATGCTGCGCAATGGAGCCATTTTCCGACCATACGATGCACGAATCGGACAGCTGTATCGTCTCGGTCTCATCGAGACGAAACGGCTGTCGGATTCGGACTTCGGGGGGCCAAAGCAGGCCCCCCTTTACCCGGAGCCCTCCGATTCGGTCACGAGGGGTGCGCATGGGTCCCCCCGATCCAAGCATGCACAGTGTGGAGGGCCACATGGGGTGCCCGTCACAGGGTGTACGCTTTTCCACGCCCACCCCTTTTTGCTATGGGAGCCTGTGTACGCATCTGTACACGGGCTCCAATAGAGTTCAATGGGAGTCCAAACGAGTCGAGCCCGTAAGCATACGGCAGCATCGTAATCGCTCGTCCGGACTCCCGGAGCACGTCTCGCTCAGAAAGCCCTCCAGATCCAAGTCGTATGGAGGGCTTTCCTTACGAGATCGGAATCGGGCCCTAAGTGTCTAATTTCACTATACTAATTCACCACTAATCCTTTATGGGTTCTGGAGTAGCATGCTACTCGCCAAAAAAGCGCTTCAACACCCCATCAGGAGTAACAAGCGCTATATAAATGCAAACTTTTTTCCCTCTTCTATCCCTCCGCAATCTTTCTCAATCCAATTAACTGACTAACCTGTCCACCACTCAAATTACTTTCATATTTCACTATACTAATTCAACACTAATCCTTTATGGGTTCCGGAGTAGCATGCTACTCGCCGAAAAAGCCCTTCAACGCCTCATCAGGGGTAGTAAGCGCTATATAAATGCAATTACAGTACAATACAACACAAATATATAGATCCATATTTACATGGAAGGTATATAGATGCATAAAGGAAGGTGGTATATGTAGATTAAAAATGCATTAAATAAACTCCGGCTTTTAAGTGTTGTTGTACTTTTAATTCATTTGATTGATTTATTTGTAATTCAATAGTAAAACAATTGTAGATAAATAGTTATGATAAAAGATTTATTTATTTATGCAGTCACTTATATATATGTTAAAAAATAGAATAATGTAAATATCAGTAATATGTACATTTGTTAAGCAGAACTAATGAATAACTATTTTTTTTTAAAACATAATTATTCTACACGTTTATACAAAGCAATGCACATATATATGGACATAGCAATAGTACAAATAAATGCTTATATACAGAGGCATATGCTGTATATTTCTGTTTGTGTATGTTGGTTATGTTGGGAAGAGCCAATTCTTGAGTAGTTTTCTGAAGATAAGGTGGTTATCCGTGGATCATATGTTGGGGGGTAAAGAGTTCCATAGTTTGTCTGCTTGAACAGAGAAGGATGTGCCACCCATGACTTTTTTCTTGTACGTTGGGATTTTGAGGCGAGGTGTCACTCTAGAGTGGAGGTTCCTTTGTTGAATGTGTTTGGTCATTTTATTCCTGATGAAGAGTGGTTCTGTTCCATGTATCTCTTTGTGAGTGATACAAAGCAGCTTGAACATGGATATTCTGGCAACCAGTAACCAATGCAGGGCTTTCAAGGCAGGGGAGATGTGGCCTTGCGGTTTTATATGTAAGAGTAGTCTGTCAGCCGAGTTCTGAATTCATTGTAGTCTTTTCATAGGTGTTAAAGGTGATACGTGGTAGAGGCTATTGGCATAATTGAGTTTGGACAGAACAGGGGAGATTGTGGCCTGGACCTTGTGTGGAAATCCCAAAAGGGAGAAGATTAGTCGCAGAGTTTTTATAATAACAAAGCTTGATCTTACTAGTTTGTCCACTTGGACATTCATCTGTAGCTTGGAGTCCATGGTCATTCCTAGGTTTCTTACTTCCTTCGATACTTTAGGCGGTGTTCCCAGATCATCAGGCCAGGCGGGGAGCGGGTCATAATGTTTCCAACTGCCATACATGCGTATTTCCATTTTGGAACCATTCAATTTGAGATGGCTCCACGTCATCCATTGATCCAAAGCTCTGAGACAACTGAAAATTGGCGAGTTTCCAATGTCTTTGGGGCATTCCATTTGAAGGAGTATTTGCATGTCATCTGCATAGTTATAGCATGTGAGGTGAAATTGATTGATCAGTGCCGGTAATGACTTCATTTAAATGTTGAAAAGCATGGGCGAGATGATAGAGCCGTGAGGGACCCCTGCTTTTGTGCAGTACGGTTTGGATGAGAAAGGGGAGTATGGATGACATTAGTTCTGTTTCGAAGGTAGGATGTGATCCAGTCTAAAGCAGTCCCCTCTAGCCCAGATACGTAGAGTCTTTGTATTAGAGTGTCATGGTCACTCATGTGAAAGGCAGCCGAGAGGTCCAAGAAAAGTAGCGTACTGTGTTCTTCAGGTCATCCCAGATGGCAAGGAGGGCAGATTCTGTTACCCCCAAGATATACATATATTTTTTTTTTTTAAAAGCCCTTGCAGGCCATTATGGGGTGCTCCCCATGGAGTGATGAATGTGAAATGAGAGGCTACTCTGCTCATTTCATATATTTTTTTGTTTAATTTCGGAAGTGGGCAATTCGGCTCCCCTTCCCAAGCCACTTCATGGCCCCGGGGACCCCATTCCCAGGGCGATCACTATTATTATTTTTTAATAGGGAGGGGGTGCATTCCCCCACTCCCACCCTCCCGAGCCAATTAAGGACTTCGGGAATCCCATCCTGGGGCCGAGGTATATTTTTTGGGGAGGGAGGCATGCAGCTTCCCTCCCAGAGTCTTCTAAGGGCCCGAGGACCCCATCCTCTGGGGCTGATTATTGTTGTTTGGTGAGGGAGGGTGTTGGGCACCTCTCCTCAGCCCACATAAGGGCCCTGAGGACCCTATCCCCTGGGGTTGATGCTTTTTTTGGGGGAGTGACTCAATTGAAACCTGACGCCCTTAACCATGCATGCCTTAATATTAGGGCATTAGTATTTATACTACGAGCAGCAGTTTTGGCTGCATCTAATGCACACTTAATAGAGTTGTTGGTGATAAGTTTGCCTTCATTAACAATCTCTTGACCTCTTTTTCTTTGCTCCTATGGGAGATGTTGGAGAAAGCCCTCCATTTCGTCCTAGTGGGCCCTGTCGTACCTTGCTAGCAATGCTTGGCTATAAGCTATACGCCAATGATTAGCTGCTTGTGCTGCAACTCTTTTACCAGAAGCATCCATATGTTTGGATTCTTTTTCTGGTGGTGGTGCGCTTCCAGTTGTTTGGGAGTAAGCCCTTTTCCTAGCATTGGATACTACTAAAGAGTCAGGAGTTAACTGACCTCTAACAAATTGGGGTCTGAAGGTGGTGGTTTGTATTTATTTATCAATGCGAGGAGTAATTATTCTTGATTTAGCTGGTTGTTTGAAAATTTCATCTGCATGAAGTGTCATACCTTTTAAAAGTGGTAGGTATTGTGCCCCTCTTTGTGTATTAGATAAAGTTTCAAAGAGTAAATCCTCCTCCATTGAGTCCTTATATAAGAGGTACCTGATGGAAAGTGGCTGCTCTGGATAAAAGATCCTGATAAACAGATGCATCATCAGGTGGTGATGTACGGCAAGGGTATAGATTAGGATCAGTGTCAAGATGAGGATCAATATTATTATCATCCCAAGGATCCCCTGGTTGGTTGTCTTCTGGGATGTCTTGATCATCCTCATCTATTGTTGACTGAGGAGACATATTGCCAGCCTCAGACAATTGTGGGGAGTAAGGTGGTGGAGTGGGTGGTGGAGTTGTCAATTGTGGTACAGATGAAAAAGGAATGGGAATGTGCAATGGACTAGTTGCAGCATCCTTTCTTTTCTTCGTTCGGGGTTGAACAGGAATGTTTAAAGCCTCGTCAAAACTGCTTCTTAGGTGTTTGTTGTTTTGGTGGCTGTACCATAATTTTCTTTGTTCCAGGCTGAATTTGAAGTGTTTTTTATTTCGAATCAAGCTTTTGGTGAAATTGCTCGTGGATTGGCTCTGGGGGAGAATTGGACTGAAAACAAAACATTCAGGTTGAGGAAGATTTGTGTTTGATGGAGGAAGGTTTGATTCCGAAAGAACAAGTCTAGCTTTCGGAGCCGAGCCGGAGGGCGAGGGTTCCGAGTCATGTTTCCAGTGCACACCATGGCTTGTGTGCAGTGGCGGCTCGTGGGCAGTTTTCTCAGTGGAGACTGAGGGTTTCGATTTCGGAGCAGTGGTAGAAGTACTCACGGTACGTTGTTTTTGTGCTGGCTGAAGAGTGGCCGAGTCCACTTCAGATTGAGACTCTGAATTGGAGTCATGTAAGGAAAGGGATTCTTCATGTGCCGCTGAAGCCTCTTCCTCCTCCTCTTGTAAACTGAAGATGTCGGGGACATCGTCCATTTGCTTGGGTTGCACCTCTTGTCGTCTAGACCTTCGATCTCGAAGAGTCTTTTGAGACCGAAAAAGACTTTTTTAGGTCTCACAGTTGTCCTCTCGATGTTCAGGCGAGAAACATAAGTTGCAAACAGGATGTTGGTTGGTGTGAGGGTATTTACAGTGGCACTTTGGACAGAAACGGAACAGAGTGCGTTACATTAGCAGGTCATTCTTGATCTCGTTCGAAATGGGGAAAAGTGCTGCCAGGCATTGCCCGTAGGCCAAAGAGACAAGTCAAAAACCAGCTACGAAATCTAGTTTGAGATGTATACTACACCGATCGAAACAATACAGTTGAGATATATATCCCGGACTGAAGGGGGACCTAAGGAGACTCAAACCGGAGTGCGAGATACTACATCCAAACCCGTTGGCGGAAAAATACAATCTGAAGATGGCGTCAATGACCATGCACAGTATTCCCAAGAAGAGGAGTCACACAGCCTTGTGACTCGAAGAAAACTTCTTGAAACAAAAGCAACTTGTAATCATCCGAGCCCAACACTAGATGGCAGACTTATGCAGAGCATGTGTATCTACAGTACACATGCCCTGAACATATATGTATACATATATCTGTACATATATATACACACATACATATACATATATATATATATATATATATATATATATATATATATATATATATATATATATATATATATATATATATATATATATAAAGACACAGTCCTGACTCACCACATCCACCAGTATGGGGAAAGCAGGTACGGACCACAGCGTGTAGATTTACAAAGTTGCAGTGCTTCATTTGCAGAAACAAAATTCAAAAGCATCCATTCGATTGATAGCAAGTGTCCAGCATGACGCATTTCGACCGCGTTTCCATGGTCTTGATCACATGACGCGCTGGTCAAATCACAGTCATTAAATAGTGAACACATCCTTGGTTGAAGACTCTCAACCACGCCCCTGGGCAATAGAACTGGACAAAAGACTTGACATTGATATAGATCATACTTATGTGTACAATAAATACAATGATTTACATGTAAAAACAAGTATGCTTTGTGAGGATAAAACAAAAAGGTAAAACTGTAGATCCAGGATAAAAGGCACATAAATACGAAATGTATTAAAATTTGACCATAATGGTAAAATATGCCAGAACCTGAAAATAATCAACAGTAATACCAGAGAGTTGTAATCATTTATACCTCCTCAATATTGTCAAGTACTCATGTTCCACTATTGCACGCTCCCAAAAAAAGTGCTAATAATAAAGTGCAAGTGCAGAAATTGTGCAAATAACAACAATGTGCAAAATATGAGTTATAAATGACATTTTAAAACAGCGAAGCCTGAGGTATGCCCAATTCATACAGCATTGAAATGCAAGTGCACTATAAACATGTGGATGAGGGCATACAAATTTTTACAACAGTAAAAATATATCTATATATATATAACAAAACAGGGACAGTACAAGAGAAAACCGGGATGACAAATAGCTAAAAAGCTAAAAACAGATCAACCTGAGCAGAACCCAAATACCACAGGGCTAGAGGAAGTTATATAAATCTTCCCCCATGTTCAGGCCATTGGGCATCCTTGTATCTAATTGCAGGATGAAATGGGACTCAAGCTGGCGTAGTTGTTTCTCCCTGTTGACGCCTCGGATAGATTTGGCAACTGACCCTATCACAACGTTTTTCAGGTCATTCAGATTGTTATTGTGGACAATTTTCAGATGTCGAGCAACTGGGTAATTTGGGTCTGCGTTCACCACAGCGCGTAAATGTTGGAGTATCCTGTTATACACTTGGAGCTCAGTGCTACCAACATATTTCAATCGACAGGTACACTCCAATACATAGACTGCATAGTCAGTCCGACAGCTGTAGTGACCCTGAATTTTAGTTGGGTTAGAGTCAAACGCTGTGGTGTATTCGGTGGTATTGACCCCGAATTTACACGCTCGACAAGAGCTACACTTGAAGAAACCTGTCCTAGATGATAACCAGGTAGCAGAAGAGCTAACTTCAGGACTACTTTTAACAAGTGCGTCTCTCATAGAGGGAGCGCGCCTGAATGCCAACAACGGAAGCTTAGGCAAGTTCTGGGACAAAGTCATGTCTGACAGAACTATAGGCCAATGTGTGTAAATGATCTTCCTAATCTGTTTTTCTTGGCGACTATATGTGGTTATCAATCTGATTTCTTCTGACGAGCTAGTTTCATGAGTAGGAGCTTCAGGTATGGGGATGATGTTAATGGCATTGCCCTGAAGGCATACTTCCCTAGTGTGACTGTTAGCATTCTTTAAGGCTGTTTTCAACTCCTTATTTTAGTAACCCCGTGCAATATATATATATATATATATATATATATATATATATGAACACCACATCCGATTCCTCACAATCAAAGACCGGACACCGACACAGGGGGATTTTAGGAATTTAGAAGTCTTTATTCCTCCATTGCGCTGTATAATTGTCTGAGAGCTTCCTCAATGTACCTATCTCTGTCCAAAATGACAACATTGCCCCCTTTGTCAGCTGGTCGAATGACAATGTTGTCATCGTCCATGAGTGTCTTGATGGCCTGTCTCTGGGCATATGATAAGTTGTTGTTGATCATATGCTTGCGGTTGTTTTTTTGCCTATATGTAAAGCAAAAAAAAAACAACATTGTCATTCGACCAGCTGACAAAGGGGCAATGTTGTCATTTTGGACAGAGATAGGTACATTGAGGAAGCTCTCAGACAATTATCGGACAGTAGATTCTATGTGCCCATTACCAGAGAGATCTACAATGAAAGCATCACTGGCATTTGGGACAAACTGAGTGATTGGAGGGATAAAGGTATTCTTGAATGGGAAGAATATCAATATCTCAAAAATGACTATCCCATACTTCCTGTATTGTATCTCCTGCCTAAGATTCACAAGGATCCCATCAATCCACCGGGGCGCCCCATAGTTTCATCAAGGGGCAGCGTAACAGAACATGTCTCCAAATATGCAGACCACTTCCTCAGGGAATTTGTTACCGGGTTGCCCAGTTACATCAGGGACACCAAGGATTTCCTTAATAAAATTCAAAACATACAATGGGAGGCAGGTTGTATGTTCATTACGCTTGATGTCCAATCACTCTATACTATCTTAGAACATCAACATGGATTGGGAGCGTGTGAACATTTTCTGACAACCAGATCCATCAGATTCAGGGAACACAGCAGGATGATTGTAGAAATGATAGGATACTGCTTGTTCAATAACATCTTTTCATTCAATGGGGTCCTTTATAGACAAATCACCGGGACTGCCATGGGTTCTTGCTTTGCTCCCAGTTTTGCGAACCTCTTTATGGGGCGCTGGGAGCAAGAGGTATTTGTAGACCCCTCATATACCAGACAGTTGGCACATGTGGTTGCATGGATGCGCTACATAGATGACCTGTTGATTGTCTGGAAAGGTTCCAGACAGGAGGCAGACACATTTGTGGCGGATCTAAACAACAACGTGTACAACATTGTACTCACCAGCAATATCAGTGAGACCAGGGCAGAATATCTAGATGTCAGTTTGGAAATTAGGGACAATTGTATCCACACTTCTCTGTTCCGCAAATCTACGGCTGGCAACAGTATCCTCCATGCCCTCAGCAGCCATCCAGAGACCCTAAAATGGAGTATTCCCTTTGGAGAACTGTTGAGGGCTAAAAGGAACTGTAACACGGAAGAGGCGTACCAGCTGGAGTGCGGAGAAATGCTAGACCGGTTTAGAGCCAGAGGGTATCCTGACTGGGTACTACGTAGAGCCAAGATCAGGGCAGATGGTATTCCCAGGACACTTACCATTGCTGAGAAGATGGTCATTGATACTGAGGGCAAGGAGGATGACACTACTCGGATGATTATGACATACAGCTCTGACTCTAACAATATTCGCAAGATCCTAACTCAAAATTGGGGCATTTTAAAATGTGACAACACTATAGGTGACAGTATACCCAATAGGCCTAACATTACTTACAAAAAGGGCGTGAATATCAGGGACATGCTGGTACGCAGCGATATCACTGTTTATCCCAAGAAACAGGATCATGGTCTTAGAGGATTTTTTCCGTGTGGCCACTGCAAGGCCTGCAAAAACAGTACGTTTTGCAATATGGCCAGTTACAAGGGAATCGATAAGAAGATTAATCAATTCCTTACGTGCAGCACAACTTTTGTGGTATACGTGATTGAATGCCCATGCAAGCTCTGGTATATTGGGAGTACCACCGCTATGGCCAAGAAACGTATACTGGAGCATTGCAGAGCAGTCACTCACGTAGATGAAAAATATCCAGTTGCACGTCATTTTAGAGATGTACATTACAGCAATCCTTCACTTCTGAAATTTTTCGTTCTTGAACATATTGAGAGCAAGACCAGGGGTGGCAATCGGGTATTGACTTTAAGACAAAAAGAATCGAGATACATCTTAGATTTTCAGACCAAACACCCCGGGGGATTGAATCATGATGAAGAAATGGCATTCCATTTAAGAGAGTGATTGTGCATGCTCAATGTATATATTATTATTAACTTTCTGCATCTCTCTACTTGTTCTTACAAAGGTCTAAAGTGATTTAGCTCCCTTTCGCCCCCTCCTCTTCCATGTTTCCATCAGTGCTCAATTTTGAACTGTTGTGTGATTGAAATATGTATATTCTTCTTTATATATTTTTCAAATTTCGTTGCATAAATGTTACTGTTATTTCTTTATATTTTTTTACAGGAGGAAAGGAAGGAGCCCAGATTTCCACATTCACCGTGCACGGGCTTCCTACCCTTTTCCCCCTTCTTCCTTTTACACCTTCAAGATTCTACTGATGGGTATTGTATATACAGCCAACTTTAGTTCATTATTAGGACCTGGGCACTTGCCCTGATACAGTCTTTCTCATTAACAGCATGACCTATGCATAGACTCACATGAGTCTGTATATTTCTTCTTTTATTTTTCAGTGTGATCATGAGCCCGATTATGCTTACATACAAAATGGTTACTGCTTACATTTGTTCAGCGGGGCTATTTTATCCCCAACGATTTTGCATTCATCATTAAGATTTGGGCATTTATATTGTTATAGCTATGGACAGGATAGCATGAATTTGGAAGTTTGTTGTACTTAACTTACCATTTATTTTCGCTTCCCTTTTACCATGATCATTGTTTAAATTACAATTTGTACGAGCTTCATGCATCTTGGTTGGAATGTATTGCATTATATCATTGTATTGTAACATTGCACTATTGCTATTAGTCCATTCCAAGATGTCTGCCGTTATCTAGTGCAATTTGAGACCTGAGTATCTGTAGTCCTACAACAATGTTTAGCTGTTTTACTTTATCAGTATGGCTTCGTGTGCACATAATCATACGTGAACAAGGCTTCCTGTGAGGCTGAAACGCGTTGTTTGATTAAACACCCTTGGATTTTCCGTGAGTCTGTGGTTCCTGAGAGCATTTGTGATTCGACTTCTTTGGAATTTAATTTACCGGCACGCTCCGCCGGTGTATTTGCCACCTCCCATGGGTCCCCAGCAATCGGCAGGAGCTTACTGTGGATATTATATATATATATATTCAAATCCACACCTCCACCACAGAGAACAGAGACGCACTCCCATTCCAGGCGTCCTATATTAGGCAATTTATTGGCAAATCAGGTACGAAATATATGCAAAGGCCCAACGCGTTTCAAATCTTACAGTCCTTGATCATGGGCCAAATGGTTGACAATCTTTGCAGGCTGCGTTTTCAAACCTCTCATTAGCATAATTCCAATTAAGCCCATGTGAGCGTCATAGTGACTCCTCCATCACTGATGCATTATGGTATTGAAAGTTCGCTGCTTGAAATGTTCATTGATCATCCTGTAATAGGTAAGTTTATTGTCACCATTCAAGCGCGAACTTTCAATACCATAATGCATAATGACCTGTTTGTACATTCCTAAGTCTTTCAACTATGATTATTATTTGTATATCTAGGTGTTACAATCGACTCAAAACTTACCTGGAAATCGCAAATAAAAAAGTCAAGTATAATCCTAATGCAGAACTCCATTCCCATAGCGAAGAAACAACACGCCACCTTATCAAAGGCCATTACTCCCGCACTAGAAGTATACAAAGCTAGAGCCCAATCGGCGACACTCTATGGATCTGAGTTATAGGGAGGAGAAAATCTCCAGCCCCTTACCATTGGGGAAAACAAAATCATTAGAATGTTTACTCGGCTGCCCAAAAACACCCCGATGATCCCTCTTACACATGATATTGGGCTAAAAAGACTGGGACATCTAGCAGTATGGAGGTTACTGGCCTATTGGATTAGGATATGGGCAACTGAGGAATTAGAGATCTATAGGCAGACTTTGAGGGAGTTATTGCATCTAGATGAATTCGTTACCTTTCCCTGGTTGGTCCATATCCGTAAATGGCTCACCGACTTGGGGATGAGCCGCTATTGGGTAACTCCGAGTTTGATATGGACTCGAAGAGAGAGATTAGGTCTATATACTGGGAATTTATACTGCACAAAGTCACTTTAAATCCTGAGTTGGGAAGATTGACTACCCAATTTTTGTCTTTTAAATTGATTCCGAGTTTTGAGCCCTTTCTCGATGAGATTTATCCGCAATTGGCTAAGTCACTTTACATGAAATTTAGGTATGGAACATTACAAGTTGTTTTTACAGCTAAATGGTCAAATTCTCGAGTGACGGCCAATGACCCTAAATGCTCACTGTGCACACTAGGTGTTAATGAGGACATTGTATTATTCTGCGTAGCTTACACTACTCCTAGATGCAAGTGGATTAAGCCATTGTGCAGAAGTTTGAACATCAGGAGCTATTTGGAGTCGTTTAGAATATTACAATCGGACAGCAGCCAACTTATTGTATTTGGTGTTAGCAAATTTTTGTTGGCTGCCAGCCACATAAGATATAGGAAAAGGCTTAAATTTTTTTAAAAATTACAAAATTTTATAAAATATTGACTTTTAGAATTTTATATGTGTTTTAATTAGTTACGATTTTAGACTGAACCATTGGTTAACTAAGGGACCAAGTGAAATTTAAATGGGTTCTGCGTGTGACAATAGAATAGTTATCCTTGTACTGTATCAGCATGAATTTTAAGTAATTTTGTTGTAAATGGGGTGACGATTAAAAGGAGAAAGACTAAAATGTATATATATTTTACCCTTATCCTTCTGCAACTGACACCTTTTAACACTTGTAATAGAATCATGAAATTATTAATATGGATAAAGATTTGTTTTGTATACTTTGATGATTCTTGAATCGAATAAAGTATTTTTTTTGACTGACTGACTGTAGAGCACTTGTCACTTTAAAAACCGATCCCAAGAGAACAGCTTTGTCATGTGATCAAGGCCGGCAATGGCCGAAACGCGTTATGGCGGATAATACTCACTGAATAAAACTCAGGCACTCAATCTGTGGTCCGTGCTAATTTTTCTTCATCACAGAGGTGTATGCAGCGAGGATTTTTGATATCGACGACCGAATTGACTCCCTCCGGTTTTCGCGACCCCCCTCCTCACAAAGTTGGCTCTGCAAAAGGCAAGTTAAGGTCTCCGGTATACACGGCGTGTGGAGTCTGGCGTCTGCGTCTGCAGCTGCTGCTGCTGTGAACCGGAAGGCGATGTGGAATTCTTCCGGGCAATGGAAAAACGCAGAGACCCCCTGACGACAGTGACAACAGCATTACTTGGCGGCCCACAGCGGGACACCTGTTGGCTGAGCGTGTCGGCTGACTGAGTGTCGCGGGTGGGCGCAGATCGACAGAATCGAGGTAGGCGAACAGCTCTGTACTCAGCATCAGGTGGGGAGGTGTGCTACCACAGAGCCTAACGCGGTCTAATTAACAACCTGCTGGCTCTCTGGACTAAAATTAGTAGAGTAAAAATGTCTGCTGACAAGCTGAAAGATCGGGGAGCAGCTGCGGATTAAATGTTTCAAGATTCCCCCATGAACCAAAGAGAACAGGATGGGGGTGCAATAGAAGTAACTGGTGTGAGCCCCAATAATATCAAGGAAACATTTCGTAAATTGGAAAAATTCATGAGGCAAGAACAGTCAAAGTGGTGGGAGTATAAGTCTCTCCAGCGGTATCTCAACGTGGGTAGGATCCAAAGAGGGCTAAGGATAATGATAGCTCCCAGTTATGAGACTCCAATTTCGCAAATGATGGCAGAATGGGCAGAGTGTAACCTGGAGTCGTCACGTAAACTAGTGCAAATTCTAGTAAAATATGCAGAAAGTGACAGACTTGAGTTACAAATGAAAATAGATGCCCTAAATGAAGAAATCAAGGGTCTGGGGGTTACGCAACAACTACAAAAACTACGTGATGAGATGATGGGGAGACTACGTAAAGAAGAGGACAAGATTAAGACAAGGTAAGCCTATAAATTTCAACGCGACAAAGCAGATTTCGAAAATGGCCAGATTTTCACGTTTTTGCGTAAATATGATTCACTGAGGAAGGCCAGGTCTAACAAACAAACGCAAATGACGCAATTAGGCCACAGTCAACGAAATGAAGCTATTACATCTGCATCAGATCTCAGTTCAGCGCTGGAAAGTGAATCTGAACCAGAAATAAGTGCCGCAAGACCAAGTCAAAGCAATATTAAATTATCCTTGGTGGAAGAATTAGATTTTTTACGCCAAAGCAGAAGGGATACCCTAAGCCCAAGGAACAGCAGACTAGGAAAGAACGCAATAACAAAAGAAGATGGGAAAGAAGGAAAGCCAGCCGAAAGCGGAGAAAACAGGAAGCCAGGGCGCGGGCACTGGAAATGCAAGTAATGGAGAATCAACAGCACCATAGTATTGACCAAAGCGCCAACACTATCATCAATCTGGCGCAGTTGGACTTAAATGCAGCCGAACTCCAATTGCTTTCGTTAGGATTGTCTTATTGTCCCGAAAGTAATTTCAATTACTCACAAACTAGAACAGACGTGTACAAATTTATAAGAAAATTAAAACTGAAGAAATATCATTTACTCCAAAGGATTCCACACAATGTGGACACTAAGACAACAATGACACCATCCCCAAATACATCGAATCTAACAGTGGGGGACTTAGCCTTGCTTCAAGATCTCCATGACTTACAAAAGGAAAATGCAGTTCAAGTCAGTGGGGAGGAAAACAGAATACAGCAGATACCAACAAATATTTCAAATGTACCACCACCACATGAAGTGCATGTCAAACTTGATACCCCTTTAAAACCAAATCCAAATTTCCCCAATTATGCCTCGGGATTCTTTGGACATAGTCAATGAACACGTGGTAGCCCAAATCAAAAAACTGAATGTGAATCTCCATAAAACCAAGAAAAGATATAGAGATCATGAAAGGAGATACCATCAGTTAATTGAGAAACTCCAGAAGGAGAAGGAAGTAGTGGTGAGAAATTCAGATAAGGGAGGCAACATCGTCCTTTGGCCACTAGACGATTATATGAAAGAAGCACTGTCCCAGCTTATTGACATTGAATGTTACAAGAAAAGCTCAATACAAAAAATGAAAAGTACCCAAGATGAATTTTGTGCAAAACTTTTAGCATGGAAAAGTGTGGGCCTATTAAGTTTGGAGGAATATAATTTTTTTTAAAAAGAGCATCCGACCATGCCAGTTATTTATTTTATTCCAAAAGTCCACAAAAACCTGTAGAAGCCACCGGGCAGGCCCATCATATTGGCATGTGATGGCCCTTTTGAAAATATGTCCAGATATTTAGACTACTTCCTGCAGGACCATGTAAAAAATCTTCAATCTTATGTTCAGGATACCAGCGACTTCTTTAGAAAAATTCAAAATATTCAATGGCGCCCTGGGTACCATTTGATGGCTCTTGATGTTACATCGTTATACACAAGCATCAGGCATTAGGGCAGTTGAACATTTTCTCAATAATCGTCCTTTAAAATTTGCACAACATAGCAGAATGCTAATTGATATGCTTTTGTTCTGTCTTGAAAATAATGTATTTTTGGTTAAAAAACAGATTTACCAACAGGTTCGAGGTGTGGCAATGGGAGCCAGCTTCTCTCCTAGCTATGCCTGTCTGCATATGGGCTGGTGGGAGAAGCTGGTCCTCAAAAAGCAGTTTGGCCACATACTCCAGAAGAATATAATAACCTGGTTAAGGTTTATTGATGATTTATTTATAATCTGGCATGGTACAGAACAAAGTGCGTTGGAGTTTGTCTCACAGATTAATGTAAATAATATCAATTTGAATTTTACAGCTACCATTAGCCCTGTAAAGGTGACTTCTTTTAGATATCCAGGTTCATTTTGTAAATAACGAGATCACAACTTCCTTACATCGTAAAGAAACTGCAGGCAACTCTGTATTGCACGCAACAAGTTCTCATCCTGTCCATCTAATACAAAGTATCCCTTATGGGGCGATGTTAAGGATAAGAAGGATATGCAGTAATGAGACAGATCTGGCCATTAAACAGCAAGAAAGTAAAGACAGATTTTTAGCAAGGGTTTATTCAATCAAAACCATAAATGCTGCTATAGCAAAATCTAGAATACGGACCAGATCTGATCTTTTAGCATGTCACTCCGAGAAGACCGTCCTGGATAAGAATAAAGTGATTATACATGAGAATGAATCCACTAGACTAATTTTGACATATACTTAGCAAGAAAAACAGCTTAGAGGCATAATAAAACATGATTGGCCTATCGTTTTAGATGATCCAGTGATAGGCCATCTTTTACCTAAAACACCAACCATCTCCTATAGAAAGACAGCTTCTATGGCCAATGCCCTAGTGAAAAGTAGCCCAGAGTATATACAAATAGGACCCTGGCTTACTGCAAGAAAAGGTTTTTTTAAGTGTACAGCTTGCAAAGCCTGTAGATATGGTATCAATAAAACCACATATCAAACAGCATTTAGTGAGAAAGCACAGGCAATTGACAAACATCTTACGTGCAAAACAGATCCCATTGTCTACATATTGCAATGTAGTTGTGGTCTGCAATATGTAGGCAGTTTGAAATTACAAGCACACAAAAGAATACTACAGCATACAAGGGCTTTAGTTAATCAAGATCCTAGTTACCCTGCAGCGAGGCACTTCAGAGAAATGCACAACAGTGATCTTAAACAATTAAAATACTTTTTAATAGTCGCTGTCTTCATGCAAAAGAGAGGAGGGAATCGGGAAGAAAAACTCAGGAGATTGGAAACAAGATACATTCTGGAATTGGGTACAAAAATTCCAGGAGGTTTGAATACAAGTGAGGATCTGTTTACGTATTTGTAGTGTAAGAATATTATGGCAATTTAGTACAGTACAATAACATGAAATTGTATCTCCTTTAGGCAAATGTTTTGTATGTTTCTTTAGGGTTTTAATATTGGTATTTTTATAACAACTTTTAGATGAACTAGTTTTATCTGACAACAAAGCATTTTAGTAAATGCAAAACCATAAAAGAATGTATTCTATGTATTCTAAGAAAAATTATAGAGAGAAAGAAATCTACAAAACAGTATGGTCTATAGAGGTTTTCTAAATGGGGAAATTATTCTTTATTCTGTAGCTGCTACATGTATTATAAATTTAGGCACACACACTTTTTAGCACTATGCACTTTAGTAACAAAGCCTGGCTGGGAAGGATTTATGAGCACACAGTCACTTTTTTCACTTTTTGTCATTTGCACAAAACGCTAGTCAAATATGAACCAATAAGACAGGAATGGTATTGCACGGTTATTTGTAGCAATTTTAACGAAATTACCTTGGATATTTATATTTTATAGATGTTTGGTAAACATTGTTGGTCATAAGCATTGTGCAGAAAAATTGTATTTATACACGCATAATGACCTGTTTGTACATTCCTAAGTCTTTCGACTATGTTTATTATTTGTAGAGCACTTGACACTTTAAAAACCGATCCCAAGAAAACAGCGTTGTCATGTGATCAAGGCCGGCAACGGCCGAAACGCGTTATGGCGGATAATGCTTACTGAATAAAACTCAGGCATTCAATCTGTGGTCCCTGCTCCTTTCTCTCCATCACGGAGGTGTATGCAGCGAGGATTTTTCATATATATATATATATATATATATATATATATATATATATATATATATATATATATATATATATATATATATATATATAAACACCAAAGATTCCTCAGTTCGGAGGCGCACTCGAGACCAGCCTCAGTGTAAGCAGATGGGCATTGCTTCACTCCGATGTCATCTCTGCCTAACGCGTTTCGGAGCGTCAAGCTCCTTGGTCACAGGCATCAAGTACTGGCGCAGTTCAACTTGAAAGGCACTTTTCCAGCATGTTCTTTTATCACGCCCCTCATTGGCAACAGGTGATTACAGTTAAGTACTGCATGCTGGGATTTGTAGTTTTAACATTATTAATCATTAGTGATTTTTCGCAGTGTCTCTCATTACTTATTCCCTATAGTAGGTACTGCGTTCTAGTACCAATTGTTTGAATTATCTTCGCCCCCCCAGTGGGCCTCCGAGGAAAGCAAAACTCCATAATTATGCCAGCTGGTTTCCCACAGGTAGACTAGAACAGTTCAGTGTCTCCGTGGCCCCCTTCCCGATTGCTGGGGTGGTGCAGTCTCCTCGGCCGGAACGGCCGATAATTATGTAAACAACAGAGATTCCTCAGTTCGGAGGCGCACTCGAGACCAGCCTCAGTGTAAGCAGATGGGCATTGCTTCACTCCGATGTCATCTCTGCCTAACACGTTTCGGAGCGTCAAGCTCCTTGGTCACAGGCATCAAGTACTGGCGCAGTTCAACTTGAAAGGCACTCTTCCAGCATGTTCTTTTATCACGCCCCTCATTGGCAACAGATGATTACAGTTAAGTACTGCATGCTGGGATTTGTAGTTTTAACATTATTAATCATTAGTGATTTTTCGCAGTGTCTCTCATTACTTATTCCCTATAGTAGGTACTGCGTTCTAGTACCAATTGTTTGAATTATCTTCGCCCTCCAGTGGGCCTCCGAGGAAAGCAAAACTCCGTAATTATGCCAGCCGGTTTCCCACAGGGAGACTAGAACAGTTCAGTGTCTCCGTGGCCCCCTTCCCGATTGCTGGGGTGGTGCAGTCTCCTCAGCCGGAACGGCCAATAATTATGTAAACAACAAAGATTCCTCAGTTCGGAGGCGCACTCGAGACCAGCCTCAGTGTAAGCAGATGGGCATTGCTTCACTCCGATGTCATCTCTGCCTAACGCGTTTCGGAGCGACAAGCTCCTTGGTCACAGGCATCAAGTACTAGCGCAGTTCAACTTGAAAGGCACTCTTCCAGCATGTTCTTATATCACCCCCCTCATTGGCAACAGGTGATTACAGTTAAGTACTGCATGCTGGGATTTGTAGTTTTAACATTATTAATCATTAGTGATTTTTCGCAGTGTCTCTCATTACTTATTCCCTATAGTAGGTACTGCGTTCTAGTACCAATTGTTTGAATTATCTTCGCCCTCCAGTGGGTCTCCGAGGAAAGCAAAACTCCGTAATTATGCCAGCCGGTTTCCCACAGGTAGACTAGAACAGTTCAGTGTCTCCGTGGCCCCCTTCCCGATTGCTGGGGTGGTGCAGTCTCCTCGGCCGGAACGGCCGATAATTATGTAAACAACAAAGATTCCTCAGTTCGGAGGCGCACTCGAGACCAGCCTCAGTGTAAGCATATGGGCATTGCTTCACTCCGATGTCATCTCTGCCTAACGCGTTTCGGAGCGTCAAGCTCCTTGGTCACAGGCATCAAGTACTGGCGCAGTTCAACTTGAAAGGCACTCTTCCAGCATGTTCTTTTATCACGCCTGTTGGACTTGGCCCTTTTTGCAGGGTCATCCCTAAACTTTTTACCTTCCTCCTATATTTTTTCTGACCTGTTGTAGGCTGTTTTATGACTCTGGGCACTTTACCACTGCTGATCAGTGCTAAAGGGCATATGCTCTCCCCATTATAAATTGTGTGATGGATTAGTGACTCCATGATTGGATGATTGGTTTACTTGTCAGTCCCTAGTACAGTGCACTCAGTGTGCCCAGGGCTTGTAAATCCAATGCCGCTGGTGGGCTTGCAGCACTGGTTGTGCCACCCACAGAAGCGGCTTGTAAAATGTGTCTCAGGCCTGCCATTGCAGAGCCTGTGTGCAGCCTAGGGCTGCCATGTCGACTTGGTGAGTACACCCACTTACCAGTCCCTAAACCTTCCCTTTACTGCATGTTGGTCACCCCTAAAGTAGGCCCTAGGGCAGGGTGCATTGTAAGTACAAGGTAGGACATGCCCTGGTGTGTGTGGCATGTCCTAATAGTGAATTACAGCCATTTTCGTTTTTCACTATTGCAAGGCTACCTGCTCCCCATAGGCCAGAATGGGCAGACTGACTATTACACCTTATAGTCAGAACTGACCCAGGGAAAATGGTAGAAAAACGAATTTAGTATGCCTGAACTCAGAATGATAAAATACATCTTTTAGTGAAGTTGGTTTTAACATTCTGTGTTTGAAAATACCACTTTTAGAAAGTGGGTATTTTCTTGCCTAAACTTCCAAGCCTGCCTCTGCTAGGTTGTGTATTCCTTGTCTGGAGATTGAGTGACAGGGGCTGGGGGTGGCTACAGGAGACAGGGTGAGTCAGCGCAGGGCTGAATAGAAAGATCTGCATCCAGAGTGGAGGGAGGAGTTGCACCTGGGTCTGAATAGGGCTGTGCCTGCCTTCCACAATGCTGGCTCCACCTCCTGCCGGGCGGCTGAGCACTCTGCCCCACATTCTGAAAGGAAAGAAGGAGTCAGAAAAACAAAGTGCTCCAGGACTGACCAGAACTGGTTTTGGACTAGGCAGAGGCCTCTCTGCCTTCAGAGAACAAAGAGAAACTGTGTATAAAAAGGGGACCCAGACCCCTAGGAAATTAGATCACTTTGGGAAACAAGAAGAAACCTTTGCTGAGGAGCGGAACCAAGAAGAAACTGAGGAGAAGACTATCCCTAAGCTAGAGGGATCTGCCTGCAGTGGTTGCCTGACTGCCAAAGGAAGGAGAAAGGACTTTGTGTGCACTTTTATTCAACTTGTGAAGGATCTCCAAGGGCTTGAGAAAAGAGCTTGCCTCCTGCTGAAGTCTCAGGGACAACAGACTTCAACCACCAGCTCCCCAAGAATTCTTTGGAAGTGCCTGCTGCTGTTTTGGGCCTTCTGAAGGGACTGCGTGTCGCAAGGAGCTGGAAGCGCGACTCAAGAGGGAGAAGCGTGTCGCCGTCGCAGCCGCTGCCGTCGCATCACGGAGATGACGCCGCTGTAGCTGTCGCATTGCACCGCATCTCGAGAAATATCCCGCAACACCGAAGAAGCGTGTCGCCGTCGCAGCCGCTGCCGTCGCATCGTAGGTGTCGCCGCTGTAGCTGTCGCATTGCACCGCATCAGGAGAAGAGTCTCGCAACGAGGAAGAAGCGTGTCGCCGTCGCAGCCGCTGCCGTTGCATCGTAGATGTCGCCGCTGTAGCTGTCGCATTGCACCGCATCAAGAGAAGCGCCTCGCATCCACGGAGAAGCGTGCCGCCGTCGGAGCTGCTGCCGTCGCATCACGGAACAAGGGTGTCGCCGCTGCAGTTGTCGCATCGAGCGGAAGCGTCTTGCAACGTCGGAGAAGAGTGTCGCCGCCAAAGCCGCTGTCATCGCATCACGGAACAAGGGTGTCGCCGCTGCAGCTGACGCATTGAGTCGAGACTTTTCGCAACATCGGAGAAGCGTGCCGCATCAGGAAGAACTTGACGTCTTTATTTCTTTGCACCGGAACTTTGTCGCATCTCCATCTCTGCAACACTTTCGTTGTAGAAACGTGACGCATCGTAAGGTACATTGACTCAAAGTGTCGCATTTTAAGATCTGAAAAGAACTAAGCTAAACCTACCATTTTAAGTACAGTATTGTGGATTTTTGTCGTTTATGGTCTTGTGTTAAAACCATATAAAGAATACTTATTTTTGATATAAACCTTGTGTGGTGTCCATCTGTAGTGTTGTCACTAGATTACTGTATGTGTTCACAAATGCTTTACACACTGCCTCTGAGATAAGCCTGTCTGCTCTTGCCAAGCTACCAAGGGGGTGAGCAGGGGTTATTTTAGGAGTGTACCCCCTTACCCTGACTAGAGGCAAGGGTCCCTATTTGTCACAAGTACCTACCTGTGCCAACTAGAGACCCCCAATTCTAACATTGGTGGTCAGCGGTGAGGATTCTGCACTTGCATTTGTGACTCATGTACAGTGATTGGTGAACACTACTAGTGAGTGCAGACCAAACGCAACCACATACCGTTTTTCTGTTTTATGGTGTCCTCCTGGAGGTATTTTTGATACTATGACTCTGGTTAGTTGTTGCAAAATGGAACTCGACTTCTGGCACATGTTTGTCTACACAATGAAGGAACTACGTGTGTTTTGCAAGGAAAGGGGGCTGCCTGTGAAGAGAAGGTCCAGGGAGGACCTAGAGGCATCCCTATTTCAGTATGAGTTACCCAGCTGGAAGGCAACACTACCAGTTGAGTCTGAGAAGGAGGAATTCCCTAAAAGTGAGGGAGAAACAGGAAAAGATAGCTGGCTTCTGGCTCATGAGCAGAGGCTGAGAGAGATTGACGAAGAGCTGAGAGAGCTTGAGGAGGCTCAGAGGGCCTTAGCCCAAGAAGAAGAAATTTGGGCAGCTCAGGACATGAGCTTTGCTGAGTTGGAAGGGGAGTCCAGCTCAGATGGTGGCAGCAAAATTATGTTATCTAGTGCTGAGGGAGTAGTACACACACCCAGAGATGTGGCGCCTGACTTGGAGGGGGTTAACATACACCAGGAGGTTCAAGGACATGAGGTAGCTCCAGTAGTGCGCAGTGTCCCTGAGAGGAATAGGGAAACTGACGCAGGGATTCATGGTCCTAGTAGCAGGAGGGACACTCTACTGACTCTGATGGGAGGTGCAGGGAGAGTGGTTCCCCCACAGTTGAAGTCCTGGTATGTGAGTGTGAAGACCGCCCAGAAGAGTGTGGGTTGAGTGACAGAGACAGTCAGATACTGTCTTGCCAATCTCAGAAGAGTGGTGTGGGGTACGTGTGCGAGGCACTGGATGGTGAGGTGAAGGATAGTTTGGTTAACCCCTGTGGGGGACTGTGTGATCCAATTTTGGGAGAGCATATTGTAAGTCCCTGTTTTCCAGAGCTATGCCAACACCTGTTGGAGTGTGAGTTCTCTGACCTCAGGGAGCTCACATTGGAGGCAGACCTTTTGGTGGATTCCAGAGGGTCTGAAGAGGCATTGGGGAGTGACCCTAAGAGGAGTGGCTCAGGTGTCTTCCAACCCAGAGTGGTGGGAGAGGATCAGTGTAGCCCAGCTAGGCCCTGTGGTAATGGGAGGGGTGTAGGGACTCACGTCCTGTCTCAGTGGAGAAGGAGTGAGTGTGGGGCTGCGTGTCCCAAGGTGCCCGAAACCCAGTCTCAGAGCCTGGATGGTTCTTTAAGGGAACACCAGGTAGGGAGCCTAGGCTGTCCTTATGGGCCGCCTGTTAAGGAGGATCTCCTAGTGTCTAGAGAACCTGGAGCGTCTGTAAATGGAGCTCCAGTGTTTCTGGTATCTGGCAGTGCCGCTCCACTTGGGAGGGTGCCGAAGTCCAGAGTGAGGGGTGAGAGGGGGAGAGAGTCCCCAGTGAAAGAAACAGTGGGTCAGGGACCAGCCAGAAGGGCTGAGTCACCAGTGAATGACCATGGTGACACCACTTCTGTCCTGGGGGATCTTCACGCGCTGTCAGATGGACAGGGGTCGGGAGATCTGCGCCAGGCAGACTGTCACACAACACCTGAGAGATGTGTTACCCTCTGGGGGGGCATGCGTGCTCCCCAGGAAGTCCTGGTGCGCCAGGCAGATTCTTACACAACTCTAGAGGAGTGTGTTTTCCTTGGGGGGGGTTGGTGTACCCTCCTGGAAGTCCTGGGTTGCCAGGCACAGGTCCAGCCTATGGGTACAGACCCTGGGTTGGAGGGCCAGGTTCAGGGTGTCCTCCCTGACCTGGAGGAAGGGGCAGCTGCTAACAGTGCCCCTACCAGGTTGTCTTCTGGGGGCACCGCTCCAGGTGGGAGGATGCAGGACCCCAGTAAGGGGGGGCGGGGAGAGGACAGCCTCACCCCTGGCCTCTGCCCAGTCTAAGGGTACAGACCCTATGCTGGGATCCCAGTTGCAGGATAGAACCCCTGAACTGGTGGGCGAATTGTGCAGGACACCTGCCAAAGGTGCCCTGACAATTCTGGAAGGGGGTACCGCTCCTGATGGGAGGGGGCAGTACTCTGGAATGGGGTGCAGAGGGAGGGAGTCCTCGCCTCTGACCCCAGTTCAACTGGAGGGTTTAGACCCTAGATTGGAGGACCAGGTTCAGGGTGTCCCCCCTGACCTGGACGCCCAGTTGCAGGATAGAACCCCTGAACTGGTGGGCGTATTGTGCAGGACACCGGCCACAGGTGCCCTGACAATTCTGGAAGGGGGTACCGCTCCAGGTGGGAGGGTACAGAGCCCCAAGGAGGAGGACCGGGTGTGGGAAAGCCCACCCCAGTCTCCAGTCCAGCCGCCGGGTACAGGCCCGGGGCTGGTAGATCAGTGTCAGGATGTCATACCTGACCTGACAGGAGGGAGAATGGACAAAGGGTGCCAAGCACCTGGGGCTACTGCCCCCCGCTCTCTGACGCCACAGAGGTTTGAGAGCCCTGAGAGGCATAAGGCCTGGGTCTCATCCCTGACCACTGTCAGTGGCCACTGTGGCTTGCTTTCTGTCTGTTGGGACACACCTGTGAGCAAGTTAAGGTTAGGTGCTGCACAGATGGTGTCCACAGGTGAGGAGAAGGGTTCCCCATGGATTAGCTTGGTGGACCCTGAGAGTATGGACAGAGGGATTCCAATAGGTTCAGATTGGCGTAGAACTGGAGTATGCCCCTGCTGTTGTGGGCCAGGGTCCAGGTTCTATCGCCCAAAGCAGGGAAGCCCATCAGGGTAGTGATTGGTCTCCCCTGCGTTTTTGGCTGGAAGGGGTTGTGTTGGACTTGGCCCTTTTTGCAGGGTCATCCCTAAACTTTTTACCTTCCTCCTATATTTTTTCTGACCTGTTGTTGGCTGTTTTATGACTCTGGGCACTTTACCACTGCTGATCAGTGCTAAAGTGCATATGCTCTCCCCATTATAAATTGTGTGATGGATTAGTGACTCCATGATTGGATGATTGGTTTACTTGTCAGTCCCTAGTACAGTGCACTCAGTGTGCCCAGGGCTTGTAAATCCAATGCTGCTGGTGGGCTTGCAGCACTGGTTGTGCCACCCACAGAAGCGGCTTGTAAAATGTGTCTCAGGCCTGCCATTGCAGAGCCTGTGTGCCGCCTAGGGCTGCCATGTCGACTTGGTGAGTACACCCACTTACCAGTCCCTAAACCTTCCCTTTACTGCATGTTGGTCACCCCTAAAGTAGGCCCTAGGGCAGGGTGCATTGTAAGTACAAGGTAGGACATGCCCTGGTGTGTGTGGCATGTCCTAATAGTGAATTACAGCCATTTTCGTTTTTCACTATTGCAAGGCTACCTGCTCCCCATAGCCAGAATGGGCAGACTGACTATTACACCTTATAGTCAGAACTGACCCAGGGAACATGGTAGAAAAAAGAATTTAGTATGCCTGAACTCAGAATGATAAAATACATCTTTTAGTGAAGTTGGTTTTAACATTCTGTGTTTGAAAATACCACTTTTAGAAAGTGGGTATTTTCTTGCCTAAACTTTCAAGCCTGCCTCTGCTAGGTTGTGTATTTCTTGTCTAGAGATTGAGTGACAGGGGCTGGGGGTGGCTACAGGAGACAGGGTGAGTCAGCGCAGGGCTGAATAGAAAGATCTGCATCCAGAGTGGAGGGAGGAGTTGCACCTGGGTCTGAATAGGGCTGTGCCTGCCGTCCACAATGCTGGCTCCACCTCCTGCCGGGCGGCAGAGCACTCTGCCCCACATTCTGAAAGGAAAGAAGGAGTCAGAAAAACAAAGTGCTCCAGGACTGACCAGAACTGGTTTTGGACTAGGCAGAGGCCTCTCTGCCTTCAGAGAACAAAGAGAAACTGTGTATAAAAAGGGGACCCAGACCCCTAGGAAATTAGATCACTTTGGGAAACAAGAAGAAACCTTTGCTGAGGAGCGGAACCAAGAAGAAACTGAGGAGAAGACTATCCCTAAGCTAGAGGGATCTGCCTGCAGTGGTTGCCTGACTGCCAAAGGAAGGAGAAAGGACTTTGTGTGCACTTTTATTCAACTTGTGAAGGATCTCCAAGGGCTTGAGAAAAGAGCTTGCCTCCTGCTGAAGTCTCAGGGACAACAGACTTCAACCACCAGCTCCCCAAGAATCCTTTGGAAGTGCCTGCTGCTGTTTTGGGCCTTCTGAAGGGACTGCGTGTCGCAAGGAGCTGGAAGCGCGACTCAAGAGGGAGAAGCGTGTCGCCGTCGCAGCCGCTGCCGTCGCATCACAGAGATGACGCCGCTGTAGCTGTCGCATTGCACCGCATCTCGAGAAACGTCCCGCAACCCCGAAGAAGCGTGTCGCCGTCGCAGCCGCTGCCGTCGCATCGTAGATGTCGCCGCTGTAGCTGTCGCATTGCACCGCATCAGGAGAAGAGTCTCGCAACGAGGAAGAAGCGTGTCGCAGCCGCAGCCGCTGCCGTCGCATCGTAGATGTCGCCGCATCGAGAGAAGCGCCTCGCATCCACGGAGAAGCGTGCCGCCTTCGGAGCTGCTGCCGTCGCATCACGGAACAAGGGTGTCGCCGCTGCAGTTGTCGCATCGAGTGGAAGCGTCTCGCAACGTCGGAGAAGAGTGTCGCCGCCAAAGCCGCTGTCGTCGCATCACGGAACAAGGGTGTCGCCGCTGCAGCTGACGCATCGAGTCGAGACTTCTCGCAACATCGGAGAAGCGTGCTGCATCAGGAAGAACTTGACGTCTTTATTTCTTTGCACCGGAACTTTGTCGCATCTCCATCTCTGCAACACTTTCGTTGTAGAAACGTGACGCATCGTAAGGTACATTGACTCAAAGTGTCGCATTTTAAGATCTGAAAAGAACTAAGCTAAACCTACCATTTTAAGTACAGTATTGTGGATTTTTGTCGTTTATGGTCTTGTGTTAAAACCATATAAAGAATACTTATTTTTGATATAAACCTTGTGTGGTGTCCATCTGTAGTGTTGTCACTAGATTACTGTATGTGTTCACAAATGCTTTACACACTGCCTCTGAGATAAGCCTGTCTGCTCGTGCCAAGCTACGAAGGGGGTGAGCAGGGGTTATTTTAGGAGTGTACCCCCTTACCCTGACTAGAGGCAAGGGTCCCTATTTGTCACAAGTACCTACCTGTGCCAACTAGAGACCCCCAATTCTAACAACGCCCCTCATTGGCAACAGGTGATTACAGTTAAGTACTGCATGCTGGGATTTGTAGTTCAGTTCAGTTCGGAGTCTCGAGTGCGCCTCCGAACTGAGGAATCTTTGTTGTATATATATATATATATATATATATATATATATATATATATATATATATATATATATATATATATATATATATATATATATATACATATGTGTACATACACACACATACATGTACATACATTTGTATGTAAATACATGTATGTACATATGTGCACATAAATATATGCATATATATATACATACATACACACTCACATATACGTATGCACACATATATATACTTACACATATATATACACACGTATACACACACACGGAATAAGAGAAATCACATGGCTCTTGTAATGACAAGGACTTCTAATGACAGTGGATGGGACCTGCTCCAGTCACTAAAATGACATTGCAATAAAACAGAGATTGTGATATTTCACAGGATACCCTGATGGAGAAAACTCAGCATACAAACCAAATCCCACAAATATTAAGATCAGTAAAACCAATTAGTTATAATAAAGTCTGTAGGATGCTGGCTCTTTGTGTGGTATACCAATAACTAGGTATATCATATAAAGAGTCCAGAGATTCCCCCAGAAGTGTACAGCGCTCAATGTAAACCCAAAGTGTTCTATCTGTGGTAGTCTGGTCGAGCAGCCTTAGGCTTAACACAGAGGCGTGTAAGACATTTGTCATACACACACTGACCAATAAATGACACACGACTCATAAAGGAGATCCACACCAGTTTTAGAAAAATAAGCTTCTCTCAAGTTTTATTTTAAGACTAAAGGTAAGTACGCTTCTCAGGAAAAATACTTTACACTTTAAAAAGTGGACACTAGTTTTCTGGCTTTGCAATGTTAACCTATGGGAAGAAAACAAGAGTGCAGTTTTACAGGTAAGTAATCGAATTACAAATTCAGTCTCCGGGTTCTAGGGTCAACACCAGGGAAGGATCAGCACCAAGACCGCACCACCAGCAAGCACAGGGGCGGCTGGGTGCAAAGGTCAAATTCAGGGTCAGGCGCCCAATGTTAATCAATGGAGACAGGGGGTAACTGAAGTCGCGCTGCTCACAGGTGAGTAAAGTGGTGCCAGGGGTCGATCTCCTGGAGTTAAGGTAAGTACAGGGGGGCCACAAGGCAGCACCAAACGTACACCCTCAGCGGCACAGGGGCAGCCGGGTGAAGAGTGCCAACACAGCATCGGGCGCTCAATGCAACTCAATGGAGGAGATCGGTCTTGAAGAAAGGCTGACGGTTCAGGACAGTGGGCCGGATGAAGAAAACCCACAGCTGCCCAGGTAAGTAGAGATGCTAGAGGACGTAGGGACACTGTTGGTCAAGCTCCCCAAAGCTCAGGAGCTTCAGGTGCAGGGGGTCTTTAGGCATCGGAAAAGTCTTAACGGGCAGGTCGCGGTTAGGGGGTGTCTTCCAGTTGAGGATGCAGACATCCAGGTGGAGTCCGGCAGGGATCAGATCATGGTGGACTCTTGCTCAGAATCCCTGTGGAACCTTCACAGGACCGGTGGGCCACTTGGACTTGGGCCGTGGGCGTCGGATGCAGAGGCAGTGGTTTCGCTGTTCCTCAGGGCAGAGTTCTTTAAAGTTGGTTTCTGCTGGACAGGTCTGCTGTTCACAGGAGATCTTGATCTTTGCCGAAGGCATGCAATCCTCCCAAGGTTTGGATGTTGCTGGGTTGCAGGATGGGTCATCTTTTGGCGCAGGATCATCGAGGGCTGCAAACAGACCAGTAGGGCTGGGGCAAAGTCAGTTCGTGTCTGCAGTCTTCCCTGCTGGTGCAACACTGTAGTGTCCGGCTCTTCTTAGGTAGTCAGGAATCTGATTTCAGGGTCTGGGGTACCACTTAAATACTAGATTTAGGGCCATTACATGGGAGTGACAGGTAGGGAGAAATTAGTTCCTTACCTGAGGTGTCTACTCCCATTATTATGTCACCCTCCTGTGGGAGATGGCATAGCACTAGCCCTGACTGGATAAGTCCCACCACCTTCCGTTTCTACTACGCAACACTCACGACCCGCTAGCTTTCAAGAAACTTTTAAAAACTCACCTGTTTCCGTAATTGTTGGTGGTGTAGTTCAGGGACTCCTCTTGGATCCGCGCCGGGACACTCTTCGGAGTAGCTGTTGCGCGTTATAAGAGCACTTAACATAACATAACCTTCAAGATAGTGGGCACTGAAAAATGTGCTTCAATTTGCCTCCTGCACGCGGGGTGTGTAGTTGGCGAACAAGGGCACACCTCCTAATCTTATTAAGTTTTCCAGCCAGTTCTCCCGCCAAAAGTGGGGGTTTGAACCGGGGGCTGCCATCTGCTGCTAGCAGTATAGGCTGGAGTTGCATTACAAAGGCTGCAATGCCTTTAAAGCTTCCCTCTCGAGCACTGCGCTCATCCTGGGCGAGTGCACTTCCACCCAGGATGTGCTTTGTGGTGGCAGGTTGCCTGAAGCCAGTCAGAGACCACACCAGGTTGGTAGGTTTTCAGGGGGCCCCTCCGAGGTGCCCTTTGGGTACATGTTTTAATAAATCCAACACTGGCATCAGTGGAGTTTTTTAAGAGGAGTTTTTTGGTACCAAACACTCCTGGTTTCAGTGAAGCCATTATAGTGCTGGGTAACTCGAGTTGCCGAGTTTCCAGCCCATGTACACTCTATGGCTTCCCTGGCACTTACAATATTAAGAATAGACTTAAATATTGTTGGAGCATATCTGCTCATGCAGATGTGCCCACACCCACACCCTCAAGATATAGTGCACCCTGCCTTAGGGCTTGTAAGGCCTACTAGAGGGTGATTTACCTATACCTTTGGCAGTGCTGGTTGGCATGGCACATAGGCAGAGTGCCACATCGACTGTCGTTTTTGTCTGTACCAGGGCATGCAGAATGCAGTGGCAGTTAGCATGGCCCTGGTGAGGACCCTCTTCAGTCCAAATGCCCTAGGTACCAGGCATACCATTTACTAGGGACTTACAGGGGGACATGAAGTAGCCAATTGTAAAACTGACTCATGAATACTCATTGTGTATTTCATTTTTAAATTTCCCTACACAGCGTGGTTGGCAAGTTAAAGAAACAATAGGGATATTGGACACTGCCAATATATAACAAGTATTTGTTGTTTCAATGTATTCCGTTATTCGAATGTTTTTATTAAGTGACTTTGCGATCTTAAGAACATTTTCTAAGTGTTTTTAAATGTATTTGCATGAATCGAAGCAGATTACAAAATTGCTTATTCTGTTGATGGATTTTATTATCTGATCTAATAATAAAGTAAAGTAAAGCTATTAAAATGCTTTAACTGTTGGATTTAGAAGTCATTGTTCTATAGCAACTCACACTTTAGCCACAACAGCCTTTAATATTACAATTATTGCACAATTTACAGAAGTTTCTTTTGCTTTACTTCATATTTGTAGAGGGTGATACTGAATGAATAAATATAGTGTCCCCAAAAATAAATTTTTAATGTGCTAATTACTGTTTGTGTTACCTCTTGTACAGTATCTATGTACACCATCTCTTAGCAATATAGAGGACTTAAATGCTTTTAAATTGCTATTACTATGTTGATATGATTATCCTAAATAAATACTATGGGGCCTACACAGAAACTGCATTTTGTAGTTCGCGAAGTAGTACTGTAGTAGTACTACTCACTTACTACAAATCGCTATTCATTAACCTACGTGCGAAGACCTCCACCTCCTCTACTTGTATGTTTTCTGTGTGGCGATCTCTGCCACAAGTGCGGAGATCTCCACATAAGTAAGCTAAGTTTTAGTAGTAACTGTGAGAGCGACTGGGTAGTAGCTGGAAAATGGGGAACACTTGCTCTTAATAGGAGGTGTTTAGGGGGGGATAATGTAAAGTTTAGGAAGGGACATGAAAATACAAACACCCACATTTTATTATTCACAAAGCGCCCCACTGCACTCAGCCTGCCCAGGAGTCGGGATGAAGGAGTGGGCGTGTCCCCTGCTGCATGGAGACTCATGACGTGGCTGGCCTGACACTGCAAAAGTGTGCAAGTCAGTTTGGCCAGCTGTCTTGAGCCAGCCAAAGTGACATGCGCTCTGCTGGTTTCCACCAAGCTGTCTTAGACAGCTGTGAGGAGACAAAGCACAGGCCTACAAGGCCTAAAGGAGCGTCCAGCCAGGACGCTCCATCCAATCCAGGCACAGCATGAGAGCAGCATCTTGATTGGTTAGGGAAGTTTCCGCTTCCACTGGTGCCCGTCGGAGCCACCGACTGCAAGGACACAGAGGACGCAGCCCAGGTAAGTGCATTTATTTTATTTTTAAGGTCATTTTAATGCATGAGAGTGTTTTTATTTTGTATTCTTTAATGTAAATATGTTTCGGGATGCGTTGAGGCCCACCGCTTTCATTGGTGTAACAAAGGCCCCCTCAGTGCAGGGAGGCCACCGAGCTCCAGGGGCCCCCTCAGCACGGTGCACTGGCCTGAAAGCTCCTGAGAGAGTCTGGAGGGGGGCTCCTTTATGTACTTCACAGGGGGGCCACCTCAAGTTTCGTTACGCCACTGATTCTGCTTTTATATGTTACCATCCGCTCCTGGTTGAGTAGGAGGGCATTATGAGTAGAGTTTAACAAATTGAAAAAGTTATTTTGATCAATTTAAGGATTTTTTTTTATCTGACTCAGGCATTGAAGGAGATCATTTTTTGGTTCTATTTTTTAGCAGAAAGCAAACTAAGCATCTAAGGACTCGGTTCCATTTTACTCCGCTCTTCTCATTCTACCTACTTTATGTTGAGTCTTATCCACCTAATGTTGGTTCTTCAGAGTATTTTTTCATTTCCAGCTCTGTGCACACCAACTGGCAAGCCGTAGTAGCAGCATTCAGCTTATAAGTAGAAGCCCAGCTTCAGCATGCAGGAAATCGATTTAGGACCTTCCCTGTAAAATATGGTGTTTATGGAAATCTGGCCGTCCATAATGGCAAATATTTATCTCCCACCATGCCTTCCTACCAATTCTTGCCATCACTCTTGATTTAGACAAGTGAGTCCTGATTTTATAACTTAAAAAAGGCTTTATAATATCTTTCAACCATTTAAATTTTCTACACTTCTCTTATCTCTTCTCAAATTTGACCTTCAATGCCCAACCACAATAAGAAGATCAATTTTCATCGCTTTGGGGTTTGGTCCTTCTGCCAATGTGTGTGGTTCCCAGTTCTAATGTCACAGGAGCTGTGGTAATGGCCAGTGGCCGAAGAACTGAGAAGGGACTTCAGAGCTAGGGCCCCTGAAACTGTGGCACCCCATTGCATTGGGTTGTTGACTGTCGACATGTAGATGTGGTGTCTTATATTATCAGCTTACTCAGACTGTATCACAGGGTTCTGTTTAAGTATCACCCTCATGATCCAAATACTATATTGTATTATTACATTTCACAAATAAAAATAATACTGTATTTATTATTGTTGGAACTGAGAATCCTAATGACAGATTCACATTGTATGCGTTCATTGCATTGTTTGTTTTGGTTTCAGTCATTTATATGTTACCTGTCTCCCGAAATAGGGCATGGGTGCCCAAAATGCATTGGAGAACAGTAGAAAACAATACAATATCCATTTGATAAACACTGGTTTGGGGTTTTTTATACACAAAAAGAATACAAAATGAAGTCATTTTACTTACTTGGATGATGTATTATTTCAATAAAAACTAACAACTAAATGGGAAAAAAGCTGGATTAACGAAATGTAGTGCCCAGGTGACACATCTAATGTAGCACTTCTGGAGGTGGACACAAACCTAAAGTAGGTGAACGCAGGTTGCTAGGGTTCAGGTATTCCCCCGTGCTGTATAATCCCCGCATTCCGAGTTCCACATGGTGGAAGGACCAATAATTCAATACTACTACATGTCCCCCCAGTTCCAAGCTGCAAAACTCTAAATATTGTGTTTTTCCTTGCAGAAATTTCTCCAGGCTGAAACTAGCAAAATTTTTGTGTGGGAAACCACTGGGTCTGTATAGTAATTACTCGCAAGTTGTAATCCCAGTTCATGCTCCTCTTTTTTCTCAGTAACTGGGTCAGCTCTGATGTTCTGTGTTTTGTTATGAGAGACTGGTTGCATGTCACCACGTGGAAAAGTAAGCCTTCTACCTGTCACTCACAGCAACATCCAATCAGTCACTTACAGAAAGACACAGAACTCAATTGGGGATGTAGTAGAACAAGGCCTAAATCCAAGCAATTTATTACCATCTGTCACCATCCATCAGTGTCCCCATACCCTGGTGAGGAGATAGGAGACACCCTGGGTGACCTGTCCATCTAGAAGAATCTAGAGATCTGCTAGAAGAAGTAATCACTGAAAAACATGTGGCATACCACCGAGTGGGCATCGGTATCTTCATGGAAACAAGCATTGGCATAGCCAATAGGTCTCGCCTTTGAGACCTTATAAGTGTTTAGCCATGCAACAGTTGATGTTGTTGCACCAAGGATATTGTGCTGCATAACTAAATACTTATAAGGTCCCAAAAGCGAGACCTATTGGCTATGCCAATGCTTGTTTATATAGTGCGAACTCTATCCATGGACGTTGGAATGCTTTACATCAGCACCAGTTACATTACAAAATGCCAGATTCCTTTTGTTTTTAGGCGCAGGGAGAGTTAAGTGATTTGCCCAGAATCACAGGGTATTGAACCGATAGCAGACTCGAGCGTGGTTCCCCAGTTGCAAAATCAGCAGCTCTGGCCATAACGCCACACCCTCTACCAACTATGCCTTCAAACCTATGCCCTATGTTTCGTGCTGGTCGCTGTGTGGCCAACATGTTTGCAATTTTAAAATGTTTGTATTGTAAGGCATAACTGACACATAAAAAAGAAAAGAGAAAAACTAGAAAGATAGAAATGCAGGTAGCTGCTTGGATACTGGATAAGTGTCCTTGTTCAATTTTTCCAAGCTCTCCTGTATGGATCACCCAGACAGAGCTGCTCCTGTGCTCGATTTGTTTCCTTGGATGTAAACGATGCATCCAAAAGCCTGTGCACCACGTTTCAATTTACCTACAAAGGTACTCTTAAAATAAAACGGGCAAACCTATACAACATTCTTCTCAAAGTGCCACAGCATCCCGGACATTGCTAAAAAAAACATATGCAAGCAGGTGAGTTGTCTAGTTCTACCAAAGGTCAAAGAAGAATTGGAATAGGAATTGTCCAAAAGTTGGCCTACATCCTAAAGTGGCAATTACCTCGATACTCCTTGGGACTAGTAGTATTTAAAGATGTGAAAGTTGGCTTCATCTAGCTTTCGGAAGTTTTCTGTTTTAACTTCATCAAAATCATGAGGTTGGCTACGTTTAAAAAAAAATGCCACAAAAGTAGGCTATGTAGGGAAAAACTTGTAAAACCGTTTTTTAGCAGAATTCTTCCACAATAAAAATCCGGGAGAAACACTCAAGCAATAACTTTTTTTCATAAAATTCCACTTGGATGTGAAATTCTGCTTAGTTGCCAAACTTTGAAAATACGTGAACTATGATTTCTGTTCACAAAATGTCAAAATATCGTTGTTGGATTTTGCATTTTTCACAAACACAGGGGAATTCAAAAGTTTGTGGACCTTACGAGCATCTCAATGACCCAACAAAAGAGAGCGATATCATAGATCTGTTGTAACGTCTACGGACTGCGCATCAGAGGCTAACTTGGATCTAGTGAAGATGTGTGTAGTGTGTTTTATCACACATTAATGATCCCAGCCGTGGTACCATTTGCCCTTTGAAATTACCTCTTTGCAAAGTAATAACAAGGAGTGAGGGGAGGGTTTGGGCGCAGAAGCACGAGTGACCTTTTGGAATCGGTCAGCTCTTTTCAAGCACTCATGCTTGTGGCGTCATCCACCTTGTGGGAGCGAGCAGACGCGCGCGCGTCCGCGCTAATTGGAAACAGATGGCCCCTGCGTGCCGCTGCTCGCTCCCGCAAGGTGGATGCCGCCACAAACACGAGTGCTTGAAAAGAGCTGACCGATTCCAAAAGGTCATCTCCTAGAGCAACGCATGCGCGCTGCCTAGGCGAGACCTAAAAAGATACCAGGTCAGACAGAATGCATACAATGAAGACAGAATGTTTTAACTATGAAAGGATTTTTATTTCTCCAAGCTAAACATAATTTTGGCACCTACATGAACTGAAGAAGGCCATTTTTGTCCTTATGCAGAAATGTAGCACGCTCAGTGGTCCTCAGAAGAGGGTAACAGAGGGAGCATTGTTCCCCAGGACCAGTCCATGCTTTTAAGGTACACTATGATCATGCAGCAATCTCTATCTATTAATTTTGAAGCAAGCCTGCCCTATTTATTCATGACAACTAACATACCTATAATCACTAGGTGATGCCAGAATATCTTTCTTTAAGGACATTTTTTAACTTAGAAATAGCACCTTGTGGCGTGTGGGCCTTGTGTGATGTTTTAGATCCAGGCCCCACTAAATCATCTGATATTCTTCGCACATGCGGTCTTACCTTTCCTCGTAAGCTCAGTCAGTTAGATTTGGGCGGTGTGGAACAGAGATTTCCCAAATATCACTGCCATTGAAATGGCAAAATGGATGAAAATAGTATTACATGTAAAAGGCTTTTCTGCACCAAATAAGACCCATCCAGTCCCTTTGTTTATTCTTGGCCTATTTTGTGGGAAGAGGAGGGCTGGATGTTTACCAGGTCTGCAAAGTTTCATAGAGACATGTGTCTGTGCTGTGGGGCTGCTAATCCGAGTGGAGCTCCTACCACAGACACTGCTAGCCCGACTGGAGGCCCCTGGACCCAACTACACACAGAAGATTCCATTGAACCCCAAACACCCTCTTGGAGCTACGCCCCTGGATATACCTTAGAGAACAGCGTCTGTCTAAAACAAAAGAAATCATTGAGTAAATAGATTGGCTGTGTCTGAAAAATACGGCCCTTGATTATTTGCTGTCCCTAAAAAATGAATATGGCCTTGGCCTCTGTGATTGGCAGGTATTGCAGGCACAGACTGAAGCTGGCAGCAGGAGGGAAGCGGCTGCTCTCCTAACAAGCATTTGCAATGCAATCGGTCTCGCCTTTGGGACCTTAAAAGTATTTCGCCATGTAGCACATTATCCTGGGTGTTATATCTATTGCTCTCATTTAGCCTTACACAATGCCCTGTACGTGAAACACTAATGCTGCCAAGGTTTCAAATTGCTATGTGTGATATTTCCATAATTTCACTGTAACTATGAGTGACATTTCAACGACTATGAGTGACACTTTCTCGCAAGCAAAATCAAGCAATGAAGGCAAGGGAATCATATAAATATAAGAAATTACACCTATTTGAGCATAGTTGCTAATGTTTCCGATTGCTTATGCGTGACATTTTCATAGATTCAGTGGATTTATGAGTCATTCAACGACCAAATGTGTGACATTTAGAGTGGCCATTTCTAGCGACCAAAATCATGCAATGAAGTCCATGGAAACATCGTTCACCTTTTTTTTTTTTTTTTTAAATAAAGTTGTTCTGTGATTAAAAATGCATAACTTATTCTGCATGCTACCCATCTTCTTATTAGCCGTGGGTCTATGCAAAGAAATATCTGAATAAAGAATATTGGTGTAAAACATCCTTGTTGCTTTACAAACAGTGCAGTTGAAGCTGGCAGCCGAGCGGGGCTCCTTAGGCAGATGTGTTAGATACATCCAAGTATAAACAAGCGAATGCACAACAGCACGCTGTTTACAATATTAAGTGGGAAAGTCAATTAAGTCTGTGATGTCCGAAATGCGCCTCATCGTTAAAGATGCCTTTGTCTAACGTCTACAGTGGCAAGGCTGCTTCCACCTCTACAGGGAGGCCATCTTCACAGTAAATAAGAAGGCTGCTCTTGTGCAACGGTTATTTCAAGTTCCAACACACCGGTCTAAATCTTCATTGACAGGTGTGAGGGAAAAGTGATATTTTTTTCCAGTTTTTTATAACAAGCACTCTGCCAAAAAATTACATTACACAAGGTCAGATTCATATGTTTTAAGCACGGGTAGATTTAGTGATCTGCTCAGAATCACAGGATGTTGAGCAGGCGCCGGGACTCGAGCCGGTTTCCCAGTTCCAAAGTTGGCAGCTCTGCATGTCCTCTCCAAGTGCATTCTGTTGAGGTTTGTGCTCAAATATTTTACTATGATGTATCAATAACTACATTAAAAAAACTGTACCATCCGTCTCTTAAAATACAATGGGGCATATTACCAAGCCCCAATCGCCACCACAATGTCACTTTTTGTGACGTTGTGGTGGCGATAGGGTCAGCGCCCTATTACCAAGGCAGCGTTAAACCACATAACATGGCTAAAAGCCACGTTAAGTGGCTTAACGCTGTCTTGGTAATAGTGCCCCTTTCACGCTAAACTTAGCGTGAAAGGGGCGTGCAGTGGGTGTTGCGGTGGGCGCTCCACCGCAACACCCATTCACTTCGACGCTGTCACCTATTATCAAGAGAGGCGATAATAGGTGGCAGCGCCGAACTTAAGACCAGGAAAATCCTGGTCTTAATGTGGCGATACGAGGAGAAATGCTTCATTTCTCCTCGTTTTTGCTTTTTCTATGTGTGCTGCCTTGTGCAGCACACATGGAAAAAGCAAAATGCCAAAGGTATGTTTATGTACAGGAAGGTGTCCCTTCCTGTACATAAACAAACCATTTTAAATGCCATTTTGTAACTTACATGTGTGCTGCATGAAGCAGCACACATGTAAGTTACAAAATGGCATTTTAGGTTTGTTTATGTACAGGAAGGGACACCTTCCTGTACATAAACAAACCTCCCTGCTCGCAGACACCCTTGCACATCTGAAAAAGGTTGAACTCAGTTGTCTCTACGTAAGAGGCAAGAAAGTCCTATGTGTATATGAGGTCCGCATGTCCTTTCTCTCACCACCTGTCAACGGAGGCTGTGAGATTAATTTGCGAAACATAAGTAGAGAGGCTCAACGTTTGGGCTGCCTAGTCTTCATTCTACTCTGTGTTTCTTTCTTCTATCAACTTACATTTCCTGTCTCTGTAGCTCACTCTTGCAGGTTCTTTTTCATTTGCGCTTTCTCACTTTGTCACTGTTTCCTGCACGGTTTCCTGTATTTCTCTTCATTCTTTGTTCTCTCTTTTCTGTCTTTCACTTTCTTGCTCTGGGTCAAAACTCTGAAGAAGAAAAATAAGATTTCAGAATTCTGGGCCAACGCATCGGGTGGTTTTAAAAGTACAAGTCGAGCTTACTTATGGTGAACCAGGGATAGAACTCGCGCCCAAGACTTGGGAGGCAAAGGCATTCTGGATTTTTTAGAGGAAAAACGCATCACAGAATATTCTTTCCCATTCCAAAATGATGTGATTGTTTGTGGCAAGCCAGTATCTTCTAGAAGAATCTAGGCTTGGCTACAGGTCTCGGTGGCATACCCTGTGAGCTATGGGTCCTAATAGAAGTAAGGATAATTCACCAGGTGCGACTCGCCAGCTACTCCATTGCCTACTGATAGCTACGCCACTGGCATTCATACGTTGCACCGTTTGCCTCGCCCTTCGCTCATCTGAATGATCCTATATTACACAAATCGGCACCGTTTTTTTCGTCAGTTTTAAATTGTTTGAGTTGGAAAATCGGCACACCCTTGCCAAATGGCACCAATAGCGGCTGGATAAAGTTCACACACATCTCACTACAAGGCCCAGGATTACGCAGCTCGGCCACGGGCATCGGCAGGTGGCAACTGTTGTGCCAGGACAGTAACTACACCAGAAAGGAGAAAAAACGCAGCTTTCCTCCACGTTCGCAGGCTTACCACGCTCCCTCCCTCCCCTACCCCTAGAGACACTGGGGGTGGAGGGGCTTTAAAATAATGCCCGTGCCTCCCCCAAGCACACGCACTCTTAGCTTCCAGTGTGAAGGCAGCCTGACAAGCAGGAGGCGATGCCTCATCTTTTATTGTTTATGTTGTGCGCGGAAGGCTGCCTACTCTTGAAGCCGCCTCTACTGAGCTGTTGAAAGGGGCCGTTGCTCGGGAGCGCGTGGCTAGGCCGGAGTGGAGTGGGCATGCGCAAAGATTGGATGGCCACGGTGCCCTCGACTACTACCCCCTCCCTCCATCATTCATTTAATAAATTAGCGGCACGCTCCAGTCGAGCGCAAGCCCACCAATCACCACAAAGAGCGGCCCTGGCCGGCCTTTAAAACAAGCATTTGCAATGCAATAGGACTCGCATTTACGCAAGACCTATTGCATTGGAAACGGGAGTGCGGGCGTGTGAGAAGGCACGAACGGGAGTGCGGTGTGGGGGTATGGGGGGCAGAAGTCACGGACTGAAAATAGTGTTTGAAGTAAAGGGGCCAGTAGCCATGGAAGGATACTAATGACGACATGGCCGTCATGAGGAGGGACCAACAGGCCTAAAACCAATCGGAAGGCAGCATTTAGGACCTAAGCCAATGAAAAAGATGGGCTGAGAGTGGGCGGAGCTTCCACGAAACTTCCACGCTATACTGAATACTGCATGCCTCGCAAAGCGAGCAGCGCATGCGCTGCAACGCTAGGCTCGACCTAATAAGGAAACCAGATCAGCGGGTTCCGGATCACTGTAAGAGAAACAAAAACAGAATCACGTAAAAGAGAGAGGAATCAGCTCAAACTAATCAAAGAGAATACAGCCGATTGTTCTCTGAGAACAAGCTGTGTCCCTACTGTGAGTTATCGAGCTTGCCCCACTGCCTACGCATCTCAATCAAGGCTCAGTGCTCCATTAGATTCATTTTATATTCCTTTGTGTACATCTCATTTATTGTCTACTTTGCACTCTCCACCCATCATTAGTTAATTATTGTCCACACTCTAGCTTAATGGTTCTTAACCTAAAGTCCGGGAATCCCTGGGGATCCACAAGGCCTACTCAAGGGGTCCCGACTACTTAGCAAATTAAATAATATTAAAATATCAACAAAGTCTATAGGAATAAAGAAGCAAAATGTGTAGCGTCCTCCTCATCCTGGGTACCCGCAATGACAGCACTACATATGGAGCTTAATATTACACTTCTTTAGTCGTCTGCGTTTAACTTGTAACTCAACATTCTAAAATAAGCTTTCATTGCATTCCGCTTTGACACCTACGTCACAGCTCTAAGGAGTTCATTTGGAGCCAAAAGGGTTCCACCATAAAACACGCAATACACCTCATCTCCCCTCTGTTAAATAAAAAATGAAAACATTTTACACTCAGTATATGTGTAGGTAAGGTATGTACAATTACATCTCTTCAATCAACCTTATTGACACTTTAATTTATTAACCTTTCTGGTTACTGGCACTGGGAGCTGTCATCTTCAGTGTCAGACATTTTTGAAGGTGGTGAAGCGGTAACAGCAGTCACTGAGGGGCATATGTACAAGGAAGTGGCGGAGTGAGGCGTTAGCCGTCATGGCTAAACGCCTCACTCCGCCACTTCAGAAATGCAAGGCTGCACCATATTTACAAGGATATGGTGCAGCCTTGAGTTTCCCCCTGCGCTGGCGCTACACTTAACAGTGTAGCACCAATGCGGGCACCCTTGCACCATAGTGCAAGTGTGTTTGCGTGCAAGGGAAGATTGTTTATGTGCAGGAAGGTATCCCTTCCTGGCCATAAACAATCTTGAAATGCCATTTTGTCACTTCTATGGGTGCTGCTTAATGCAGCACACATGGCAGTTACAAAATGTCATTTTTTTAAGGATTGTTTATGTGCAGGAAGGGTCACTTTCCTGAATATAAACAATCCAAGGCATTTTGCTTTTTCCATGTG
Source organism: Calotriton arnoldi (assembly GCA_963921515.1). Classification (NCBI taxonomy): domain Eukaryota; kingdom Metazoa; phylum Chordata; class Amphibia; order Caudata; family Salamandridae; genus Calotriton; species Calotriton arnoldi. Next base: position 228,265 of record CAWUFW010012316.1, on the reverse strand, counting down.
TGCTGCACAAGGCAGCACACATGGAAAAAGCAAAAATGAGGAGAAATAAAGCATTTCTCCTCATTTCACCAAGTTAGGACCAGGTTTTCCCTGGTCGTAATTTTAGCGCTGCATCCTATTTACACTGCCCTTGTAAATAGGGAGCAGCATTAAAAACAATGGGTGTTGCGGTGGAACGCCCACCGCAACACCCACTGCCCACCCCTTTTACGCTAAGCATAGCATGAAAGGGGGCCTTATTTACAAGCTAGCGTCAAGCTACGTTAAGTGGCTTAACGCTGCCTTGTAAATAAGGCGAGGCCCCTATCGCCACCACAACGTCACTGAAAGTGACGTTGTGATGGCGATAGGGGCTTGTACATATGCCCCTGAGTTTTTCAGGTTCAGTCTTTCCTTCACCATCTCAATCAGAAGACCGATGAATCAAATGCTGAAAGTGAGAAGAGTCTCTGGTCACAATGTGTCACTTAGTGTATGCTTTGTGGAAAGGTTCAACATCATATGGAGCATCAGATTTCCTTCTTTGCATTTGTCGGGCGATCACAAGATCTCCTCTCTTAAACTCGGTGCTCTTTGCATTTCGCCTCTTGCCTGCATAGGCTTTCATTATCTGCTTGTTAACCAAGTCCTTTGTATGAATTGTGTTCTCATTTTCTTCTCTTTTGTTGGTCCATTTAGGTAAGATGGTTGCCAATGCGCTCCCGAACATCAAGGTTGTAGGACTTTCACCTGTGTCGAGTGAGGTGTTGAACAATAGGCTCGCAGGGTAGAATTCAATGCAGTTTTTAAACGGAGCCTCTCATGAGTTGCATGCTGTACTGCTTTCTTTAGTGTATGCAAAAAACACTCAATGAGTCAGTTGGCCTCCGGCCATAAAGGTTTACTCTTCTGATGCTTTATGTTCAGATGCTTCAGAAAAATCCTTGGATTCTCGACTGTTAGAAGGCGGGCTATTATTAGACTTCAAAATGGCTGGAACGCCCCATGTCGCAAAGATGCCATCTAATCTCTCAATGACTCGCTCTTGAGTTGAGGATAAGACATCTTCTATCAATGGAAAACATGAGTGCTCGTTGACAATTGCCATCAGATAATGTCCATTATTGAGAGGACCAAAGAAATTGATGGCTATTCTCTCCCATGCATGCTTAGGGAGATCTGGCATGTTAAGAGTACGGTGATATGGTGAGTAGTATTTGTAGAAAGGCACTTGCATATGACAGGTCTTGAGTTCCTTTGCAACCCTCTGATCTAAATATGAATCAGGGTTCTCGACCACTGCAGAGTAAATCCTTCCTGAGTCATGGACAATTCACCTTTAACGATTTTGTATTTTTGATATTCACCATTACTGGTCAAGTGCATCGGTTCCATGACTGATGTGTAATTTCAACTTTCAACTTCACCATGTCACTATCATGGCTCATGGCAGTGATGATCGGGGCTAACGATATAGAAGCTGGCGTATTCGATTTTATAATGAAATTAATATAGGCTTCTGCTGACTTGGATGGAGTACCCTGACCGTGTATAGGCCTTCTGGAAAAGTAGTCCACAGGGTTTTAGTTTTTCCCTGGATAATGGTATTATCGTACTCTTGTAACCGTAGTCCCCACCGTTCAATGCGAGGAGGCATCTTGGTTTTTGGATTGCCAAAGATAGACAGTAAAGCTTGATGATCAGTTACCAACGTAAAAGGCTTTCCGTACAGGAATAAATGGAAATGTTCACAAGCTCATACTACAGCTAAACTTTCTTTCTCAGGTTGTGAGTAAGCACGTTCTGTCTAGGACAAACTTCAACTGGCATATACCACAATATGCCTTTGAGCATTTGGGTTCCACTGTGCTGTGCAAGAAAAGCGCCTAACCCAACTGGGCTAGTGTCAACAACAACTTCTGTATGAACTTTTTTTAGCGGCAGTTTCAATGGCTTGCTTGATTTTCTTGAAATGTCTCACATTCTTGTGACCACTTAATTGAAAAATTTTTCTTCGTTAACCCTTGTATTGGAGCACTTATGGTAGCAAAGTCTCGTATGTATCTTGAACCGCAATTGGCCATGCCAAGAAATGCCAAGTTTACCGCCAGCGGCCAGCACCGGGGGACCACAGCCCCCAAGAGACCTTGCGCCAGGGAGGCGCCGACGTGTTTGCCAGCGTCCAGAGGCGCATAAAATTGTGGCGGGGCTCCCGCAATGCGGGAGCCCACTCAGCAGGTTTACCGCCAGCGGCCAGCACCGGGGGACCACAGCCCCCAAGAGACCTTGCGCCAGGGAGGCGCAGACGTGTTTGCCAGCGCCCGGAGGCGCATAAAATTGTCACGGGGCTCCCGCATTGCGGGAGCCAACTCAGCAAGTTTACCGCCAGTGACCAGCACCGAGGGACCACAGTCCCCAAGAGACCTTGCGCTAGGGAGGCACCAACGTGTTTGCCAGTGCACGGAGGTGCATAAAATTGCTGTGGGGCTCCCGCAGCGCGGGACGCAAGCGGGCGTGCCCGGGCCACGCCCGGGCTAAGCCCGGGCCAAGGGCGGGCCCATCCACGCCCGTCAGAGCCTGGAGGAGGCTGGGCTGGGCCCACCCTCTTGGCTTTTTGCTTTCTTCACATTGGGACCCAGTCATCAACCTCGACCCCAGTGTAGCAGCATTAAGTAAAGGGTAAAGGTCCTGTTTTATTTTTTCTCCACAACTGGTCACACCCTAAGCTAAACTTTATTGAAAACTCATTCTTATCTAACATGGGGAAACGGAAAACTGCCCTCATGCCAAAAACAACTGACACTACCTTGGATGGTTTTTTGCAAAAGGCAGTGGGGGCACTAAACAAGGAAATAGAATTGGCGGAGAGGAGACTGTCGCTAGTGGCCATCTCTGATCTACCAGTTACATCCACTGTTACCGAGAACTCTCATATGGTAGATATTGGAATAGACCCTGAACTAAGGCCACAACCCCCACTATCGCCATCTATTATCATTGTGAGCCAAGGAAACCCATGCGCCACCCATGAGGGAGAAGAGATTGCCCCACAACAAATCATGGAAAAAACTGGGTCCCTGAGTGAGACAGGAGGGAAGAGGAAGCGAACTGAACTGGTAGGGGTCGACCCGAAAGCGAAAGGTCAATCGCCAAGGGTTAAGCGCACAAAACAATCTCATCTCTCAGGCACTGCATGTAGAACTTGTAATGGTGGAGGGAAACCTGTACAGGTTGATCTGGACACAGTGACAGAAAAAATTAGCAAGGTTTTTAAAGATGACCTGGAACCTATTCTCTCCCGCTTGGCTAGCATTGAAGAGCATTTTGCACAATTCTGGCAGGACCAAAGGGCTCACTTAGCACTTCAAGGTCAAAATGCAATGGACCCTTTACCCAGTAGAAAAAATAAAAGGGTAACTGACGAACCTTCTACTGCCTTTCCGGTGACTTTGGAACCATCGAAAGAACCACCCACGATAGATAGTTGGGCTATCATGCCCAGTACTAGCAACAAGCTAATTGATACGAGAGTAAGGGAAATTGGGATGGTTGGGATATCTAGTGGGGATGGACGAGGGAGGGGGAAAAATGGGATAGATCGACTAGGACCGGTTATGTTTGGGGGGGGGAGAAAAACACAAGAATCGATAAGTAACTCGGACCCAGGGTATAGATGTTCAGCTGGGCAGGGGGCAGAAAATATCTAAACTTACCCCCTGACTGTACCTCTTATACAGTGATCTTAACAGGCGTCCCTCACCTTCTCCCAGGGCAACAAGAAAGTTGCTCGAGTCTTATAAACAAGTCAGCACATTGGTGCTCTAGGAGAATTCCATCACATATAAATTGGCTTGAACACATTATTATGGCAAGGAGGGTGGGCTGGTAATGCCCACAACCAAATGCTTAGAAGGGGACTGCGTTGTACTTAATTTCAACGACGCTAGGTGTGCGTTCTTTGCCCTGAAGCACACCAGAGACTCATTAAATGATTTGAAAAAGGTATTTCCTCTGGGTTTCTTCCACCCCCCCATTAGGGGATGAGCAAGAGGCAACATCTTCTAGGGCATGGGCCAAAAAGACACTTTCCTCTCCAGCCTCTTTCTTTTTCCCACCCTAACCGCTTTGATGCCCTTTCTGGCCTGACGGATATAGACTGACTGCCTGTACATTCAGGCAGTCTAGTCGATCGGAAAAGTTCATACCCACGGTGCCCTGTTTCAGGGAGAAACGTAGATACAAATGATATCGGGAGTAGGCAATTAACAGATCCATTTGGTACCATTTTGCTCAATACCAGCAGCCCTAGCAAGGACACAATGATTTCTGAAACCCCCATCTGGGACTTAATTCCTGTTTCTAATGTGAATCCGGGAGGGGAGGGGTCTGGTATATCATCCACGCTCACCATGCCTGCCTCGCAATCAACCAAGGTAGGCCTGGCTAGCCAGGCACATGCTACCCCCCTGTGTAGAATCAACTCATGGAACATTGCAGGAATAAGTGCAAAATTAACCAATGAGGATTGGGTGGATTATATTAGGGGCTTTGATATTATTTGCCTCCAAGAAACATGACACCAAGCTGATATCGTGTTGGATGGTTATTGCTCCCTCAACGTCAATGCAACACCCTCACCGGCTGGGAGGGCGAAAGGAGGGCTTGTGACTTTAATCTCAGTCAAATATGGGCACATACAAACTTACGTTGTAAGGACTTCACCCTGGTACCAGTTAGTCCTCATTTCTAACCTGATATCTTTGACCAGAAGAGCAGTCACATGATTGAGGACTTACAGGTGCAGATTAATAACATTGCGGGAAAATGGCAGCCCCTATGCATTCTGTGGGTGGGGGATTTTAATTGTACCACTTGCGCTTTCAGCAATAGTGGAGTTTGTGGGCTGTTAGACACAGATGGTCAGCCACAGCCACACTTCACCCATACCATACAGGGTGAGGCCTTGAACTCCATTATTATTGATAACGATTTATGCCTTATTGATACTAATTATTTGAACTACTGCTCTCAACCTCAGTGTCCCACATATGTCGGAGGAGGTAGAGGAAGTATAATTGACTTTATGTTTATTACTAGGAAGTATTCCCCGTCTGTTGGTGATTTTGAGGTAGTACCAAATCCTGTAAGTGATCACAACCCACTAACTGTACTTTTTAGTATAACAGCTAGGGTTGGGAAAGGTGATGGATGCCCTATTGATTTTAACCAAAACAAAGGAATGAGGCTAAACTGGGGTAAAGTTGTTCCCATCCAATTTGAAGCAAAAATTGTTAAGGCAAACTTACACCTTATTATGAGTTGTCTCCATGATGACACTTGCCCTGACGTGGTGGTTCATGACTTTGAACTGATCTGTGCAGATGTGGCAAAAGACCTGACCAGATCCGTTCGAAGAAGGTGCGATGGTTTAATGCGGAGTGTTCTAGAGCACATAGGAATCTTAAAATGGCCCTTCACGCCACCCCACGTGACAGAACACAAATAATAAATTTAAGGCAGATTTACAAGTGTACCATCAAACAAAGATAAGACAAACTGAGGAGTTTGGCTTGGGAGGACCTGGAGAGAGCGAGTGCTCTGAAAGATTCAAAACGTTTCTGGGACATAATTAATCGCCCCCTATTTAAGGATGAACCCAAACCTGTGGATTCCTTGATTTTGGGGGCTACCTGGGAATCTCACTTCTCAGCCATATTTAATCCAAAAAATGCCTCAATAGTCAAAGGAAGTGGGGAACCTGTATTTGATTTAAGCTTGGCCTTACAATTAAGTTTATCAATTACAGTGATAGACGTAGAGGAGGCTCTAGCAAGGGATTAGCATGAAAGCCCCGGCCCTGACGGGGTTCCTCTTGATTTGTTAAAAAAAAAACTAAATTATGGGCACCCATACTTACTAACGTTTTTAAAACTGTAGTGATTGGCCCCATTCCATCAACCTGGAAGGAGGCAATTGTTGTTCCAGTGTATAAGAAAGGTAATTTCGCTAATCTATGCCACTGCTAAGATACTGGGGAGGGTTATCCTTGCGCGCCTTGAGACCAAGGCGAATAGTACAGGGATTGTGTCCAGACTGCAATACGGTTTTAGAAGTGGAATGGGTACTACAGAACAGTGTTTAAACCTGTCCCTTATTATGGGCAAGTTCATGAAGGCCAGGAGGGGTTCCATCCACCTGGCCTTCATGGACTTGACTAGTGCTTTTGACATGGTTAACCTGGAGAAATTGTGGAGACTGATGGAGCAAATGGGTTTTGAAGAAGCGCTTATATCCCTCCTACGTAGGCTTCACACCGCCACAACGGTTGCTGTACGATACGGTCCTAGGGGGGAGAAGATGGGCCCTATTGTTTCCACAGAAGGTGTCCGGCAGGGTTGTATTTTAGCTCCATTCCTTTTTTTACTGTATACAAACGGCTTAGAGGCTTTTTTAATAGAGAAGGAATTTGATTTCCCTAAAATTGGAGGCAAAGCGATCCCATTGTTATCTTATGTGGACGATACTGTTTTAATGGCTCTGACAGCCAGCAGCCTCCAAAAGTCACTTAATGCTTTTACTGATTTTATGGCAGCATTGGATTTAAAAGTAATATTATCAAATCTTATGTCATGGTGTGTGGCCCGAAAGGCACTAAAACAAGAAAATTTGAGGTTAGGGGCAAGACCATTGACAAGTTGAAAAAGTTTACATACTTAGGGAATATTTTTAATGATACTATGAATTGGGACCATCTTATCACAGCTAGGGTACAACACACTAGTCGGGTTGTGGAGGGACTATTTCGTTTTGCTCGCAAGCTAGGCCATAAACCAGTGAGAGAACTGGTTACTCTCTACAAAGCCAAATGTTTGTCGGTGGCATCTTATGGGGCAGGAGTTTGGGGCTATTGTAATACCCGACAACTGCAGGTCTTGGAAAATAAATTTATAAAGAGATTACTATTGGCTCCCAATAGTGCTCCCACACCTTTTTGCCACCAGGAGCTAGGGTTGGCCTATCTTGAAGATCGAATTGCTATTGCTCCATTGCTCTTATGGACGAAGATCTGGCTATCTGAGAACCTAACTTTCTCAAGAGACGTTATTAAAGATTGTACCAACTTAGATAGTGCACTGTCTATCCCTTGGCTCCACTTTGTGAAGGATAATTTACATGAGCTAGGTTTGGGGCATTATTATGACAATCCTGCAAGTATTGATACAAACGTGAAAGATGTTATAAAAGAGGCATTTTATGCCAGGGCCCACCGTCTTCGTGCACAATTGGTAGTATCAGATCCCCCATGTTTATCTCACAGAGAACAGAAATTTTATGTAACCTTTACTACAAATGTTCAAGCACGATTTTACCTGACTAGGTTTCGATTAAGAACATTGCACTTTCTAGTGGCATTCCCTAAACAATCAGGTTGGGTTCATAGTTTATCACCCTGTCCGTGTGATAATTTGACAACCCGGAGAACGTTGCACTTTATTTTGTTCTGTCCCCTTTACAAAGATCCGAGGGGGAAATTTTAACCCCACTTTTAAAGGAAATACGGCCATGCATTTATATTGGCGGTTTTAATTTTTTATTGTCTTTGTCTACTTTAATCATCTGCACTGCTGTTTAGAATTTTATTAGAGCTGCAATGTCTGTAAGAAAACGCTATGAGCTTTTATAACTGAAGAAAACCTGAGTAACTCTTTCTTATAAATCAATTACATGGACTATTTTGTATAGGTGATACTAGAGATGGATGCTTAGGGTATTCGATGTCAGGGTCCATATCTCCTTTCAACACTGTATGCACTTTACCTATCGACTGCTTCTTATCGTTTGTTTTTATCCACGTTTTTGTAACCATGATATGTAAATTTTATCTTAGCAATGTATTTGTGTGAAACTTTTATGGTTCTCGTAACCGAATAAAGTTATTTTGATTGATTGGTTGATTGATTGAATGTGTCAAAGAAATATCAGCATTGGACAGTGCTTGTACTTTTGCAGTATCAGGTGTCATACCCCATTTGAAACAATATGGCCAAAGAACTTTAACTTTGTCTTGTAGAACTGGCACTTGTCTGAATTCAAACTCAAACCTGCCTTAATTAGTAAACAACTTACTTGTGTGAGAGCTTTATCAAGCTTCTTCTGTGTAGCTCCGAAAATCAGTATGTCATCACTATATTTGAATGCATTCACAACAGGCTGTATGACACGTCGAATGACATCTTGAAAAAGTTCTGCAGCCGATGACACACACCAAACTTAATCTCTTGCAACAATGCAGACCATCATGTGTAGAAAACCTTGCAATGTTAATGCAATCACCTTTGAGTTCCAAATGATAATAACCTTTATTTAAATAAAGGCAAGAGAAAACCTTTGCACCATTTATTTGAGTTATCATGTCAGCAATGTGTGGACATGGATGTCGTTCTCGTTCAATTGCTTTGTTAGCTTGACGCATGTCAAAGCATATGTGTACGACTCCTTCACTATCCTTTTCGGGCACTACCACTATGGGAGAATCCCATGGCTTTGGACCAGTTGAATGTAATGTCATGCTTGTAAATGCAAAGCAATTTGTCTATGTCTCTGAGCAACAGTACAACCATCTTCAGTAATACGCAACTTTACTTTCATAGTCTTAAGCTTTTCTAAGCCATGAAACAACGAACGGAATTGACTTACAATTTCATGATGAGTATTCATGTTGTAATTCACAGAAATCAGTCCCATATCAGCAGCCATACTGAAAGTGAGCAGACAGGCGCTTCACACAGTACCTTGAAGCACATGGATTGGTGCTTGTTCCTCTGTTTTCTTGTGTTTCATTGTCGCTAAAAATGAACCTTGACTTTTTATGGATTTCACTGCAGCCCATGTGGACACTTTAGTTTTCGATGGTGTAAATTGTGGCAATGAAAACAACTCATAGTATTTCTCATCCGGCATTATGTTTATTGATGCACCACTGTCAATAATGAAAGGTAACGAGCAACCGTTTATTTTCAATGTAATCTTTGGACAGTGTTGGTATGACTGTAGTGCTTTGACATGTCTACTTTTCTTTGACTGACATTTTTCCTCATATGCAACCAGTCTGACATGCTCACGTTTCTCTGAGGTGATGATCAACATGGCACAACCATCTTCCTCATTTTCATTTGATATGGGGGCAGAAGAACAGTTTGACAATGATTTAGATGACGATCGACTTTGTTCAGTGCCAATTTGCCTCAATTGGTGTTGCTGCTTTGCCTTGTGGGTGTGCGTCGAAAGTTGCTTCTGGAATGTTCTGACGGCCCTTTTGTCTTCGCTCTGTAACGCAATTACTTTTTCATTTGCTTTACACACCATCGCAAAATGATTCTCTTTCCCACAGCCTTTACATATCTGTCCAATGGTGGGTCATTTCCCTTTGTGTGGAAACGAAAATCCACATTTAAAACATAACCTCTTTTTACGTGTAGACACCATTTTGTGTCCTTCAGTCTTTTGCTTATTTTTTATACTCATGACTGATTCACTCGGAGCACCTCCGGCCTCCATGTCAGCAGCTTGTCTTTCAGTATGCTTCTCAGCTCTGGCAGCGATCAACACTCGCTCCAGATTAAGAGCTTCTCTTAGCATTCATCATCTGAATGAATCTGACAAGCATCCATTAATAACTCTACAATGCATAGCTACTTCATCATTAAATTCATTGAGTTTACAGTGTTTGCTGAGTGAATCGAATCTCTCCACAAATTCATCAATGGTTACACCAGCTCTTTGGCGTTCTTGACTGAAAATGTATGCTTCATAATCAATGTTGGTTATTGGATTGAATTTAAGATTCAGCGTTTCTTTAATCTGACCGTATGTGACTTCTTCATCAGTTCACAGCTTTTTATTTATGACTCCTTTCACACCATCACCAACAAGATTTTTGAGATACTTGATAATTTTTTTGCTATCAGTCTCTTCAAGCGCATCAATGAAATCATCAAATGTCTCAATCCACGCAGTCCATCTATCACCAATATTTTTCTATTTGACTGTATCGAAAGGTGGTGGTGGTTTCAAGAAAACAGCAGCATGGCAACTAGTTATGGGAGTGGCTGACATTGAGGGTGGAGCTCTTTCTGTTATGGTTGACTGTCCATTTAAGCCTGCATCATTTGCTCTATCTCTGAGGCCTTGCGATGGACCGGCCTCAGAGTCGTCATGGACACTCGGGGGAATGGTGACCGCCTCCTTGGCCTCCATCTGAGCCCCTTGTTGGAGACATCTGGAGTTGTTCTGAGCCGTCACCAGGCAGCTTTGGTGGCGGGTCACTTCGGGAATTGGACAGCTCAGTACCTCGTGCTTCTTCTTGGGTCTCCTCGCCTGGTGCTGAGGTCATAAAGCTCCACTTATCGAAGCTCTGGTAAGTGCAATATTAATATATTCTTTCTTAATTATTCTGTTAGCCAGCGCTTTTGTTCACAGGATTATTTTGCAAGTTATGATTATCAGTTGCTGCACTTTGTAAACTTTGTTGAATCCGCCTCCGTATAATGTACAACTTTGTCTTGCCTGTCAGTGCAGTACTTTTATGTGTGGCCTGACCAGCCGGTTCTCTACAATCTACGTGTAGATTCTTTTCAAGGCTTTTGTTGTCTTCAACTGGTTTATAAAGGCTGGAGCTGCCCTTTAACTCCACATGAATGAAGTGTTGATTCTATACTTTGACAGCGTCTCACATGGCACGCATGCAGTTTGCTTGGATCACAGCAAATTCTCTGGGAGAGCTTGTCAATCTTTGGGTTACTTATCCCTTATCTAATCACCAGTTATAGCATCCTCACCAGCTTGGGTACCCATATTGACTACGCTACACACAGAGCTTAATATTACATGTCTTTATGCGTCTGCATGCGACTGAAAAATCAACATTCTAAAACAAGTTTCATTGCGTTCCACTCCTACAGCTGCTTCAAAGCTCAATGGAATCCGTTTGGAGCCAAAAGGGTTCCGTCACAAAACTTGCAAGACACTACAAAATGTAAAATTGAAAGGTTTAAAAAGTTCAGTAAATGGGAAGGTATTGAAAGTGAAGGCTAAAAATGAGGTTGATATCCTCAGATTGATTCAGAGAAGCAGTGCAAGTGCATCAAACTGATTATAATATTGATGATGGAAGGCCGCAATTGAATTTTGAAATGCACCAACCTTTCCAATGAAATCAAAATTTAATTTTTTTATATTTTTTGTGAATTAAACAAAATATTTCATAATTTATGTATCTGTTTGATGAATGGTTGTGTCGGTATTTTTTGTGTATGTGTTTGCACTTCAAATGATGGAAATTGCTTAGGCCGGGGGCCCTGGATTTCAGTAATGATTAAATGGGGTCCACAGATGTCAAAAGATTAAGAACTACTGTCTGGCTCTTTGCTTTTCAAACTTTGAGCCTGGTGTAGGGAAAAGTGGGACTATGTCGCCCTCTGAAAACCAGGGTGTGTGTATTTCCATGATGAGAGGCCTGATTACAAATTGAGTGGAGCAGCATTCCGGTGGGGAATTTTACTCTGCACAACTTCTTTGGGTAGGTGTTCCAGCTCCCAGATTTAGCAGTTGGGGTAACACCGGACTAGATTTTACAGAATGGAAAATCCATCCACTAAATTCAAATGTGTCTCTGGCCGCAAGTGCAGCCTGGCTCGGTCCCTGACCTTCTCTTGACCTCCTCCGACCTCCTCTTACAGGCTTGTAGGGGCATATCTATGAAAGAGTTGTGTCACCCTTGTGCCACGCACAAGAGCAACGTAACTCTTAAGTTTGATTTATCAAGCCACGCAAGGGGTTGCCTTGCGTGGCTTGATAAATCAAACTTAAGAGTTGCGTTGCTCTTGTGCCCTGTTGCATGGTTGCATGCCCTTGCATGGTTTGATAAATGTAGAGTAACTCGATGCAGAGCAAATTGCTGGGTTTCATTACTTTGCTCAGGAGGCATTCCATATCTTTATTTCTCCGTGTTACTTCCTCTTTCTATGTGTGCTGCATTCTACAGCACACATAGAACGAGGAAAGTTCCTCAGGGGATTGTTTTTGCGCAGGAAGGTGCACCTTTCTGCACAAAAACTATATTCCTTACAATGCAGGCTACCTTGCATCATGGTGCATGGGTGCCTGCATTGGCGCTAGGCAGCACATTGTGCACCAGCACTGGGAAACGACAGAAATTCGTCGTATATTGTTAAGTACGGCACATTCTGCCCTTTCCTATCATGCAGCATAGCACAGCAAGGTGACTTGCTCTGCTGTGTGATTATTTGTTAAATATGCCCCGTAGTTCTTCTTTCCAGCTCACTTCCTCTTCTTTTTTCTGCATTCTTCACACCACCCCATCCTGTACCAGCCCCAGTTAACTTTCAGTACTTGCCCAGAGCAAGAGGTATATGTGAGCGTGAATTATTATGTAATAGGGAATACTGTACAGAACTCCTCCTAATAAAACTGAGTTTGCACAGTCATTACCCTTGCCAGGGATTAACTTGTAACTGCACAGTACTGATGTGGTGTTACAGCACAGTACCATTGTTTACAGGTGCAGAGTTACCACCCTGATAGGACTGTACAACTCCTATAATCGGAACCTAAGAATAAATGCTATAGGAGGAATTTCTACTGCAGAAGCAACCATTGCAATGAGACCAGAAGGATGGTAGTGTCCCCTCTGGAGAATCTTTCCAGTCGAATCGCATTTTAGGAGAGCATTACATTATTACCACCACTTTTTCAGAGGGATAGACGTTCCCACTCATTTATAAATAAAGCTGTTTGTGACCTATTGTTATAAATAGACGTTGGTGGTAGACGAGAGTCCCAGGTAAACCAACATCCCAGAAGGCCAGAAAACAGTATTCCATTTGGCAAAAAGCTACCCACGGGCATTGGCGTGTTGGTGCTTGGTGAGAAAGCAGCAGGGTCGGACTGGGATAGAAAATAGGCCTGGGCCCTAAAATAAGTGGCCCCCATTCTGCAAATCAGGGCACTTTTGAACACTCTGTTTCTGGGTATGGCAGACTGCATGCATTTGTGTTTGCTGCAGGCAATGTTTGTAGTAATATCAAGGAAAACAACAGCAAAAACTGGCCTAGCAGACAAGAAACAGGCCCTCAAAGAGCCCAAACACCAGCTCACACAATGGCCTGTTAGGGCAGTGCATCTGGCATTGCCTGATTGCCCCCAAACACAAAGACCCTTGAAAATGTCCATGGTAGGGAACCAGAGGCTATGGGCCTTCAATGGTGAGCTGGCCTCCAGTCACAACATCTGTAATACAACTATGCACCTGAAATTCAATTTATTCCTGTATATAAACCAATGCCCCACCTCATAAAAATATACTTCTGGACATATTAAAAATGTGATGGGATGTCCTCACACACCACCAGGTGTCATGCTTCATCCTAGGGCTCAGGCAGGCACTTCTAACTAAGAATGGACCGGTGAAATATAATGATTAAAAACTAATGTGATATGCCAAACTGACCTTTATATTTACACTGAATACCACTTGGTATCAAAAACCAACATGGGGATAAGGGGAATTAGTACCCCATCACCACACACACCGTCAACATGTTTCTGCCTTATGGCTCATGCGAGTCCATGGCATTCTTCAGGACGGAAACATGGGATCCCAGCATGGCAACTGCAGATGTGCGTGCCACTAATCAATTTAGGGGTGACCTTTGTCAACACTTAAAGATATTACTTCATCAAGGTGCGTTCCTTTCTTTGAACCTGCTGGCATCTGCTCCTTCCTCCTGACGGACAAGAGAGGGAGGGTGTTGCCGGGTTTTTGAAAACCAGCAACATCCTCACTCCCTTGTTCGTTATAAAGTAAGAGGGTGTATGTGTGATGAGGTATAGATCCCCGCTCTTCATTACCAGTACCTGCCATTGAGGATGGGCATTTGATTTACTCTCATCCTCCCTTATTTATTTAGAGTGTGACTACAGGGATACCTGAGCCCTTCCTCCACGGGGCCGAGATGAACCGAAAGTGGGGTAAGATTGTGAGTTGGCCTCATGAAATGATGTACACAGTTTTAAAAACAATGTGTCTCACGTGTGCAGTGTCACTTTTACCTTGGCATGCTAATGTTGCATGCTGATGGTTATTACATATCCCATGTCCACCTACCCTGATGGGTCAGTCGTAGACGAATCCTGAGATCTCAATGGGTTTATTATTATTGTATTACAGGTACCTAGGGGCCTAATATCGTTAATGGTCAACAAAGGCACGCACATCTGCAGTTGCCACGTTCAGATCCTGTGTTTCCGTCCTGAAGAATGCCACAGACTTGCATGAGACATCAGGCAGAAACATATTGATGGTGTGTGTGGTGACTAACATATCCACCACTCAAATTAATTTCACGTTTCACCATACTAATTCAACACTAATCCTTATGGGTTCCAGAGTAGCGTGCTACTCGCCAAAAAAGCGCTTCAAAACCCCATCAAGGGTAGCAAGCGCTATATAAATACAAACCTCTTTCCCTCTTCTATCCCGCCACCTAACCTTCTCTATCCAAATAACTGAATAACATATCCACCACTCAAATTACTTCATATTTCACTATACTAATTTGCAACACTAATCCTTTATGGGCTCCGGAGTAGTGTGCTACTCGCCAGAAAAGCGCTTCAACACCCATCAGGGGTAACAGGTGCTATATGAATGCAAACCTTTCTTCACCTTCTATCCCTCCGCTATCCTTATCACTGCAAATAACTGACTAATATCCACCACTCAAATTACTTTCATATTTCACTATACTAATTTTCAATACTAATCCTTTATGGGTTCCGGAGTAGCATGCTACTCGCCAGAAAAGCGCTTCAACACCCATCAGGGGTAACAGGTGCTATGTGAATGCAAACCTTTCTTCCCCTTCTATCCCTCCGCTATCCTTCTCACTCCAAATAACTGACTAATATCCACCACTCAAATTACTTTCGTATTTCACCATACTAATTCACCACTAATCCTTTATGGGTTTCCGGAGTAGCGTGCTTCAACACCCCATCAGGGGTAACAAGCGCTATATAAATACAAACCTTTTTTTCCTCTTCTATCCTTCTGCTATCATTCCGAATCCAAATAACTGACTGACCTATCCACCACTTAAAATTTACTTGCATGTTTCACTATACTAATTCAACACTAATCCTCTATGGGTCCCGGAGTAGCGTGCTACTCGCCGAGAAAAGCGCTTCGACGCCTCGTCAGGGGTAGTAAGCGCTATACAAATGCAATTACAATACAAGTCCGCTCTTAGTTAGACGTGTCTCCCTGATTTCAGGTGTAGGCCCCCTCTTCATCATACCGGGTTTTTAAAGAGGGTGGGGAGTACATTGATGAAGCATGACACCTGGTGGTGTGTGAGGACATCTGGTTCCATTTTTGTGTATGCCCAGAAGTAGATTGTTATGAGGTGGAGCATTGGTTGATATACAGGAATAATTTAATCTCAGGTGGCATTTAACAGCACCAAATAACGAAATATGAAAGTCACACAACACGAAAGCAATTGGACACCAATTTATAGAAAAAAAGTGTTTTTTTATGAATTTCTAGAGACCTTGATCATCAAAATCCACCATAGGGTTCCGGCGATACAGAATTTAGACATTTTAATCACTTTTAATTGCAAATGAAAACAAGCATTGGTCCACAAAAAGTTTGTAAATTTGAAAAGTTTAAAAGATTTAGTGCGAGTACTCCGGCCCAGGTTGGTCAATCAAATCTGGCAGGGAAGGGGTCAAGGAGACCAGAGAGGACATTTTGGACAGTTACCTGGCCACCAGAGCATTTTTAAGACAAGTTCAAAACTTTACAGGATGACCGCTATAGACATTAATGGAGTGGCCAGGATGCTGAAGATATAGGCAAAGGATGCTCCAAGGATGCTCCGGTTGAGGTGGGGTCGGTAGGGGTGTCTTTGTGGTTGTCCTTTGATCCATAATGATGAAGGGCAACTTTGGCCAAAGAAATTAGGATCCCTCAAGATCCTCTTCGTTGCAGTAGCAGGCCAGTCAATACTGGGCTACTGGTCTCTGTGCACTGCAGTTGGGGCGGAACCCTTAGGTGGGGGCTAGTGTCCCTAGAGTACAACAAATCCAGACTTTGATAGTACTCCTGGGTCCGGTAGACATGGGTGCAACTTTTCCCTATCTTGGATTTATCCTTTCGTATGCCCGGCGAATGGTAGAGGCAAAATTTCTGCAGTGGCTACCAACTTGTTGGTCTGGGCTTCTTCAGCTCTTGTGTTCCTGGACCTGGTTCCAGGGGATCAGACGACTGATCCTTGAAGCCACTGATGTG
The DNA here is from genome assembly GCA_963921515.1 of Calotriton arnoldi. Taxonomy (NCBI): domain Eukaryota; kingdom Metazoa; phylum Chordata; class Amphibia; order Caudata; family Salamandridae; genus Calotriton; species Calotriton arnoldi. The sequence continues at coordinate 211,911 of CAWUFW010012316.1, read as the reverse complement.
GGTGAAGGCTGGGTATCAACTTTTCTCTGAGCCAGGTGCCACAGGCACAGTCCAAACTTCACTAGCCCAAAGTTCGGCAGGTGTAGTCCTCTCAACGGTGTAGCCTTTCTTTGTGCAATGTCAAGGGCAGCAGGGCAGTCCTTCTTTGGTCCTGTCTTCGATTCCAGCATGATCTGAGGGGCACAGTGCCAGGGGTGCCCTTTTATCCCATAAAAGAGCCCAGAGGGGACCCCATAGTCACTAGCCAATGGGCTAGTGGTCCCCTCCTTCCTAGTGACGTGTTTCCTGCAATTTGTGGCATCTGGCTATCCCAGAGTGCCCCATTCTTTCCTCTTTCAAGATGGCATGACCCTTCCTTGGTCTTCAGGAGCGTGGTAGCCCACTCTAGAGGTGTGGCTACCAGTGTGTTACACGCCCACGGGAAAACCCATTTGGAGATGGGTTTTCCCGCTCTGGCTCCTAATTGTCTGCAGGAACACAAGGCATCCTGCTCAAGGGTGTTGTCTCAGACAACCCTTCAAAGGCGGCTTTCCCTTTAAAGCTTTCCTTTTGGGCTAATACCCTGAGTGGCTATCCTCAGAGAGGTGGTAACACCTCACTCAGCGGTAACTGCCTTTATTCCTGGGAGTCGTCCACACATCTTCCCAGGTGGAGAGAAAGCTGTCTGTGTGCCAAGGACTTTGTTAGGCCGCTGGACCAGCTGGAGTGCAGAGTGGCAACTTTCTAAAGTTGCTTAACTTTAATGGTGACATTAAATTTGACCTAGGCATCAGGTTGAGTTTAACGCCACAATTAATTTGATAAGATACAGGACCATGTTAAGTAGTCCCATTCAGAGGTTAGCCAGGCTGGGGTGCTAGCCGGTAACCCTGTGTTAGCCAATGGAGCTACTAACAGTTTCAATGCAAAATGACAATTTGGAAGTGTGGTTGCTAATACATATGAAAAATGTGTGTCTTACTTAATGATATAAAGCTTCCTGCCATAGGGTTCTACAGGCCTTCTTTTGGGGAGCCTTGCAAATATCGTTAAGGCAAATAGTGGCTTTGCCATTAGTTGTAATGGCAAAGTCAAACTATCCGTGTAAACACTGCCCTTCCAGTCTATAGTGGCAGGCTAGGAACCAATTTCTCCTTTGCCGCACCCAGGGTGGCACAAACCTTGCTGCAGTCCTGGGTGGACATTCTGTCTTACATTCCCTTGGTACCCTGGGTGCCATACACTAGGGACTTATAAGTAAGTCAGTACTTGCCAGTAAGTTGTATCCAATTCAACATATCTTTTGTATAGGATTAAAACACTGGCACTAAGGTCTGGTTAGCAGGCCTCAGTGCATTCTCAGATTCGAAAAAACCAGCGCATCAGTCCAAAACTGTGGGGGTGAACATTCAAAAAGAGGCATTTCCTTACAATATGGTTCTGTTGAGTATGCCTCCACTGAAGCAGATGCTCAGCGGAGCAGGACGATGGGCAAAGGACAAGACAGGTATAGAGAAAAGATCCTACAAAGACTTAATAAAATAAAAAGTAGCACAACACTACAATTACAGATAAACCAAACACTTCTTTATTCACTGCACCTAGAAAAAAGCAATGGTTAATGCAAGCAAGCAATAACTATCTGCATGCCTGAGGGGCATGGCTAACTGCCAAACATAGCGGGTGCATTCTAAGTGAGCGCCGACATCATGCCTGACAATTTCATCCACATCGGTGTGGGGAGTCTGGCCGTGGACCAATACATGCTTCTACCTAGCCCGCAAGATGAGAACACTCCATTGAGAACCTTAAGGTGGTCTTTCCAGCAGTGAGATTCGAGTTGCGTGCCCTTTCTGTGGCGGTCGTGTCATGAGGGATGGCATGACCACCTGACGTAGCCTAGAGCATCTGCAATAACCTGACTAGACTGCCACCAGGCAGATTGTATGTATATAGGAGGCATGGCGAAGAGAGAGCGGCAGAATAGCCTCCGGGCCTTACACCTGCATTGGTGCTTCTGCCCAAGCCCCCAGAGACCACAGACTGTTGTGGCTTTCTACATGCAGCATTGGAGACTGCACTGAACAATGGCGGCCGATTGTCTGAAATGACACTGTGCTAGCTGATTACTGGAATGACAAACGACTGAGTTGAGTACAATGGTGCTTACGGTCAAATTCCCTTCCTATGCCTCGTGCGTACTACGATGCAGCCTACATTCCTAGTAATTGACATCCTCAAGCCCAGTTCAGCCATGCCCCCTTCTTTAGCTACATCCCATGGGATACAACTGTGCATGAGGTTTTTTCCCTGAAAGAGGGATTCTTGTTAGTACCTTGCATTACATCCATAAGCAGCAGCTCTGTTGGACCTACCCAACAGCTGGAGCTGCTTCCCTGGGCAATAATGCCTTTATTGAGCCTGACTATCCCACAGAAAGTGAAGTCTATAGGGAGAATTCATCAAAAGGCATAAATACCTGGGAAATCCAAGGCAACCAGGTGGCCGAGTGAGTAAGGTGAAATACTCTGTGCCCTCCATTATCGAACTCCAGGCTTGTACTGGCGGAGAACGTGCTGATGGGCCCACTGTTTGCAAGGTGGTAGTCGGGGTGCCCTAACTGCATCCACATATGAGGCAGCCAAAAGCACCACTGTACTGGAGCTGTGGTGTCAGAGTCAGCCCTATCACACTGCTTCTTCTGTGCAGCTTAGCCACATTGCACACCCTGCAGCTGCTCGTGCAGGCCTTAGTGCCACTTCTTGTGTGGCCTGCGAGTTACTTGGGTGCCTTGTGGGATGTGCTTCATCTGGCTCCCCCGAACGATTATATCCAGTGACTGAGCTGCGGCCTTGGAGACCTGCTTACCGTAAATGGGCAAGACCAAATCGACTAAGATGCCAGCACAGGGAGCAAAAACTGCAGAAGCACTCCTGGACCCCTCTGTGGTTCTCCCCCTCGCGGAACTCCTATTTCACCAGAAACGAGCACGAACAAGAGTATGTTTGACCGCGTTCTTGAGGCAATTGGAAGCACACTTGCAGTACTGAGAACTAAAATTGACACCGTGGCCACTGACCTCACCCTACTCCGTGAGGATCATCATAAACTCAATGACAAGGTCCATACTAACAACTCTTCCTTACCAAGTTAAGGACTTATCAGTGCAACTTCAGTTGATAGCAAAATGGATATGATTACTAAAGGGCCAAGCTGAGGATGCTGAGGGCCGATCACGGGGCAACAACTGGTGCAATGCAGGATTGCCAGAGACTATCGAAGGCACAAATCCAGCAAAATATACCACAAACTAGCTACAGATTGCACTCTCCCCAACTGGGTTGACTTCCTGTTTTGTGGTTGAGTGAGAACATCGGGTGCCTGCCCTGCGATTGCTCCCGAAAATCAGCTGAGACCAATTGTGGCTTGGATATTGAACTACCGGGAATGCAATATAATTCTCAAAGCCTTGCTCTCAAAAGGCCACATCACAATGGGCAACTCCAAAAAATGATTTTCCTGGACTTTACCCTTGCAGTGCAACACCGGCGTTTCTTTCATGGCAGTTAAGCAAGGTCTCAGGGAGCTGGGCCTCAAATATGTGCTATCATTCTTGGCCCGACCGAAAATCGCGACATCACAACGTGCGCATTGCATCACAGAGGTGGAGGATACTTGGACACTGCGTGAACAATTTCAGCAAGACCCAGAAAAACACAAAAACACAGATGGGAAGAAGTGAATCCCAGCTGAGTCTGAGTGGCGCCTGCACTGATGCCAACAAAGAGCACGTTTATCAGCTACACTGCCTCAGGATCAAGCTAAAAGGGGTGATTAGCAACCCTTGGAGGATTGTCCAGGGTATGCAGCTCTAGTGCCTCAGAGGAAAGTGTTGTGGAAATGGACTCTAGTGTGGACTGGGACCGGTTGCCATGAGTGACGCCACATACTGTGGATGAGTTCCTATAACTCCTCGCTTGGAGTTCCCACACTGTGAGATATGACATGGTCCTGACAAAGCCTTCTTGAACACGTCTGCTAGATGGCCCTCTATTCCTTAACTATATGCTTACCATCCCCTCAAGGACATCCGACATATAATGGGTCACAATGACATATGCAGCCACCATTGCCCTGCCCTCTGGAGATTGAACGGCACCTCTCTACAGGGATGGAGAAAATTCCCCACTATTTGAGGACTGTTGCACCTCCAGAACACCCTTTTTAGATGCGACCAGCCAGAAAAGGGGCAACTCTGTCTGGCAATTGGCTGTTGGGCTCTCCCCACACCACAGGATAGCACTGTGGGAACATTAGTAATATCTGGAGGTGCACATAGGCTAGTGCCTCAGCTCACCTAAAATCTCTATAGTTAATCCTGCCGCCAGTGGTCCCCCCCAGCACAGATGCCAGGATTTACACTGTTATGCCTCATATGTTCTTAAATATTTGGAGCTATGGGGTAATTTGGGATTAGTCTCCACATGTTGTTGCTCAAGACCGGGTGTTGAAGTGGCGGGGTTTACTACTATACTGCTAATGACCCCCTACAGATGAGCCCTGGCCTGCTTTAGCAATCTGACAAACAGCAGCCTACTGATAGGTGACATACAGTATGGGACCTGCAGGTACATATCGATTTACTACTTGGAACATAAGTGGGAGGGGGACAGCGATCAAGAGATACAAGCTCCACCCACAACTAAAAAGAAGAAGAGTGAACATAGCGTTTCTCTAGAAGACTCACCTCACTGAGTTTGAGGTTGCTAAAGTCAAAGGCAAGTGGAAAGGCCCACTATAACACACATCCTTTTCAGTGTATGCAAGGAGCGCTGTGATTTGCCTATGCCGTTGCACGCCATTGGCTTTAACTGCAGCATGTCTAGTTGATGGAGGGCGCTACATGTACCTTAGTGGATGATTAGACGGCCACCCACTAGTCTTGGGCAGCCTTTATATTCCCAACATAGCACGGACCATTTCCTAGACTAAATAAACCAAGTGCTCTTGGACGGGGCTGATGCCCGATGGGTGCTTAGAGGGCACTTTAACTGTGTATTAGACGAGATGCTAGACTGCTCCCACCCTCCTCTCGCAAGTACTCCCACAATACGCAATGCTAAGGCCCTCAGACTTGCTAACTGGTGCTTGGTCGACTCCTAGTGCTGTAGAAAAGTGGGAGCCCGAGGGAATTTGTTCTATTCTCCAGTACACAGGTTACATGTTAGGTTGGATTGTTTGGTGTGCTCGCAGGTACTCCAGACAGACATATAGCAGAGGTAAAGTCCTATTTGATCATTGCACACTAGAAATGGGACTGCTATGGGGCAAAATACCCTCTCCTATACCCACTTGGAAACTCCAACCTACATAGCTCGATGACCCAGTATTTCGAGATGAACAGCAATAGGAAATAATAGATTATTTCCACAATAACACTGGCCCAACCTCCTCAGATCCAATAGAATGGGAAGCATTTAAGGTTGTCATAGGTGAGCATACATCATCATCACAATAGGAGTTCGGGTGACTCTAGAGATGGAACTCCGGGGCTCGGAGCAACAACTACACATCTTAGAGATACCATAAGCTCTGACCCTACCAAGGGGGGGCACCCTCTTTAACATTCGGAAAACTCACACTGAACTCCTGGAGTGTATATGGTGCCTAGACTATGCAAAATACACAGAACTGAACCGGTTGATTATTAGTGCAACTTATAAAGCCACCTCTTTCAGATATGCCAGTGACAGCTATACAGTCTTGCCAGAGTACTTTAGTATACACTCAGAATGAAAAAGAACAGAGCCTTCCAAAATGTATACACAAAGTTATATGCTCTGACACCACTGGCTGCCCCAGAGACACTGGACAGGTTCCTGCCTGGCGTTTCTCTCCTTCAGGTGCTCCAGGAACTTAGAGAAGACTTGGCAGCTCTGCTCTTTGAAAAGGAGATAAGGCAAGCAATATGCTCTCTTGCCAAAGATAAGACATCGGGGTCTGTCTGTTTACCCTCAGAATTCTATACTACCTCTGAGTTACTATGAGTATTGAAGCTACTCAAATTATACATTGTGGCCAAGACAGTAGGGTGCCTCCCTGCTACAACTAAATAAGCAGTGGTTACTTCAATCCTGAAGCCAGGCATGTACACAAAGGCAATGGCCTCTTATAGCCTGTTGTCTATCTTAAATACCAATAATAAAATACTATGTAAATAGCTATTGAAGCGGTGTCGTCCATTGTTGCCTGACTTGTTCCACACAGACCAAATCTGATTCATCCCATCTTGACATTCTTCCCTAAACCTGCCATGGCTATATAAAATCACGGAAAACGCCCCTCTTTAGTGGCCTTACCCAGCCTGCATATCTATAGACATAGAACAAGCTTATGATACCATACTTTGGGATTCTATGTATACAGTACTGAGACACTATGGACTAGATCCTAGTTTAACTGTCTGGATTAAATTATTATATGCCACGCCAACTGCAAGGGCGCAAACTGGGCGACATGCATCTGAGACTCACACCATTGCAAGAGGAGCTAGGCAGGGATGCCCACTTTCCCCCATTCTTTTTGCTTTGGCCATTGACGGCAAGGTGGAGGGACCTAGGCGACCATTTGGGGGCTCAAATAAATGGCAAGATGTACATTGTTTCACTCTATTTAGACAACATGCTGCTCTATATACGGGACACTCGAGCTAGCCTGGCAAAAGTAGATGAGATCCTCAACCACTTTAAGGAGGTTTCAAGATTAACAGTGAATTACACCAAGTCTTGCCTCTTCCCACTGCACCAATATCAGACCCAGCGTCAAATTATCCTAGGAGGAGAACATCCTAAAATGGAAGACACATACTTTTAAATATTTGGGTATCAATATTTATCATACAGAAAAGCTCATGATAGAGTGTAATCTATATAGAGCCAAAAGATCGCTGTGCTCCTATTTGTCCTTCTGGACCACATTACCGTGGTCGGTTGCAGTATGCATAGCATAATCTGAAATGGTGATGCTCCTCCTCCTCCCATATTACTTTGTCAATCTCCCATACGTTTCATCGGTGAGCCTTTTTTAAAGAACTTGGGGGCATATTATCAACGGCCAGCGATAATTATCGCTGGCTGTGCTTAGCGATAATTTTGTTATCGCAGGCTATCTCTGGAATTTATCGCCCTGGTAGCGCGTTATTAACAACACGTTTCTCCAGGGCGATAAAAATTCCAGAGATAGCGAGGTTATCGCCGTTTTCAGGGAACATCGCTGGTTTTCCAGCGATGTTCCCTGCAAAGCAGCGATAACCTTGCTGATACGACCCTGTGGTCGTATCAGCAGAATCCACCCCTATGTTAGGGATGGCTAAATCAGGATTTTAGCAGACGTTAGACTTTGGCGAAACGGCCGTTTTCGCCAAAATCTAACCTCTGCTAAAATCATGTGGGCTGCTCTTGTAAATATCGCGATGTGAACATCAGCGATATTTGCAACGTAGTCCATCCGGGGTACGCCAGTAACGCCCACTTTGCATCTCATTAGAGATGCAAAGATGGGCGTTGAGGAAAGAGGCGATAATGCAAGGATTCACGCGATAGGGTGACCTTGCTGATTAGGCGATAAAATTATCGCCGCTTTTCGTCCGAAAACGGACGCAAAAGCGGCGATAATTGTTTATCGCTTCGTTGATAATATGCCCCTTGATACCTTATTAGGGCACCTGATTTGGACCTCAAGCAGACGGAGAGTAGTGCTGGGGAAATTGAAATTGCCAAGTGAAAGAGGAGGGTTGGAAGCCCCTGACTTCTGGAACTTATACTTAGCATCCCAGCTGCAGTGGGTGGAGTTCTGGCTGTCTGATAGACACCTGGGTCAAACTGGACTCTCAGTCAGAAAGCTGGAGGAGCCACACAGGCACTGTTTTTCCCAGGCTCACAGTGTTACCCCCTCTACACTTCTTACTCGCAACAGCCTTGAAGTGCTTGAAACGTGCACTAGCCTGCGCACGATTCGTCAGTTCCTTAAACTCCAACGATTTCAATATGTGGATTATCAACGGGCACGTGCTCGCTAACTAGCTGGGATGATTAGCAGTGGGAAGCGGTTGGTCTCGAGACCATTGGCGACCTGTACACTGATAGTACAGTGACCCCCGTTCCCCTAATTGGTGTTGCAGTGGAACTTTTCGAAAGGTCAGCTTATGCTATATGGAAGGTTCATTGCATCATTAGACATCACTGGTAAGCTAATCTCCTAGAACTCCAAACCCATGATCTGTTGTTGCACACCCTGCACATCATCGCTTGACTACATGGTTACACAAATCCTTATTGGAACACACGGGTATTAATATGCAACCCCTTTGAAAAAATGGGAAATATCTTTGGGTGGAGTTTCAATAATAAAGAATAGCACAAAGCCCTTGAGTATCCACATAAAGTGTTGTGCAACGCCCACTTCAAATATTTACAGTTTAATGTACTGCACAGGGACTACCTTTCTCCACATACAATTAATCGAATATTCCCGGAAACAAATGTACACTGCCCTAGATGCCACAAGGTACGAGCACATTTTCAAAACATGATGTGGGAAAGCCCCTAGATATACAGTTACTGGACAGGAGTTCTGGGTGAGGTGAGTCGAGTTATTGGTGGGAGAGCCTGCAGACTGAAGGAAGCTGTTTACTAGGCATCTACCCTAGACCCAGAACTGCTTGTGTAAGCACCAAATGTATTGACTTACTTCTACTCATAGCAAGACGGGTTATAACCAGGGTCAGATCGGAAACACAATTAGGCCCGGGCACCGAAAGAAAAAAGTGGCCCACATTTGTTGATAATGACCTTTCATGAAACGTTGTTTAGTATAGGAAGTAATTTTGGGAGAAACCTCTGATAAATTAAGCGTTCTAAGTTCGTGGGGTCAGTAGCATTGGCCAAGACTAGATGCACCACTAAACACACCATTATTCCACTGCAACTCACCCGCTGGTCTCCTCACCTGATCTTCAGGCCGAAACATTTCTCTACTTTGGGTGCCTGAATGTGTTAGTCACCTATTGGTCCCTTAGTCTGTGCTTCCCCCAAAGATCCCTGAATATCCTGTATTATATCAGGCCATGAGTCCGAGAACCATCAGCATCCATTGTGACTGGAGGCTTCTGTGCACCCTCAAGGAACCAGGGAGCTTCCTCTTTTGGTTGTCACTCGGGAGCTTCTTTGCAAGTGATGTCCTTGGGGATTGCATACTGCTTCGTACTTGTATTGTGGGTAGAGACTTAATCTGAATCTGGAAAAGCTGCAGGAATGCACAAAATGCATTTCATTCTCTCTATATCCCTTTCTGACTTGTTGTGTGCACCTCTCTCGTTCTTCCTATCACTTTTTGACCCTCTCGTAGTTCTTCCTTTTTCTCTCATACTCTACTTCGTTTCCTCTCCTTGGTGTCTCTCATTTTACCTATGTGCTTCACTTTGTCTCTCACATTTCCCCTCTCTCTTTTCCTATCTTTCTCTCTGTCTTCAAATCCCCTCTCTCTCCCACTCCTGTCTCCTCTGTGGGCTCTTTCTTCAGTTATTTGTATATCCTCATGCCCTTATTCCTCCTGTCATTTTGTATCACTCCTTGAAGTTTGATTTCATTTCTGTGTCTTGCAAACCTTCCATTTTTCTCCTGTCTTGCTGTCTCCTGTCAGCCTCTTTCACATCCCTCTGTCCCGTGAATTTCTTTGTACTGCACCTAATGTTATAGTCTTATGTGTCCCCTTTATTGCTTTGCTGCAGACAGTAACCATCCTTCCTTTTTTTCCATATACCTGGAAATGTTTGACATCCTCGTCTGCTTTCCTCTCCTCTCCATCATTTCCTTCGCCATTCAATTTTTTTTGTAGCTTTATATAGCGCACACTCTACTCAAAGGTATTGAAGTGCTTTACATGTACATATTCGTTTTTATAAGGCACTGGGTTAGTGATATGCCCAGAGTCACAGATTGTTGAGCCAACGCCAATACTTAAACCTGGGTCTCAAGTTCCAAAGTCAGTAGCTCTGGCCATTACACCACATCTCTATCACCACTTTCCTGCCTCCCTCTTCTCCTCTTTCTCTCTATCTTTAACAATTACTGCCCTTCTCTCCACTGCCTTCCATCACTACTTCTCCCCAATCTCTTCCACCTCATTCCCTCCATCTCTCTCCATCTCTACCACTTTTATCCTCTCTCCTGTACCTTTCCTTTCTTCCTCACTTGATTTCCTTTTACCCTTCCCATATTTTTGTCATTCTTCTCCACTCTGCTGTCTCACTTCTCCTTTTGTCTCTCTCCATATTGCTGTCCGGGCTCAGTCCATTTTGTTACTGTCCTGCCATGTCTATTCTCCCTTCCCTTTGTCATTTTGGCCCCAAATGAACGTTTTTCACACATTATTTTGTGATGTCATAAACATTTTTCTTTTTGCTCATTTTGGTTGCTTGCATTAATTTTTATTTTCGTTCAGTGGTGAACCGGAGTCCCTCCCAGATAAGAAGGTGGCAGAAGGCTGCTGCTGAAAACGAAAGTAGAACCTTTTAGATGACCGTCACACAATCTATCACCCTGCACAGCCTCCTTTCACTCCACCCCAGGTAACATTAGAGCTGGCTGTGATGATCAAAAAGAGCCCAACCACTCCCAGTGGCCTCACTGTCACTCTGAGAGACTCGGGATGGGAGGGGACCCATCACACGCTGTGCCTGCTCAGTTTGGCACATTGTGCTACTGCACACGAGAATGAGCCAGCCATTCTCTGTACTTGATTATAACAAGCTCCGATCTTGCTCTAAGGCTACAGCAGCCTTTAAGCTCCAGCGCAGGAAAATGTGATTTTATCTAAGGCAGAAAATAATGGTCCACTAGCTGGTCTTTGCCTCAGGCCCATCGGGCAAAGCCCGATTGCCCGCCCTGGCAATCCGACGCTGGTTATAAGCATAAAGTGGACTTACCCCCATAATGGGAGCATGGAGGAGGGAGGTGGTGCTTTTGGGTTGATATAGAATACAAAGGTGCTACAGCATGAAGAATATAGGATATGACTTAAGCGGAAGACTTGACACGAACTCTTGCAGACCTGAGGGTGTGGCGCAATGATCAGAGCTGCCCACTTGGGAACAGGGAACCAGATTCGAGTCTCAGGCGTCGGCTCAACATCCTGTGATTCTGGGCAAATCACTTAATCTCCCCATGCCTACCAAAAAAAATAAAAATGAATGTATCCTTGTGTAACGCAACTGGTGCTCATGTAAAGCGCTCAAATACCTTCTGGTCAAGTTTGTGCTATATAAAAATAGAGAGGAGGGGAGAGGATGTAGCCTTACGGCCAGAGCTGCCGACTTTGGAGCTGGGAACCAGGTTTGAGCTTTGGCGTCGGCTCAACATCCTGTGATTCTGGGCAAATCACTTCATCTCCCCGTGCCTACCAAAAACAAGCATTGGCATAGCCAAAAGGTCTCGCCTCTGGGACCTTGTAAGTGTTTAGCCATGCAGCACACTATCCGAGGTGCTGTGCTACCAGGGATTGAACAGCTATACAATTACTACACACTGAGTCATGCAGTCTGATTCAGGAATATATGTTTGCTTGAAACACGGAATGGAAAGTGTATCAATTAAAGTGCACAGTTTAAAATATTTTGCAAAGGACGCCCTACTGCTCCTTAGCCTTTCAACGAGGTGGGCCCCGGGATGGAGCAGCAAGACCATGGTTGGTGGCAGGGGTGGTTTGGGATCGTTTAAGAGTTTAAAACACCTACGTGAGAGCAGTACATTATGCATAACACTACAAATGCATTAGTTGCTCACTCAAGGATTCCACACACGCAAAAGAGCATACAGCTGTCACTGGCAAACCAAACCTCCTTGTATGGGCGTTCACAATTTAATGGTCTAAAGTAGGCCCGATTGGGTATTTTGAGAGTGAGGTCGGAATCCGAGCGTATTTTGCTTACAACTTGTGGGCTGCCTTGTTTCCACGCATTACAGTCAAATTATTACGGAAGGATTACATCTGAGGGCTTTAATACGCAGCAGAACGTAAGCCTAAAAATCTGATTTCCTAAAACGCATTTGTTATTTTTCTACTTTGGATATTTGCCCCTTGTTTCCTTTTGCGATCCCTTAGGCCTCAAAGTATCGGGAAGGATAAGGCCCTGAACGCCGAGTAAAAAACGAACAAATGCAAATTCACATCCAAGATGCTTGGTGCATGCCACCGTAGCTTTTTTTTTTTAGGTTTTTTTTTTAGTGAAAGCTCCTTTGCAATACAATACTGTGTTAAAGGGTTGGTCCAGGATAGTGATAATTAATTGCAAATTGAGAAATAGCTTTGCTTCAGAACGAGAAAAACCTGTCTGCTCACTGGCACTTTAAGGGCTATGAAATAATAATTCAACAAGGCCTGCCATGTTTTCTCTTCGTTCTCAGACCCAAAAGCTGAAAAATAAACATATATGTGCTCATGCGAGTCAAATGTTTAAAATAACACATCAAGCACCTGTTAATAAAGTGCTGCGTATATGCAAAGTTTGCAAACCAGAATGTGTAGCTGGCGCAGAACAACTTAGTGCGTAGCTCCCCATCCTTATTTGTATTGTCGTTCCTCATCAGCAGAAACCACAGCAATTACATGGTAAGTACAAAAGAGAAGGTTGATCAACGACGATAAAGCCGGCTTCAGAGAAATGCAGCGACAATGTGCCTGTGAGTTGAAACAAAGTCCCGGGCACACGTTTTGAGTATTATTACAAACTTATAATTTTCGATGAGGTAAAGTAAGTTGTGGTCGACACTAGTAGGTTCTTTATGTTGAATTTAATTTTTAGAGTAAATAGAAGAAAAACAACCAGCCGACACGTGTTTCGTCACCTGAGAATTATCCCATGGCTCTTCAGGGCTGGGAAAGACAGGAAATACCAGGAAATAAGTACATAGTCTAAAGGGCATTTATGGTGGACATATGTGTGATGAAACAGTTGAAAGCACCAATATAATGTGGAAACCCTACAAGAGTGGTGAAAAGGCAAAAGAGTGACTTCACAGCAAACGGGAAAGAGAGTCCAGTGGGGGAAATATGAGAATTATAAGTAAAAAACAGAAAATGTTCATAAATAAATGTTAGCAAAATCACTAAATGAGTCACCCACTCAATCGTATCCAGGTAAATTATAGAAAAAGGAAAAGTAAAAGTACATAAGTGTATTGATGACCTACATAATCACAATGCGGCGATAGTGGAGCTGCGTGTGGGAGAGTGCAAATACAGTGACTTTATGATTCGCTCTCGCAATCGGATTTATATACAAAAAACAGATTATGTTCATAAGCGTTTTGATGACATGTAAAATTCTAATACGGCACTAGTGGAGCAACGTGTAAGTGAGTGAAAACAGTGACTTCCTGATTCACTCATGCACTCGGATCTGGGCAAATTACTAGATTCGTATCGATAAGTTAAAGGAAAGAAGAGTCCAAAGTTTCTGGAGGAAATGTTAGCAAAGGATAAGAAAGGAAAGTAAAAATGTAAAAAGAGGAGGCTCACAAAAGGAAAACTACATCTCTGAAATATGCGAAGTACACTCGAAAGGCAAAATTATAACGGCAGTAAATAGAAAAATGAGAAACTACCTGAACGGGAGAGATACGTGTGGTATCTGGGGAAAGAGGAAGGAATACTGGAGTAAGGGTGACGACAAGCTACTAGAAAAATACTGAAAGACCATAAGGTGGTCTAATAAAGCTCAACAACAACAAAGGGAAAATAAAAATGGGTATCTCACCGTGGAACCGGTGATAATTCCAACCCGGTCTAAACGGGTATAATGAGGACAGTAATGGTGAAATAAATATGGTTGTTGATTCAAAGGGGAGGACGGGTGAGTCTCCACCCCATTCCAGGATCCAGTATGATTGAGCGGGCGGGTGCGTCCGTCTTAAGTAAAGTCCTGTTTAAAAAAAGGGGGTATCAGATTAAAAGGGGAAACCATAGATTCTCTCACAGTCCGATGGGTGGAGTGTTTCAAGGGACGCTGTTGGAGAACTTACCTAAGTGCGTCGTAGCAGGAGAGTGTGTGATGGATCCGTCTCGCTATCCGGTTGTGGAAGGAGAGGATAGAACAGGAAGTGCCTTTATGTACAAAAAAAGGCCGGGCAAGAAAGACTAGAACGCTCAAAGACAAATCACAAATGGTCACGTCATGCAAATCATGACGGACCGGAAGTGAGAGTGAAAAATGTCAGCAAAGCAATGAAAACTAGTCAAAATCGGAGAATAAAAAGCAATGAAAGTCACAGGCAGAAAAAGAAAAGGAAGGGAGAGAAACAGAAGCAATAGATCTGGTGAACGATATACATAGTGCTGTATTAAATCTGGTATTCAAAGCAATATAATAGTCAGGAGTCCAATAAAGGGTATTTATAATGTTTGAACAATAACATACATGGTAAAGGGAAGTGTAAGGCAAACAAGTCGTAATTATAGGACAGTGAAAATGAAGGATAATTAGTCAAAATGTTTGAACAATAACATACATGGTAAAGGGAAGTGTAAGGCAAAAAAGTCGTAATTATAGGACAGTGGAAATGAAGGATAATTAGTCATAAAAGAAGTTTAATAGGAGGAAGGGGAGGAAACCAAAATAAAATATATGTTGAAGAGTATAGTGATGTCAAATTAAGTCCTTGCGACAACATAACGTTATGGACTGATGGTGGGACATATGTGATCACCGAAGTAGTCTTGGTATGTGAAACCACAATTAACAGTTCCCTGAATGACGTCTATGGCATCTGGAGACATATTGTAGTTCATGGTCAGTGTGGTTAGAAAATTGGCGAAACAAAGAGCATTGCATAATAAAGTACATGGCATCAGGTGCCCAAGAAATACTGTAGTTCATGGTCAATGTTCAAACCGTGTTTCACGGTGTGGAGACGCATAATCCAGGTGGCTTCCAGGCGTCTCAGTCTGAGTTCTCGATTTCCACCTCTAATGCTTGGCTGGGTCACATCAATACCAAAGAATGTGAATCTTTTGTGCGGACCTTGTGATGGACAGGATACTGCGTGTAAGGCCATAGGGTATCTGGCATCTTGATGGTGGATCGCTCTGACATGCTCACTGATTCGTTCTTTAAGGGGTCTGATGGTGCTCCCAACATATTGGCCCTTGCACGTGCATTCCAGAATGTACACAACATACTTGGTATTACAGTTAATGTTGCAATTGATTTGGTAGTTTCTTTTGTCAAAACCAGTGAAATTCTTAGCACCATTACGAGCCCATCTGCAGACTCCGCAGCAACCACATTTGAAGAAACCTTTCATGTGGGATGTGAGCCAAGAGTTGGTTGTTGTGGCGCGTGGGACTGTGGGACTGAGTCTGTTTCTCAGTGTTCTGCCATGTCTGTAGGTAATCTGGGGTCTGGTTGTGATGACCTCCCTTAGTGTTCTATCTGCCAGTAGAATGCCCCAGTGTTTGTTGATACTTTTCCTAATTACTAGGCTCATGTCATTGTAATCCGTGATTAGTCTTACAGTTTGTGTCTGAGACTGAATATGGTTTTTTCCACGAAGTGTAGTTTTCCTCCTGATGTTGCCAATTTTTTGTACAGCTTTGTGTATGGTGTGTGGTTTGTAACCTCTTCTTGTGAACCTGCTCCTCATGTCTGAAATGCAATTCTGGAATTCAGTGTCATCGCTACAGTTTCTCCTGGCTCGAACAAATTCGCCGTATGGAATGGCCTGAATTTGATGGACAGGGTGGGAACTCTCCGCATGTAGGATGGCATTACATGAAGTTTCCTTGCGATAGAGTCTGCTGTACAGAATGTTCTCTTTTATATATAATTCCACAACCAAGAAAGTAACACTGGATGTGCTGGAATTATAAGTAAACCTCATATCCATATCATTGGAATTGAGGTAGTCACAAAAGGCCTCAAACCTCTCATGTGAGCCTGACCAAAGTAGAAGACAATCGTCTATGTAGCGCCCCCAGTATATGATACAGTCAATCCATGGGGCACCTCTCTTGCCCCAAATCCATTCAGATTCCAGTGAACCCATGTACAGGTTGGCAAAAGAGGGCGAAAATCTAGAGCCCATGGCTACACCCTTAATCTGTTTATACCACTGTCTGTCGTACATGAAACAATTGTTGTTGAGAATGATGTCCATCATGGACACGAGCATGTTCGTGTGCTGCCAAAGGGTGGCAGGCCTGTTGTGTAAGAAGTGCGTAACTGCCTCAAGACCTAAGTCTGGTTTTATGGAGGTATAGAGGGATACCACATCCAAGGTGGCCATGATCATACCTGGTTGCCACTGAACATCAGCAAGGATACTCAGAATATGTTTAGTGTCCTGGATGAAGGATGGTAAATTCTTGACCATAGGGCCTAGGAATAGATCAACATACTGGGCGAGTCTCTCTGTGGGACCCCCTATGCCAGACACAATGGGTCTGCCCAGTGGAAATGTAGCCTGTTTGTGTATTTTTGGGAGCGTGTACAACCATGGAAAAGTGGGTCTAAATACTTTCATGTAGAGGACCTCATCTTCGTCTATGAGACCTAAAGTATGCCAATCCGTCAGATGTTTATTGATTAGGAGAGTCAAAGGACCTGTCGGGTTATTCCTGAGTGGTTCATAACAGGAAATGTCTTGTAGTTGTGCCATTATCTCGTGTGATAGTCTGTTCTATTCATGATTATCACATTTCCTCCTTTGTCGGCCTCCCTAATGATGATGTCCTGGTCTGCACCTAAGGTCTTTAGGGCTAGTCTTTCACTTCTAGATAAATTGTCCTTGATCTTACGTTTAGTTCTGACCGACTTGATTTTATATCTGTCCAAGTCCTCTAAGACTAAGTTGTAAAAGATGTCTACAGGGTTGCCGCCTGGAAGTGTAGGAGTCCATTTGGATTTGACTTTAAGGCCACTGGCAATGGTCAGGTCAGTGTCTATATCTAGTTCGTGCAACAGATGGTCCATGGTGATAGGTGGATCATCCATGTCTGTAAGTGACAGGAGTAAGTGTGTGTCCTTAATATCCTTAATACTCTGGAGATTAGATGGATTGTCATGTTGAATGCTTCTAATGTTGTTATTAGGAGGTTGGGTCCCTAAGAAATGTTTTTTCAGTTTCAGTCCCCTTATGAATTTGAAAAGATCAATTTTGAGTCTACATAGATCACCCAATTTGTGTGGATTGAAGCTTAAACCCTTGCTTAGAAGCGAAATCATGTCACTGGTGAGTGGTTTGGAGGAAAGATTGACTACTTGAACCTCCTTCTCCCTGTTTTCTACTACTTCTTCCCGTCCCCAGACCTCAATCTCTTTTTGTAGTCTTCTTTGTCCAGATCTCTTCCCTCTACGGGTTTTCTGTCTAGTGTTCCTTGCCTTTGTTGTGTTCTGTTCTCCCTCCGTATAGTTTGAACTTCGCGTAAAAAATTCGATGTGGTCTGTCCTAGTCCCTGTGCAGTGCTACTTTGATTTTCTGATTCGCTATCACTTGTGAGAATAGTGTTGAGTGAGGAGGAGCTGGAGGAAATGGAGGATGTTTCTATTCTTACTGTCCTATCACTCTGTTGCGCGTTGTGAACCAGTTGATCGTACTTCCTGGCGAAAGTGAAAACTCGTCCCTCTCTATAGTCTGCTTCGTCCCTCTTCAATTGTCTAGTCTTTCTATCCTTAATCTCATTCTGATGTTTGCTGAGAATCTCATTCAGAATGGTATAGTTTTTATCTGTGGCTTCCTTGAGAACCAGGTCTCTGATTTCTTTTTCTAGATTGGAGATTTCTATCTGTAGTTTGACTACCTTTCGTTCTGCGTTCTCAATTAGTATGTGAATGAGTGTGTTGGAGTTCAAAGTGAGAGCCTCCTCCCATTTTCCCAAAAGGTCATCATCAAGATCGTCAAAGGTGGGGAAGATCTGGGAGTGGAGTCCTCTCGGGACTCTGTTTAGCCTAAGGTACTGTTTAAGGGTGGCACTGTCCCACCATCTAGAGTTTTCTGTTTTTTTCAGTCTTTCTAATTTTATAAATTTCTCTTTGAGTCCCTCTTTGCGTTGTGGGTTCCCACTCGTGGATGCACTAACTATTGGAATTCCTTCGGCTACGTTTTCAAAAAGTTCTGATGCGACCTTGTCTCTATCCATAGCCAAGAATTCAGAGTTGTTGTTGTATTTATCAATATGCGCTGCGGCTGCCCTTCCTGAAACAATAGAGTACTGGTTCTGCGTGGGGTTTTGAGTATGTCAGGAAGAATGGCGCTCAAGCTAATTCGCAGCAGGATGTGGGAGTAAAAGAATATCTTTACTACGGTGCTACCAGGTCAGGGGAGAAACCCAATAACCCCTGTAAGTGTGTGGGTATGGACCCACACTGACAACTTGAAACAAAGTCCCGGGCACACGCTTTGAGTATTATTACAAACTTATAATTTTCGATGAGGTAAAGTTGTGGTCGACACCAGTAGGTTCTTTATGTTGAATTTAATTTTTAGAGTAAATAGAAGAAAAACAACCAGCCGACACGTGTTTCGTCACCTGGGAATTATCCCATGACTCTTCAGGGCTGGGAAAGACAGGAAATACCAGGAAATAAGTACATAGCCTAAAGGGCATTTATGGTGGACATATGTGTGATGAAACAGTTGAAAGCACCAATATAATGTGGAAACCCTACAAGAGTGGTGAAAAGGCAAAAAGAGTGACTTCACAGCAAACGGGAAGAGAGTCCAGTGGGGATATATGAGAATTATAAGTAAAAACAGAAAATGTTCATACATAAATGTTAGCAAAATCACTAAATGAGTCACCCACTCAATCGTATCCAGGTAAATTATAGAAAAAGGAAAAGAAAAAGTACATAAGTGTATTGATGACCTACATAATCACAATGCGGCGATAGTGGAGCTGCGTGTGGGAGAGTGCAAATACAGTGACTTTATGATTCGCTCTCGCATTCGGATTTATATACAAAAAACAGATTATGTTCATAAGCGTTTTGATGACATGTAAAATTCTAATACGGCACTAGTGGAGCAACGTGTAAGTGAGTGAAAACAGTGACTTCCTGATTCACTCATGCACTCGTATCTGGGCAAATTACTAGATTCGTATCGATAAGTCAAAGGAAAGAAGAGTCCAAAGTTTCCGGAGGAAATGTTAGCAAAGGATAAGAAAGGAAAGTAAAAAAGTAAAAGAGGAGGCTCACAAAGGAAAACTACATCTCTGAAATATGCGAAGACGCTCGAAAGGCAAAATTATAACGGCAGTAAATAGAAAAATGAGAAACTACCTGAACGGGAGAGATATGTGTGGTATCTGGGGAAAGTGGAAGGAATACTGGAGTAAGGGTGACGACAAGCTACTAGAAAAATACTGAAAGACCATAAGGTGGTCTAATAAAGCTCAACAACAACAAAGGGAAAATAAAAATGGGTATCTCACCGTGGAACCGGTGATAATTCCAACCCGGTCTAAACGGGTATAATGAGGACAGTAATGGTGAAATAAATATGGTTGTTGATGCAAAGGGAAGGACGGGTGAGTCACCACCCCGTTCCAGGATCCAGTATGATTGAGCGGGCGGGTGCGTCCGTCTTAAGTAAAGTCCTGTTTAAAAAAAGGGGGTATCAGATTAAAAGGGGAAACCATAGATTCACTCACAGTCCGATGGGTGGAGTGTTTCAAGGGACGCTGTTGGAGAACTTACCTAAGTGCGTCGTAGCAGGAGAGTGTGTGATGGATCCGTCTCGCTATCCGGTTGTGGAAGGAGAGGATAGAACAGGAAGTGCCTTTATGTACAAAAAAAGGCCGGGCAAGAAAGACTAGAACGCTCAAAGACAAATCACAAATGGTCACGTCATGCAAATCATGACGGACCGGAAGTGAGAGTGAAAAATGTCAGCAAAGCAATGAAAACTAGTCAAAATCGGAGAATAAAAAGCAATGAAAGTCACAGGCAGAAAAAGAAAAGGAAGGGAGAGAAACAGAAGCAATAGATCTGGTGAACAATATGCATAGTGCTGTATTAAATCTGGTATTCAAAGCAATATAATATTCAGGAGTCCAATAAAGGGTATTTATAATGTTTGAACAATAACATACATGGTAAAGGGAAGTGTAAGGCAAAAAAGTCGTAATTATAGGACAGTGGAAATGAAGGATAATTAGTCAAAATGTTTGAACAATAACATACATGGTAAGGGAAGTGTAAGGCAAAAATTCGTAATTATAGGACAGTGGAAATGAAGGATAATTAGTCATAAAGAAGTTTAATAGGAGGAAGGGGAGGAAACCAAAATAAAATATATGTTGAAGAGTATAGTGATGTCAAATTAAGTCCTTGCGACAACATAACGTTATGGACTGATGGTGGGACATATGTGATCACCGAAGTAGTCTTGGTATGTGAAACCACAATTAACAGTTCCCTGAATGACGTCTATGGCTTCTGGAGACATATTGAAGTTCATGGTCAGTGTGGTTAGAAATTCGCCAATTTTCTAACCACACTGACCATAAACTACAATATGTCTCCAGATGCCATAAACGTCATTCAGGGAACTGTTAATTGTGGTTTCACATACCAAGACTACTTCGGTGATCACATATGTCCCACCATCAGTCCATAATGTTATGTTGTCGCAAGGACTTAATTTGACATCACTATACTCTTCAACATATATTTTATTTTGGTTTCCTCCCCTTCCTCCTATTAAACTTCTTTTATGACTAATTATCCTTCATTTCCACTGTCCTATAATTACGACTTTTTTGCCTTACAATTCCCTTTACCATGTATGTTATTGTTCAAACATTTTGACTAATTATCCTTCATTTCCACTGTCCTATAATTACGACTTTTTTGCCTTACACTTCCCTTTACCATGTATGTTATTGTTCAAACATTATAAAAACCCTTTATTGGACTCCTGACTATTATATCGCTTTGAATACCAGATTTAATACAGCACTATGTATATTGTTCACCAGATCTATTGCTTCTGTTTCTCTCCCTTCCTTTTCTTTTTCTGCCTGTGACTTTCATTGCTTTTATTCTCCGATTTTGACTAGTTTTCATTGCTTTGCTGACATTTTTCACTCTCATTTCCGGTCCGTCATGATTTGCATGACGTGACCATTTGTGATTTGTCTTTGAGCGTTCTAGTCTTTCTTGCCCGGCCTTTTTTTGTACATAAAGGCACTTCCTGTTCTATCCTCTCCTTCCACAACCGGATAGCGAGACGGATCCATCACAAACTCTCCTGCTACGACGCACTTAGGTAAGTTCTCCAACAGCGTCCTTGAAACACTCCACCCATCGGACTGTGAGTGAATCTATGGTTTCCCCTTTTAATCTGATACCCCCTTTTTTTAAACAGGACTTTACTTAAGACGGACGCACCCGCCCGCTCAATCATACTGGATCCTGGAACGGGGTGGTGACTCACCCGTCCTTCCCTTTGCATCAACAACCATATTTATTTCACCATTACTGTCCTCATTATACCCGTTTAGACCGGGTTGGAATTATCACCGGTTCCACGGTGAGATACCCATTTTTATTTTCCCTTTGTTGTTGTTGAGCTTTATTAGACCACCTTATGGTCTTTCAGTATTTTTCTAGTAGCTTGTCGTCACCCTTACTCCAGTATTCCTTCCTCTTTCCCAGATACCACACGTATCTCTCCCGTTCAGGTAGTTTCTCATTTTTCTATTTACTGCCGTTATAATTTTGCCTTTCGAGCGTACTTCGCATATTTCAGAGATGTAGTTTTCCTTTGTGAGCCTCCTCTTTACTTTTTTACTTTCCTTTCTTATCCTTTGCTAACATTTCCTCCGGAAACTTTGGACTCTTCTTTCCTTTGACTTATCGATACGAATCTAGTAATTTGCCCACATCCGAGTGCATGAGTGAATCAGGAAGTCACTGTTTTCACTCACTTACACGTTGCTCCACTTGTGCCGTATTAGAATTTTACATGTCATCAAAACGCTTATGAGCATAATCTGTTTTTTTGTATATAAATCCGATTGCGAGAGCGAATCATAAAGTCACTGTATTTGCACTCTCCCACACGCAGCTCCACTATCGCCGCATTGTGATTATGTAGGTCATCAATACACTTATGTACTTTTTCTTTCCTTTTCTATAATTTACCTGGATACGATTGAGTGGGTGACTCATTTAGTGATTTTGCTAACATTTATTTATGAACATTTTCTGTTTTTTACTTATAATTCTCATATTTCCCCACTGGACTCTCTTTCCCGTTTGCTGTGAAGTCACTCTTTTTGCCTTTTCACCACTCTTGTAGGGTTTCCACATTATATTGGTGCTTTCAACTGTTTCATCACACATATGTCCACCATAAATGCCCTTTAGACTATGTACTTATTTCCTGGTATTTCCTGTCTTTCCCAGCCCTGAAGAGTCATGGAATAATTCCCAGGTGACGAAACACGTGTCGGCTGGTTGTTTTTCTTCTATTTACTCTAAAAATTAAATTCAACATAAAGAACCTACTGGTGTCGACCACAACTTACTTTACCTCATCGAAAATTATAAGTTTGTAATAATACTCAAAACGTGTGCCCGGGACTTTGTTTCAAGTTGTCAGTGTGGGTCCATACCCACACACTTACAGGGGTTATTGGGTTTCTCCCCTGACCTGGTAGCACCGTAGTAAAGATATTCTTTTACTCCCACATCCTGCCGCGAATTAGCTTGAGCGCCATTCTTCCTGACATACTCAAAACCCCTCACAGAACCAGTAATGTGCCTGTGAGTGTCCGGGCTGACATGCAGTTGTCGGGTCTTTAAGGCTAACCTGGATGCAAACGAGGCATCCCCGCTAAATGGAGCAGGAAGACGGCAATATTTGACGACCTGGGGTTCTCGAGAAAAAAAAACCTCTGATTCACTGCTCGTTAAGTCGTTTGGCCATGCTCAAGTACATAAGCAGAACTAATAGGTGAACAATTAAACCAAAACTCACTCCCTGAAACTCCCACGTTTGGCCAAATGACATGTAGGCAAATCCTTCTAAGTTATGCTTTTAATAAAGAAACTTTAAAAAACTGCAAATTATTCCCTTGCAAGGGTCGGATGTCAGCACCGTCAGAGACCGAGGCGCTCCACGAACGTCGCACGCAGGAGTGTTTGGAGTGAGGACTCGGGACCGACAGGTGTGCACTTTTGGGAGCGCGGCAGCCTTCAGCAAAGAAACAAATCACTTTAAATTCCTGTCACCGCAGTCAGTTATTGGCGGAACTGACGTGGTTGTGTAATCTCGTTCGTGAAGGAAGCAAACCTCGGGAGAGGGAAAGTTTGCTAAAACAAGCGAAAGCGTAACCTGACCGACGAAGAATGCAGCTGCCAGCCTGCGCGCCGCTGCTCGCTCCCGAGAGCAAAACGCCGTGGGTGTGAACTTAAAAAAAAGAGGTGGGACATGCACCCGCCTTTGGCATTTTGCGTACTTTCATTATTGAAAGACACACGCAAAGGCCAATCCAATGTGTGGGAGGAGTCTAACCCACACGGAGAAGCCTCCCCATAGGGCAGCGCATGCACGCTGCGCTAGGCTCGACCTAATGAATATGTCCTTGTGTAACATAACTGGCGCTCACGTAAAGCGCTCCAATACCTTTGGGTCAAGTTCGCGCTATACAAATCTGTAAAAAAAAAAAAAAACTGGGATTTTCTTTTTTTTTTAAATTGAGTACTACCTCAAACTAGCGAGACGACCCTCACTAATTCTCGAAAATGATTGGACGAGCCCCCGGTATAGGACTAACCCCCAAACTGCCTATCGGAGCCTGCAAACAGGGGTTTAACACAGATACATACATAACCCTTTTACCTACCGGAAGGAAGTGACTAGATGGCAGACGCCACCTCACTCCCTACCCCCTGCATATCTGTGCTTACCAGGCTGCCTTGTCACGGAAATCCATGTGGACTAAGGGCACATCAAGAAAACTAAACAGAGAAGCACAGGGCGGGGACAAATCGTAGTACACTAGAAATGGACTCTCTTTGGTCGATAAATAGGGGAAGGCTGGTTTTCTGTTTGTTCTATTGTTGATGGATAGACTTTTACTTTCTATGCGACCCATAAGCAAGGTACATTTGAAAGAATGGTACTGCCATGCTTTGTTGATGCACTGTACAGTAATGCATTGCAATGTTATAAAACACATTCACACTGAAGGGCTTGAGATGGCTGGCCAGGTGGCAGTGGCAGCCCTGTGACTTTTGAAGTGGAGGGGCGTAAAAGTTGTGGAAGAGTTATGTCAGAAGCAAGCAAGCCCAACCAACAAAAGAGGGGCCTGGGGTTCCCCGCCCCATTACATTTTGAATAAAGGAGTGGCAAATTGTGCATTTTAAAGCAAAATGACCTGGGGTGGAGAATTTAAAATTGTTCGAGGAACTTCATCCTTAATTGGACCTCCTTGTGCGCCGAATGGTACCTTTCAAAGCTTGGGATAGCAGCACACATTTCATTCTTTAAGAAGCATCACCAAGAAGGCATTCAAGGTCATAAAGCACAGTTAGGGGTCACGTGATATGAGCAAATATGCCGGGAATAGATTTATTAGGAAAAATGCGAAGCATCGGTTAGTGGCTCTCTAAGACACAGTGAGACTCGAATCTTGTTAAAATAAATATACATTTTGCAATAGAACCGCTGCATACACCCCCAGGATAAGTGGAAATGGAGGTGCTGTCACTGCCTTTTGATCAGCCTGTGGGACAAGAGATGCACTTCCAGCGCATCTGAGCATTTTATGGACATGGGGTGAGGGCTGCACATAAGATCTACCCAGTGCATCTGAACATGTTCTAGACACATGGCTGCTGTGGCAAATTTTCCACTCCAAGTTCATCTGAGCCTGTCATGGACTTGGGTGCAAGGTGGGGGAGGGGCAAATTAGATTAAGGCAGCAGCCTCACTGGACACTTTACACCAGTCACCACTCCTGATAAATTTCCAATATCACACAGTTTTCTCGATGTGCCACCTCGAGTCGCAGTGCTATCAACATCAGTGAGCCTATCATAAAGATCTTGGGCCTCATTTATGAGACCTTTAGGCCGCCATTGCATCACTTTTTGTGATGCTGTGGCGGTGTAAAAAATGCACCACACTGCACAATATTTACAAAGTGACGCATCTAGGCAAATGATTCACTTTGTAAACCCTTGCTTTGTACATTATACCTGCGACATAATGTACGCTGGCTGGGCATTCCGATGCAGAAAAGCCTCATAGAAGTGGCGCTGTGAAATCTATGAGATCTATGAGATTTCACTGCGTCACTTCTACGGCATCACTGCGTCAAATCCTTACGCCTGCTTGAAGCAGGCATAACGGGTGAGGCAGGCCTTTTTTACATGGGGCTTGTCCCATGTGAAATGACACATTGCTGGAGCTGCGTCTGTTTTCAGACACACTCCAGCAATGCGTCATTTTTGCGCTGACAGATATGTCAGGATTCCTGATGCATCTGTAAATCCTTGCGACATGGAGCGCCGTAGTGTAAATATGGCGCATCCATGGTGTCGTAAGGATGGCGCACTGAAAAGTGTTGCATTGCTGGTTCACCACAGCGATGCAACACTCTTCATAAATAAGACCCCTTGACCCATTCTGGGGAGCATGTTCCGTTCTCTGCAAGATATTTAGGACAGAAATTAGGAGTTCCAATTCCAAAGCATTACATTCTAATAATGTTATTTATAGCAAATTTAGTATATGCTTCCCTACTGCAAATGACTCAAATGGGCGCATTTGAAAACATTGGGAGGCATGCTTGTTGTGTTGGCTGCGGATTACTCATCTTTTTGTAGTTGTATATGGCGAAAAGTCGACCCAAAGGTATTGAAGTGCTTTACATGAGCACTGGCTACATTACAGAAGGTTATATTCATTTTTTTTAGGCACGGAGCGATTCAGTAATTTGCCCAGAATCACAGAATGTTGAGCTGACGCCGAGATAGGAGTCTGGCTCCCCAGATCCAAAGTCGGCAGCTGTGCCACTAACGCCACATCCTGGCTTTTCCTCGTGTACAGAGATATGAATGAATATAAAAAACAAGCATGATAGCTGATAATGGCTATGTATTGAGGAGAACATGGTGGCCACCTTCCACGCCGGTTGCTAGGCTCCGCTGAGCACGCCACCACCCGGGTAGTTGTTGACCCCCCCGCCCCCCATAGCTGACGTGCCTTATCGCACCACTCTCGGGTTTCTCCGTGGCCCCCATAGCTCTGTTGGTTGGCGTAGGGTCGCCATGGCAGGACAGCAGGGGATCCCGTTGGTTCCCCGCCGCCCTGGAGCTGCAGAAGAGCCGCAGGGCGGCAGCGCGAGGTCTCCTCAGGGGTAGCGGGAGCAGCGTCAGCACTAGCGCTGCTCCCTTGGCGAAAGAAGGAGACAAGTTTTTTCCGGCCCCGGGACTGAGGAGGGGAGAGTGTTTCTCTGCTAAGGGCTACAGATTAATAAATCTGATAGACATTGGGGAAAAGATCTTCGCAAAAATAATATTAGGTAAGCTAAAAGATTGGGTGGACCAGATGTCAGTGGTACCGGTAGAACAGGGGGGATTCAAAGAGGGTCATTCCACTATGGACCATTGTTTCGCCCTCTGGGCACTCGCCCGGAAATCAATAGAGCAAAAGGGGAAAATGTATTGTTACTTTGTTGATTTTCGGGCAGCCTTTGATTCAGTGGATCGTAAGAGCCTATGGGAGTGCCTGATAAAGTATGACATACCGGAAGGCCTGCTGGCCATCCTAAAAGAACTACATAGAGGGAACTGGGCCCAAGTAATTAAGGACACACAAGGGTCACTGACACAGAAAACAGCCATAGGGAATGGGCTAAGACAGGGTTGTGTCTTGGCCCCCCTGCTCTTCGCCATATTCCTAGCAGACTTACCGGCAGCACTGGAAGTGGAAAGAAGTGCAAGCCCTAGAATGAGCGGCAGGAAAGTATCAAGTCTTCTATATGCAGATGACCTTGTGATACTTGACCAAACGGAGCTAGGGCTCCAAAGGAAATTAAATGTTTTTAGAGAGTACTGTGTGGCAAAGTTTTTAGTTGTAAATATGGATAAAACAAAGATTTTATGCTTTGGTAAGAGAGATAAAAATTTTAACTGGTTCTTAGGACAAACAAAATTGGAAATTGTAAAAGAATATAAATACCTGGGCCTCTGGTTCGACAGTTCCCTAAATTGGTATACCCACCTAGAAGCTCAAAAAACAAAAGCTTTTTCTTCTATTTGTGGGCTGAAAAAATTCAATAAGGATTATGGGGACATGTCACATAGACCGATGTTAAAGGCTTATGAAGCCATGATCCCACCCCAAGTTCTGTATGGGACAGAAGTTCTCACCTTAAACGGCAAAGGAGAATGGGATCGGGAAGAAGGCAAGGCCCTAAAAACGCTATTGTCCTTACCAAGTTCTGCAATGATCCAGGCAATTAGAATGGAGACAGGAACAATAGCGTGGAGCATTCAGGCCCAAATGTCTCTGCTAAGATTCTGGAAACGCCAGGATCCAGGGGGAGTGCAGAAGGTCTCACATTGGTGTAGTGAGGAGATCCGGCATAGTAGCTTAAAATGGGCCAAGGATGCGAGAAAAAAAATCCAGGCTATAGCAGGGAGTTTAAATGTAAGCTCAGTACAGCACCCTCTGGATGTAGAATTTACCAAGAGATCACTCAGGTACCAAGGCCTGGAACAGTCGAGGATGCTTGACCTGGAATATCTGAGCAAGAAAAAATCTGTACAAGGTATAATAAACTCCTGGGTAAATGCTGCATGGTATCCGTATCTGGAAACCCTGCCTAATCATGGGCTTAGGTGTGAAATCCTAAGAGTACGAATTGGCATTAACCCATGGTTAATGGAGGGAAAAACAAATGCAGCAATGTTATATCCAGACGGTACATGTAAATGTGGGCTTGGAACCAGAGCTGAAATTCTGCATATACTGCTAGATTGCCTTGCGGTATTAGACTTGAGAAAATCGTTTTTACGCCCAATATGGAATAAGGTCACGAGCCCAAGCTATTGTTTTAATGACAGACATGACAAGTCTTGATATTGCTATAGCACTAGGAAACTACATGAAAGGTATAAACAGTTTCGTACGGGATAAACTTAAGGGAGGTTAGAAAATCTATCTACTTTTAAAATCTCCCGATCCCGATTACACAATTGGTTTAGTTGTAATGAACATAATATGAAATCGAACTGTTTTAAAATGTTGCTGCTATTGGGGAAAGGATGTGGATAATGTACCCCTTTTAAAATAGAGTATTAATGGTACTGTTGTTTTAATGAATTTTTATGTGGTTTTAATTTTTTACTATAAGTGTATATAATACTGAAAATGTTGCTGCTATCGGGAGAGGAGGTGGACACTGGACTTGTTAATATTTTTATTAGCTAAGATAGTTTTAAGGAACTGTATGGTTTTTTATTTTATTCTTCGTGATTCTTGTTGTTTAAAGACTATGGTCTAAATAAACAGAGTTTTCTCTCTCTCAACAGCAGGAGGAAGAAAATCGAGAGAAGGACTGCTGGTAAGACCACTATACCACCGAGTGGTAGGGGGGGTGAGTCCAGGATTTAACATATTTGGAGGGGAGGCAGCAGGAGCAAGATAGCAACCCAGTAGAGAATATTGATATTGAACCCAACCCAGAGCAAGCTGTGAGTCCCTCCCACCTTAGCAAATGTGATATTAACCCCAAAATCAATACAGAGGGGTCTAGTTTGAAGGGGGAAACAAGCCAGGAAGACCGAAAGGCGAGGGGGAGCAAAAAAAGCAGAATTGAAAACCTGAACCGGAAAATAAGAGTTACCCCCTCTCTGAGGACATTCTTTAAAGTACTTCCACCTGTGGTAATTCTTAAAAATTCGGAAAAAGATATGGAGAAGCAATTGGGAGGTCCTGGTATGCCCATTGAGGGGGGTACAATCTGCCTAACGGTGCCACAAATAGTAGAAGTACTAGAAGAAGTGGCAAGTGAGAAAGGGGTGGCCCTGGCGGATGAAAGCACGCTAGATAAAAATAGGGAAAAACTTCTCCTGGATGGACACTTAAAGAACCTCAGAGACCAGAATGAAGATGTCGGGACTGTAGGGGGTTCTCTAGAAAATATGTTTGCCTCACCTTCTGGGGATATCAGAAAAGGTTTTGGGGTGTCTGAGGCAAATGGCAAATCAGAGTGAGATATGTAAGTTTTGTGAGGTTTTAGAAAAAAAAATAGATGCGCTGACCGCAAGAACTCAGACACTGGAGACTAATGTTGGGGAGCTAAGGAAAGATCTGAATGATACCCAAAGGAAGATCCTAACAATGCAAAGGAGTGAACAAGAACTCCAGGAGAAGGTGGAACAGCTTGAAAATAATTCTAGGAAAAATAACTTGAGAATATTGAATGTCCCGGAGGCGAGGGAAGGGGACAACTTGAAATCATTTATGGTCTTGTTAATAAAAGAAACCCTCCAGATTGAAGAGAGTGAGGCAGTTATAGAAAAAGACATTCAACGAATACATAGGGATCCCTTTAGGAAGAACCCAAACAGAGTGCAGCCACGAAAAATCCTACTTAACTTTCAAACATATGCTTTGAAAGAGAAAATACTCCTAGGTGCATTAAAACTGAAAACTCTTAGGGGGCAGGATTTCTTCTTTGAAATTAGATCAGATCTGGCCCGGGCTACCCTGGATAGACAGTGGGAATTGGGAAAGCGCCTTGAGGAGTTCCGGAAAGTTGGTGCATCGGCGCAGCTTAAATTTACAGCAGCCCTCAGAATCATGCATAATAATAAAATGCATTTCTTGAAAAGTGTTAGAGAGGCCGATGATCTTCTGGAAGTAATTAAAAAAGGGGGGGGAGGAATCCTGAGATTGGCTTATGACATAAGAAATGGGGGGAATGAGATTGCTGGGGGGGCATATGAGTTTTCTGTTAGGAGTTTTTTTAAGGCTGGTGTTGGTGTGCGACGGGGGCTGGGAAGAAAATGGGACCCATACGAGGTCCAGTAGGTAGTAGGAGTGGGTTCTCCAAGGGGGGGTGGGAGGAGGGGAGTAAGGGAGGTTGCACTGGGTGGGGAGCATGTGGGCAAAAATTACAAACAATATGGTAGGAAAATGACGCAGATATTAACATGGAATGTCAATGGGCTACGTACAAGGGGTAGAGGGGATAGGTTAATACAATATCTCAGAGATTCCCCAGCACAAATCCTGATCTTACAAGAGACACACCTGGTAAAGGAAGAGTGTATGAAGTTGTTTGGAAAACAAAGATGGGTGCAACCGGTAGTGTGCACGGAACAGACTGCCAATATAAGAGGGGAGGCAATAGTGGTGAAAAAACAAGGAGGGCTTATCAGGCTATTAAATACACGGGTCGATAAGTTCGGTAGATGGATCATAGCGAATATAAAAATAGGGGATCACCCTCTAACTTTAGTAGGATACTGCGGCCCAAACCAGGATGACTGCGAACCTTTAAAGTCTCTGTTTACTAATCTTGCTAGACTTCCCAGGTCCGGTTATAATGGCAGGAGATTTTAATATCATTCTGGACCCACAGTTGGATAAATCTAGCAATAGCAGGGTTATACCTACTACGAAATCCCGGGCTTTCTTAAAATCTATGATGAAGCAACATGCCCTTAGTGACTTATGGAGAGAGAGGGTAGGAGCTTTGCAGGGCACCTCGTTTCACAACAAGAAATATGGGCATAGATCAAGGATCGATTATTTCTTGGTAGAGGCGAGCCTTAAACAAGATGTTTTAGACATTGAATATATGGTAGCACATCTGTCAGATCATTCAGCGGTAGCAATCACACTTAGGAATAACAGCCAACCTAAGGATAAGAGATGGACTTTCGATCGTACTATCCTGACAGAAACAGAAATAATGGATGTTCTAAAAATAGAACTAAGCGAATTTTGAGAAATTAATAGAGGCTCTGCCCCGTTGGGGATGGTATGGGACACTATGAAAGCTTTTATAAGGGGTAAGATTATAAATATACTTAGCTATAGGAATAAACAATATAGACTAGAGCTATGTAAGCTAGAGGTAGAAATGAAGAATCTAGAAATAGATAGAAATAGGACTACCGACAGTAATATACTGAGGGAAGAGAGATTGCTACTACTTAAAAATCTAATTGAAGGAATCCTACAAAATCGGATCAAAAAAAGATGGGAAGCAAGTAAACTGGCCTATTTCGAATATGGGGAGGGTGCAGGAAAGCTCCTAGCTTGGAAGATAAAGACAGATCAAAATAGGAATCATATTAATGGAATTAAGACAGGGCAGTGTGACGTCATGTTAACTAGCGAATCAGATTTGGAAGAGGCGTTTACAGAATATTTTCGGGATCTATATTCTGAAGAAGATGAGGTCTCAGAAGAGGAGGCGAATGCGTGGTTAGTTGAAGTAGTTAAACCTTTAGATTAAGAGCAGAAAAATATTCTTGACCAGGATATAACAGAAGAAGAAGTTAAGATTGCCATACAAGCATCCAAGAGCGGGAAAGCCGCTGGGCTGGATGGGATACCTGCAGAGTTATATAAGGCCTTGGGGGAAGTTCTAATTCCTTACTTGACAGCAATAGTTAAAGAGATTCTGGAGAATGGGATGCAACTTCCAAGATCATGGAATGAAGCGACAATTTTGCTTATTCTGAAACCTGGTAAGGACCCCACTAACTGCGACTCATATAGACCTATATCTCTATTGAACGCAGATTATAAAAATGTTACCACTATTCTGGCAGGGAGATTAAGTAAGGTTGCGGGTGAGGAAATTCACAAAGATCAGAAGGGATTCATCAAGGGGAGGCATATACATGAATTAACGTATGGGCTCATTGGAGCAATTGATGTGGCAACAGCTTATTCTGCCCCCCTTGCAGTTATTATGTTGGATGCCTCCAAGGCCTTCGATATGGTCAGGTGGTCCTATCTGTTAGCGGTTTTGAAATGACTCGAGTTTGGGGATAAATTCTGTAGGGCAGTCCTTTTTATATACCAACAGCCCACAGCTAGAGTATTAGTGAACAGAAACCTCTTGGCACCTTTTAAAATCTCGAGAGGTACAAGGCAGGGATGCCCGCTGTCTCCCCTGCTATTCAATCTTTACATAGAGCCCTTTGCTCAGAAACTTAGGATGGCATCTAACATTCCCACTTTTTCTTGGGGGACATGGGAAAAGAAAGTTGCATTATATGCAGATGATTTGGTAATTTTCTCTTCTGATTTGGAAGCTGCACTGTCTCCCACTATACAGATGGCTTTGGGGTTTGGTAGAATATCGGGTTACTTGGTTAACAAGACAAAAACAGAAATCATGGTCTGGAACAAGAGGAAAGATAACCTCTTGATTAAAAAGGAGATGAAATATTTAGGGATTGAAATTGTGGAAGACATAAATAAAATCCCAGAAGTTAATCTGTTGAGAATCCTTAGGGAAACTGGGCAGCTAATGAAGAGCTGGGCATAGCTCCCTCTTACCATTTTTGGTCGAGTTAATCTGATTAAGATGGTGATTTTGCCAAAAATCACATATCTATTTAATACCATCCCTTTGTATTTCGAGAAAACAATAATAGATCAAATTCAACAGGCAATAAACTCCTTCATCTGGGCATACAAAGGGGTTCGGATCTCTTGGAAGAAGCTGCAGAGGCAGAGAGAGAAAGGGGGATTATCGTTACCGGACATTCAATATTACGCTTGGGCCTTTCAGATAGCAAACTCTAGGATGCTTTTTAAAACCCCAGATGATACGGATGTGGGAGTCATGTTTCTTGCAATGATAAAAGCGAGTAGAATGGGCACTGGAGGTTTTCTCTTTAAGTTTGGAGATCCAAAATTCTTTAAAAAGATTAAGCTAAAAGTACCACAAGCATTAGCCAGAATGTGGTATATGATAAGAAGACGGCTCAAACTAGATTTTTACTCCTTCTCAGCACCAATTTGGGAGTCTCCAGGGACACCGGAGTGCCTTAAACATAAACTGGCTTTATCAATAAGAGAGGCAGGAGTACTTGTTTGGGATGAGATTACGCAGGATGGACAGCTAATTCCATGGAATGAGATAAAAGACCTTATGGTAGACAAAATCTCTCATTTTAAGTACATGCAATTGAAGAGCTGGGAACAGGCGCGGAAGACACCTGTAGGTGTAGGAAATGATCTGAAGGAACAACTTGCCGGTAAACCCCCCGGTGAGATAGAAGTCTCTTTCTGGTATAGGAATCTGGAGGAAATAGCGGACGGAGAATTTACCCTGGCAGAATATCTATGGGGAAGATGCTTGCCAAGCTGCAATTCACACCATATCTGGCAAGTATCAATGCGCACACTTTTTTACTATTGTTAAGTCTGCTTTTTTAAAAAGAAACCATTTCTTCTCACTCCATAAGGCATACATAACACATGAGAAACTGTCTAAAATGGGGAAAGGAAAAACGACAGCCTGCGCAAAGTGCGGCTTGGAAAAAGCGACAGATGTACACATGTTCCATCAGTGTACAAAGTTAAAAAACTTGGCAGGAAGTGGAATCGACACTCTCAGGTATCTTGGGGGTACAGATAAAGGTAAGCCTTTCACAAGTTATTTTTGGTGTGAGAGAAGGTATATCTGGAGCCGCTAGGGATCTGTTGTTCTACACACTTTTACTTGCCAGAAGGGAGATATGTCGTAACTGGATAAGTGACAGTCCGCCACAGCACTCAAAGTGGTTAGAGTCTATGTTTTACATGTCAAAGATGGACTTGCTGGGGAAGGGGTCCAAAAAGAGAAAAAGATTCTGGGACATATTACAAAATTGGGCAGGGGTTACCCGAAGTCAATGAGCGGGTTAGAAAAACAATAGGAAGAACCTCCTGTCCAATGATTACACCCACATAACTCTCTGTTTTATGGCTGCAAGGATCTCCCAGTATACTAAATGCAGCAATCGCCTTAGGATCGGACGTTATTTCTGAGAGAAATGTACCAGAAGGAGGATAGTGTCTTAACCCAGCGCTTTTCTCCCCCTGGTGGGGGTTCTATGGTCTTTCCCTCGCAGCAAAAAAGCAAGGGTATAAGTCATTAAAAACCTGAGGTGAATGAGGACAAAAAAACAAAAAACAAAAAAAACAAGCATTTGCAATGCAATAGGTCTCCCATTTGCAACAGTTTAGGCTGTTGGCATTGTAAATGACAACGCCCTTTATGTATCTGTTTTGATAATTAACACACAAATAAAAGGCATTGTCATTTACAATGCCAATAGCTCAAACTCTTGTAAATGTCAGACCTATTTCACTTCAAAGAAGCGGCCGCCATTGTCCTGGGCTGCTTGGAAAGTGAAAGCGCGCATTGCGCG
Source organism: Calotriton arnoldi (assembly GCA_963921515.1). Taxonomy (NCBI): domain Eukaryota; kingdom Metazoa; phylum Chordata; class Amphibia; order Caudata; family Salamandridae; genus Calotriton; species Calotriton arnoldi. Next base: position 177,467 of record CAWUFW010012316.1, on the reverse strand, counting down.
CCGAATGTTGCAGCAAAGCATGTCGTGCCTGCAGTAGGAGACACTCATTGAAGAAAATAGTGCTTACAGATTAAATAAGACATACTGTGTAACTACAGAAGTAAAAGGGGCAGTCCTCATGGGAGGTTACAAATGAAGACAAGGCGATACTAAGGAGGGACTAACAAGCCTATTAACGAATCAGAAGCCAGCATTTACAAAGGACAATGACACAAGCCAATGAAAAATATGTGCGGAGAGTGGGCGGAGCTTCAAGTCTATACTCCAATACAGCATGCCTCCACCTAAAAAACGAAGTGTTCCAGGATCTCCGCATGTAGGGAGGAATGTTCTATGTTTATGAAGATCCTACAATGCAGAACAATATGATCTGATGTCAAACCCGAGAAACACCTAGAGCAACTAGAGAAACTGAAGGGGGAGTGGAGTGGTGAAATGGACATACTCCCAAGTCTGCCTTCAAAATAGACTACAAACATTTAGCATTTAAATGTCTTGGCATCAAGCTACCACTCTCAGGCCTAATTTAATTATAATACATGCAGATCCTTCAAAGTGTTGTCACAGTTGATATACATGAGTTAAAACTTCTGCACTTCATCATGGGACGTGTGACCTGGAGCCAGTGGCCAATTCTTCCCTCAACTATTACACTTCTTTCAAAGAATCACAGTGAATGTAGGAGCAAACATTTATAGAGCACTAAACAAGTTCATTTTGGCAAAGTCCAGAGCAACTCTATCAATACTAAAAGATCCGTAGAGAAGGGTAGGACTGGGATTTCCAGACAATGCGTTATACTCTTGGACATCACAACTTAAATCTAGAGAACAGTGAGAGCTAGAGGCTTTCATTCTTGGAATGTCATACACTGGTTATGTGAAACTTGCTGCAAGGGAACAGCATGCCTACACATTCACTTTCCATTGGGCTTACAGTTACAGGGGATCAAGATATGCTGGGCCTCGAGCTTATACAAGGCTGAAAACAGAGGCACGCTTCACACTGCCAGGACTACAGAGGGTAGTAAGTTGTTTTGACAGGCAGCTGGATAAACAATGAGAGAAGTAGAAAGGCAGCAGTTACCCTAAAATGGACCCTGGTCTTTACAATCATCAACTCTGCTCTGATGACAAGAGAGGGAGAGCGAGCGCTACCATTCCAGAGAACTCCCATTCTCTGGATTTATGGGAATTTCAAAGCACTCGTTAGTTGCGCGGAAATATTCCTTGACATTCCTAAAATGGTGGGTGTACACAGGTGTTGGCAGATCTGGACGAAGGCCAGCGTCAACCAACCATATAGAGAGCTGTGCGTGACGATAGGTCACTAATACCCCAAAGGTGTGCAGGCAAATAGGGCACAGGGCTGAGCATTCAACACAAACTCGGTAAATTGTAAGTAAAGTATGGTTAAATGCTAGATAGATGTTCATTGATCTTGGCCTGACTAGGGGGCCCCTGAAGGGTTTGGGGTCCCCTAAATGAGCACCCCACCCCACACACACACCGCACTCTCCGCAGGGGCTTGTGTTACACCCCTGACCATGTGTACTTGGTGAATGAAATACATGGTCCAAGATATTAAACCGTTTTAACTTTTTTATACCTGGTGACTAAGTTATGGGGGAATACAACCTAGAGCTTTTTAAAGTGGACATGGACATGCAAGGAAGCTTTTACTGCCCAAAGACCCACCCCCTCTGCACCTTGGTTCAATAAAGCTCTCTATGATGAAAGGAAAAACCTTAGAATCTTGGAGAAACAGTGGAGACAATCTTCGTCCACCACCAATCTCTCTCATTTACGTTCGGCAAGATCCAAATACCACAAGCACATATTCCATGAAAAAGCATCACATTTCAGATCCCTCCTCGACTCAGCCAAGAACAGACCCAAAAACTTTTGACCTCATCAAAAACCCAAACTGCTCTCCACAAACCATCAAGCCTGAGGATTCTTCAAAGAAAGCAGCAGAATTCGCTTTATTCTTTGATGAAAAGGTAAAATCACTAGTGGATCAGGTCACCCACCCCCATTGAGGAACGAAAATCCTTAGTCACTTGGCAGAACTTTGCAGCCATCTCGGAAGATGACCTCCTCAAATGCATCCTTGAAACCAAACCCTCCAACCATTCCTCTGACCCCATCCCCAGTGGCATCGCCATTGATTTCTACACCAATACTCTCTCTTACTGGACCAGACTAGTTAACCTCTTCCTTAGTCAAGGCTCCCTCCCTACTGCCCTCAAAACAGGACAGGTTACCCCTCTTCTAAAAAACCTTCCGCAGATGCGAATGACCTCAACAACTTCCGCCCCATCACCAACCTCCCTTTTCTTTCTAAAATCACAGAAAAATGTGTTGCGAAACAACTTTCCCTACACATTATGGACAATAATCTCCTTGACGTGTTCCAGTCGGGTTTCATCCAAAATTGCAGCACTGAAACAGCCCTGCTGCAAGTGATTGATGATGCGCTGCATATACTCGATTCTGGGGAATCGTGCCTTCTGATTCTTCTTGACCTCTCTGCAGCCTTTGACATTGTTAATCACAACACCCTCCTCAACATTCTTCAACAGAGAATGGGCGTGGAAGGCACAGTGCTTAAATGGTTTGCCTCATTCCTCTCGGACAGATCACATCAAGATAGCGAACAGTCTTTCGTCTCCATTGGCGGTAGGTCAAGGCGTCCCTCAAGGTTCTATCCTTGCACCCACTCTGTTTAATCTCTATCTGGTACCCTTGGGGAACCTCCTTAGTAAATCTGGGATCCACTACCATCTCTATGCGGATGACACCCAAATCTACCTCAAGGTGTCTTCCGCACACGATCTTTCACTACTCAACTCTACTCTCAACTCTATTCACAACTGGATGTTAGTTCACCAACTCATTCTCAATCCCACCAAAACTGAATTCCTCCTCCTATCTACCTCTCTCTCCCCTCCTCCGGTTCAATCCTGGATGGATCAGCTGAATTTTCTCAACAATAAACCCGTCATTGTCGACAGCGCTAAATCCCTAGGTGTCATACTTGACAAAAGACTCAACCTAATCTCCCACATCAACTCCATTGCTAAGAACGCACGTTACCAGCTGCGACTTCTGTGGGGGATCCGTTGGTTCTTCCCGGAGAAAGACCTAAAAACATTGGTCCAATCGCTAGTTCTCTCTAGACTGGATTACTGCAATTCTCTCCTGACTGGCGTACCCAAATCTCACCTCTCCCCCCTCAAATCCGTCCTCCATTCAGCAGCTCGCTTTATTTCAGGATCCAAACGTAGTAACCACATTACTCCTATCCTGTCTTCTCTTCGATGGCTTCCCATCGAGGCAAGATCCATTTATAAAACTGCCTGCATCACCCATAAAGCCTTGCACACTTTTTCCCCCCGTTACCTGGCGAATAAACTGAAAATGTCAGGAGGCTCGAGACCTTCTCGGAATGCAGTAAAGTTTCTGCTTGAGCCCCTCCTTCAAAAAGGAAAGATCGATGGCTCAATCGTTCTCAGGTAATGCAGTGAGAATCTGGAACTCGCTTCCCCCATTGCTCCGTGCCACTACCTCCATCCAGATTTTCAAAGCAGACCTCAAATCTCTTCTCCTTCAAAGACACTTCCAGAACTAATACCCTCATTCTCAGACCCCTCCAGGAAGCTAGTTCATCACTGTAAATTTGTAACATCTTCTTGTTCATTCCCCACCCTTGATTGCTGTGTCTGATATTGTGTTATTGCCTATATGGTTTTACTCTACCTCTCCTGTTTATTTTTGTAACGTTCTATTTTGTACCATTGTTCTCATGTAACGTAACTGGTTCTATTGTACAGCGCTCTGACACCTTCGGGTAAAGTCCGCGCTATATAAAAATGCATTAAATAAATAAATAAATAAATAAAATAAAATATTATACCAATACATATTTTTTAGAAATGGTAATACATAGCATGTAGATTATAGTATTATGGTTTTAGAAATTTCGGGTATTGAAATTTTTTGTATATTGTGTATATTTATTGCATATGGTTTTAAAAAAAACGTAAACAATAAAATGTATTCATTCGTCCAAGTAAAGTATTGATAAATGCCAGACCTAATTTTAAAATGTTTAATATGTTACAACATTCATTATATGTACCTCGTGAATGAAATAGAGGGTCTGAGACATTAAACCGTTTCAAACTGAATGGCAATACAAACTGTGAAAATTGTGGGTGAGGGGGAGGGCTTGATGCTAAGGGAATGGAAACATTTACTAGACTTTCTGCTGTGTGTTTCAGGCCTAATGCTGCTGCAAAGACACTGAATTGGATTAAAGCTATGGCAGCAGGCGTAACAAAACAGATAGAAGACAAAGTACAGCTGAGGAAACATGAGATGCTCTCTTTCTATTTGCCATTTATTGAGCACCTGTAAACTTGGCTTCCTTTGCTCCATTTTGTTGACCAGAGGAAGAGTATTAATGTATTGACTCATAAGCAAGTTGCCAAGTATGTGTACGAGAAGAATTATCGGGAAAATGCCATATGAAGTCATGAGCGTTGTGTTACTGAAATAGAATCTTAATTAAAAGTATTTTTTAAAGTATTTTTTATGGCCATGCGTAATTCAGAAGGCTGTAACTGCGAACCCCGTACCCTCCAACTCATCATAATACAACCACAATTTCCCAGGAACCAACGAATAGACAGACTTGACCTTGCCCAGAAGAAGACTGACGACCGAGGCGAAAACTGCAACTATAATTGTGCACACATCTCTCAGAGCTTCAACGGCAGAAGTGTCACTCTTACTCTCCTGTGCCGAGAAGGTGCTCAGGGTTAAATCACAAAACTGCACCCTGCAACTAATGGAGAGGCTGACACCAACACCTCACCCCCTCACATGAAGAGATTCGGAAGAGCTGCCTTGAAAAACCCGACAACAGCCTGCGTGTCCGTTGTCACAGTAACACAAGCATTTGCAATGCACTAGGTCTCGCATTTACGGAAGTGTAAGCTATTGGCATTGTAAATGACAATGTATTTTATTTATGTTTTAAAAACCAAAACATAAATAAAAGGCATTGTCATTTACAATGCCAATAGCTCAAACTCGCGTAAATGCGAGACCTTCTGCATTGCAAATGGTAGGCACCACGGACAATGGGAGGGAGTGAGGGAGGGCGGGGGTTCGGGGGCAGGCACAGACAACGGGAGGGAGGGCGGGGGGGTAAGGAAGGCACGGACAATGGGAGGGAGGGCGGGGGTAAAAAAAGGCATGGACAACAGGAGCGAGGGCGGGGTTGTAAAAAAGGCACAAAAGCACTTCGTGCCTGCAGTAAGAGAAACGGGATAAAGAAATAGTACTTAAAGACTAAATAACAGGTACCGTGTAACAACCGAAGTAAAAGGGCCAGTCGCCATGGGAGGTGACAAATGAAGAGGAGGGGGTACTAAGGAGGGACTAACAAGCCTATTTACGAATCAGAAGCCAGCATTTAGGACGGACAATGACACAAGCCAATGGCAAATATGGACGGAGAGTGGGCGGGGCTTCTATTCCCTACTCCACTACAACAAGTCTCGCAGAGCAGCGCATGCGCGCTGGCTCTAGGCTCGACCTAAAAATCATGAGTATTCCTGACGAAAGAAGAGGGTGAGCACAAATTGCTGAGCAATTGATCTAAACAAATGGGCTATTCTCTCCCAATGTTTCTTTTTTGATTACAAGTCAGGTCTAGGAGGGTTCGACTCCTGTAGAAAACAAACAGAGACTTTGTGACAGATTGAGAGTTTAATCATATAAATCACCTCTTATTAGTCTTTGGAAACGATCAGATGCCAATTGGGAACTGGCTACGACGGTGGCTACTAAATGCAGGCTTGGAGGAGACAGGACCACAACTATAACCGGCCTGGTTACACATAGCAGCAACAAGTTATACACCTCAGAGTGCGGGCCTATGACAGGTGAGGTGGCAACAGCTATCTCCACACCCCTTATGCACAATGCTGTCACTGGCGCTGTGCAGGTGGGGAAAGAAGTGCCATTGCGTCAACCTTAAAGAAATGTGACCAATCACTGTGACTTGAATAGCACTTTAATTTCTAAATTATGCCACTGGTGCCTCCGCTAGTAAGTCAACGCCCTGACACCCCAGAGGAGGAACCACCTCTGTGAGGTAGTGCAAGGATAAATGAGCAAAGTCTAAACTCAGTAGTTTAGCAACTTTTTGGGACTGGGGATCTCTTCCAAGAAGGATGGTCTGTATGTGTACAGTACAGGAAATGAGGAGGATCCCGCTGGATGCCGGATTTGGCAGCCATTATTGATCCGTACTGAACCCAGTGTTGAGTTTGTCCCGGTGTAATTTGCTGCCATCAGGACACATTCTGCAGCTCATGCGTGTTGTCTACTTTCCATTTGGAGCAGAAACCTGCAGGAGGCACACTTAAAGCTGGGCCCCAAAGAAAGGCCAGGTTTAACTAGCCATCAGCTCTTCTTTTGTTCCAGTATCATACTGACTAGGCGCTATCTAGAGCCTATCAACTAGATGACACCGTAATGGATGGAAGAAAACGCGCTCAGCTTATCACTTCACAAGTACTTAGGAGAAACAGTGATTTGGAGGAATGCTTTTGACATTGTTCAACACCGGAGATATGCATGTACTGCAAGAATGTCAGGTGTATATGTCTGCATGAGTAATTACATAAGTAAAGAATTAAACAGCACTATTTTTTCAAATTATTTTATTTACACAAATAAAGAGTTAAATATTACTATTTTTAAAATTCTTTAGCAGCGCGATTCATTCCAATTAGGATGTCAGAGCACTTTTCATCACACACACAACCACACACATACATGCATGCTCGCATATACACACACACACACACACACATGAAATGGGATGTAAGGTCCTGTAGTTTCAAAAATAGCAGAATTTTACATGAGAGGGCCAGTAGATCGTACTCAGAGAAAAAGGCCATTTCACATTCAAATTTCAGAAAACATGGGGCACTTCCACCACTGTTTTATGTGTCTAATGCCGGGCAGGGACTGTAGACCGATGCCTACTATGAAGGCAGACTTGGTCCACCCCTCCAGGTCACATAACAGTGTGTGGACATTGCATACTAGGAACAGGCCTAGGCCTCTGTGCTCAGGCTAGATTAGTGTAATGCTATGACCAAACAACAAGAGAGAATACCAATTTCATATGCAGTTGGGCACTCAGGACAACAGTAGATGCCCTTTTAATATGCAGGAGTGTAGGAAACCTGCCTTTTCTGTATGGTCATGCCAGAATTTTTACTTGGGCCCTATAGTTTCGATTAATTTAGACACTGGCCAGAGTGAAGCTACCCGGGGGTTTTGGTGTAACCCCACCCGGTAGATCTCCCCCTGCAATGCTTTAAGTATGGATACTGAACCACCTGTGGACTATTTCTATACAAATTGGCTGCAGAATGTGAATTGAACTTCTCCCTCAGGAGCTTTCCACAAGTGATTAAGTTAATGGAAGATGAGGTTCAAAGGAAGCTACATGGGAGGTACTCTACTCTCTCTGGTATGATGGCAATGAAAATTAATCTCTCGGGCACATGCTATGGTGCTGTCATCTTCTCCAAGCTAGCCGATCGGAAAGGCTTCTGCCAGTGGTGGCAGCCTTGCAGTGAGATCCTCTCCTGGTTACTCCAGTGAAGTCTGCTGGGTCTTTGTTGAGCCTCTTCAAAAATATATACTCCTTATTGGGTAATTTTGAGAAGTAATAATGGATTTGTGTTGCAGGTGGGCCATTCATTCTCCTTGTTAAGGACCACTGGACATTGGGCTGCGGAACCAAAGGTGTTGTCCACACCAGTTTTTTTTCAACACAACGTTATTGCATTTTTGATTATAGTAAAGCAAACAATATTACAGGAAAATGATGTCCATCACAACAGTATCCATAAGTGTGTGCTAACCCTGGCACCATAATCTGTGCAGTACATTAGTCACAAGTTAAAGATGTGCCAGATCATGTATTAACAGTAACCATGGACGAAAAAATCGATTAACTGAATTACAAACCCCACCCATCCAGACCCAAACTGAAAAAACGTCTGTGTCTCTTAAGAATCATCATTATAAGAAAAAGAAGAGAGGAGGGGGAGAGAGAGAACAGGAGTGGCTATATGGGTGTTGTGTAATAACTGTATGAATCTATGTAACAATGGTGAGAATGGTAGTCAAATCCTAACATGCATCAGGAGAGGAGTATTACTAAACTAGTGGATACCCTCTCATTCGGAACCAACTGCCACCTCGGTATCCAAAGTCTGTGCTTTAAAGCTCTCTAATAACAAATCCCATTCAATAGAGATTGGGGTTTTACGGAGTCCCCTATGTTCTTCATGCCTAAGGGCTACACTTTTAGCAAGGCCCCATAGGCAAAGGTCCTCCCGTCAGTCCAGCAATCTTGGGGCTCATGAGGATTTCCTGCGCCTAGTGAGAAGTAACTTCACCAGTAACAGTGCCAGATTAGCGAAGGCCACCCCTACTTTGGAACCCGTAGGACCTATAGGCAATCTTAGGATACAACTCTCCATAGTGTCCCAGCAGGACCAGCCTGTGACCACGTTCAGTGCTTTCTGTACTCCTGCCAGTAATCTGATAATTGTGGGCAGGCCCAAAATATGTGGAGTAAGTCTGCCCCTTCCATTCAGCAATGAGGAAACAATGAGGGCTCCGTTGAGTATATCTGATTAATTTCATATGGCATTAAATATGCCCTGTGTAAAATGGCAAATTAAATAAATTTGAATCTCGAATTGCCAGACACTTTCATGGGATATTCCAATAGCCTTGGCCATTCCTTGTCAGAGAATATCTTACCGGAGTCTGCCCCCCATCTCTCTTTTAGGGTTGTAAGGGATTTCATGAGGTGGTCACAGAGTCCTTTATATAACGAGTGCACAAGTGCCGTCCATGTCCCATTGTGTGTAATGCTCTTAATATTTCAAAAGTCAGTGGTTCATTATCATCAGGCGCCCAATGTCAACGGACACAAATCTTCATGTGTCATAAGAGTATTATCTGCAAACAGGAAACCGACTGTGATGACACCTTCCCATTCCCATGGTGTAAGCCTCCTACTCATTAATGTGCCCGAGGCGGTGGGGAGGCCATGCAGCGGTATTTTGGGAGCATAAGGCTTTTGAACCAATGAGTATTTTAGCACCAGCTTCCAGTACGACAATGCAATATGATGTAGCAGCATTAATGTGGACAATGTCAGGATGCTTGGGTTCAGCAGACGGTGAAGCTGGCCTCGGTCTAGTTGTGACTCTGTAAATTCTATTTCTAATAGGTTGCGACCAGCGAGCCAATATGATAGCCACTGCAGTTGCCCAGCTATACTGTATGCCTTAAAATTAGGTGCTCCCAACCCTCCTTTATCTGTTTGGAGTTGGAGCTTTGCCAAACTGATTCTACAATGCACCTGCCCCCAGATCAAGTCAGCCAACATAGAGTTAAGATGCTGGAAAATCTGTGTAGGAATCACAATTGGCAAGTTCACAAAATGGTGTAGTAAATGTGGCAACATTAACATTTTGGCCAGTGCCAATCGACCAGCCACGGATAGGGGCAATGGTGTCCAAAAGGCCACCTGTGATTTGAGCGCTGTAATTGTACATGAGAGGTCGCCTTCTAATAAATCAAGACTATCCCTGTATCTGTATCACAAGATATCTGAAAGTGGAGGGGACTACTGGAATCACGTATTCCCCCAAACTCAGACTGGGTTCAGCATATGTACCAGTAAAGGAGTATGTGTTAGATTTGTCTGCCTTGACGTGGAGGTTGGAGAAGGCCCCAAAGGTAGATAGCAATTGGGCCACCTCTGCCTGTGTTTCACAGATATCCTTAAAATACAAGATCATGCCATCTGCATAGAGTAGATGACATTAACTGTGTTGCCCACTGGAATCTCCTTGTGTCCTGCTTCCTGTCTGAGTCTTAGAGCTAGGGGTTCAACCGCAAGGATGAAGAGGAGAGGAGAAAGGTGACACATCCCTAGTGCCACAGCCTACCGGGTAGGATTGGGAGATATGGGGCCCTTTTTTAGCCCATGCTGTAAGGGTAGTATAAAATAACTTGACCCATCTAATGCAGGCCGGGGAAATCCCAAACCATGACAATGTGGTAAACATATAGTCCCCCTTCACGGAGTCAAACGCCTGATGAATATCTAATGAAAGACAGCCAGTATGGGGGTAAAGGTCTCAACTGGCATCAATGATCTGGAACAACCTCCGGATGTTTAATGAGGTATTACGGTGAGGTACGAATCCACACTGGCCAGTATGTATTAAGTGGGGAAGCAGCAGGAGCAGTCAATGGGCGAGGATCTTGCTAAGTATCTTAAACTCTGTGGTTAATATCGATAATGGACGATAGGAAGTCAATTCCTGTGGGCACGTTCCAGGTTTAAGTAGTTGTATGACCAGGACTTCTGTTGTGAAGGAAGGAAGTAGGCTTTCATCTAGGGATGTATTGTACAGTTCCTCTAATTGAGGGGCCAGCTGAGTAGAGTAGGTGGTGTAGACTATTGGGAGTCCATCGGATCCTGGTGTCTTATTATGTGCTAATTCCTTCAGGGCCCCTCTTATTTCATTCACTGTAATAGGTGCTGAAAGATCTTCCCTAACTACTGCTAATACTCTGGGTAGCTGGGCCTGATGCAGGAACTCTAAGACCTCCGGGGGGTCGGGAGTAGGATATGCTGAGTATAATTCCGTATAGTAGTCCCGAAAGGCTGTGTTAATCTCTAGCTGTGTTTTCACTATTCCAGTCAGAGTATGTACAGTTAGAATTGGTGTGGGGGAGAGGTCTGGATGTATCATATGCACCAATAGTGTACCCATTCAGTCAGCCTCAGCATGGACCTTCTATCAATATCAGCGATAGTCTACCATCCGGAGCCATTATAAGAGCTCTGCATATCATATCCTGACCTCCTGTAAGCGAGGTCCTGTATCTGTGTTGCCCGACACAGCTCTCTCAAGGGGCCCCAGTGAGTCCTCCACCTCTTGGAGCTCTCTGAGAATTGTCCTCCTGGCTCCTAGCAAAGAATTGATGGCCGTGTCCTGAATTACTACTTTAAATGCTTCCCATTCTATAATGGGTGAAGAGGCAGCCCCAGTGTTAGTTGCGAAATATGTGTCAATTGCGGTCGCCAGGGTGTCATGGACGACCGTGTCTACCAATAAAACAGCTGTAACCACCAAGTAGGAATTGGAGCTGGCACTAGGCCCATGTTAGTGAAATCTCCAGGAGATTGTGATCCAATATGGTCTTGCCTAAATTAGTGGCATAGATTATGCAAAGTTGAAGGTGTATTGGACATAAGAAGCGGTCTAATCTTGTGTGTAGGGCATGTGGGTATGAATAAAAGGAGCATTCTCTCATACCTTCGTTCTGGCTCCACTACATATCAGTCAATCCCCAGTCATCTACCCATTGTTGCAGCATTCAGGCTTGGTGGGCTGGAGCGGTACCGGGCTGCGGGGGGTGTGATCTATCAAGCGTAATATCCAATACTGTATTAAAATCCCCCTTAGCATCCAAGGGCATGAGGCCCAATCTGCCAGTACCGTAGACTAGTTTGTATAAAAGGTGTCTTGATCTGTATTGGGGGCATATTACAGCCAAGGACTATCCTGTCTAAATCTAGGGAGCCCCTCACCAAGACATAGTGACCCTGTGTGTCCACCCTTGAGTCATGGCACAATCCCAGATCGCTACCCCCTGGGAATAGGCAGAGTAAGAAGTGTGGAATAGTTGGCCACGCCAATGTTTAAGTAATTTGGAGGCCTCCTTGGTAACCAAGTGTGTTTTCTGGAGAAAGGTAATGTGGGCTTGGTGCCGGTGTAGTTGGGCTAATATGCTATGCCTTTTTCTCATGGATCCCAAACCCCGTACGTTCCAGGTTACCAGATTATAATGTTTCATCATTGATGACATCTGTGAGACTGTGAGCAGAAACCCACCTTTAGGCGCAGCGCACTCTCAATCATTTTCCACCCCCAAAGGATAACGGTGACACAAACAAACATATTAGAAAAACAAACTACCAATACTCGGTACAGCGATTGGTGGTCGATCGACAAAACCTGTGGGAAAAAAATTAACAATACAAACATAGAAAACCAGGTGCACCTGCTATAGGGGTGCAAACAGCCAAACCAGAAAGACATGCTTTAGTAACTCAGCACTGTCCAAGGAGCTATATTGGGCCTTTCGACATCCCCGGGCCCCGATCCAGCACCAAGTAATGTCAGGTGATAGTACAGTACCGTTGCGTGCTGCTTAACACAGTATGTCAGAAGGGATAGCACAACAGTGACGGTGGGCAACACTTAGTTTCAATCCGTGTGGGCGAATGATCATAGAAAGTCTAGGATGCAAGCAGAACTAAGTGGAGCATAATACCCATGTAGGTCAACATAGCATTTCTAGAACTTCATGAGGGAAGTTTTCCTAAGTCTCTTTCATAATTCATCTGCGTTCTGTGGGGTAACTGCTGAGAAGAGTGCCATAATTCCCGCTGTATCTGAGTTGGAGGCACTATTTTGGGATGAGCTGGGGCTGATGAGGGGATGCGGTGTCCTCAGGGTAGTTGCCGACCCCAGAGTTGCCAGCTGTCCCTCCAGCACCTGCTGCGGAGAGGGTGTTCCACAGCCCACTCCACCCACATGAACAGATAAGTCCCTATGTTTCTTCTTGACCGTTCTTTTTGCCCTCAATGATGTTGCATTTGGTCGTTCCCGCCCTTGGGAATCAAGGAAGTGGTGGTCTTGCGAGTACAGGGCCTGTTCTGGGGTATCACAAAAATGCACCTGTTGGTCAAGTAGCACTTTAAGTTTCACCAGAAGAGGAGGCTCACAACCCGAATAGGGAAGGCTCGCAACTGAAAGCCGTCATTTGGTTTCCTGGAAGGAGACCCGTCTCCGCTGGACAGCAATAGTATAATTCGGAAAGAGGAAGACTCTCACGTTGTCCACCAGACTAGGCGCTTGGGGCCAGATGTATCAAAGGGTTTTACCCATTCTGTGTTTATGGGAAAATGTGTTCATACATGTTCTCTTTGGGCCCTGGCCGCCTGCAATAGGACATCTCGATCTAAGTAATTAAGGATCTTGGCCATGATTGGTCTCAAGGGAGCACTGGGAATGGATTTTTTGGTTGAGACTCTATAGGCACCCTCTACTACAAACATGTCCGAGAGCCCTGTAGGGGCCACCGCAGTCTGAAACCATTCCTCCATGAACTGGGTCTCGCATGCCCCCTCCGCGGCCTCTGGAAATCCAATAATGAGAATATTATTGCGCCGAGCCCTCCCCTCCGCATCCTCCGCTCTGCCCTGTCCTGTAGGAGAACCACTTGATGCTGCAGCTGGGCCACATGTGCAGCTAGTTGTTCATGTCTTGGAGATAGTGCAGAGAGCGCCACTTCAGTTGCCTTAACACTGTCAGATAATTTGCGATGGTTATCTTTTATTAGGGTAATATCTGTGGTGATGGCCCCCAGGTGTTGCTCCATCACGTGATGTGATTCACTGATTTCCTGCAGGATAAGGTCTAGTTTATCCAAAGGAGGTGTCATTCCTGAAGAAGGTACCTCAGTGTCTAGAATCTTGGTGAAAGAGCTCTCCAGAGGAGGCGACTGGGAACGAGTCAGTAGTGCAGGCCTGTCTGTTTTTGTCCTGGGGTATGGGCAAGGGAGGTTGTAGGGGATGAGTAAGGGAGGTCGCAGGGGTGAGGAGGGGAGAGACACACTAAATCACCGGGAGAGACCGTACAGCTCAGTTCACTGCATCTGGGGGTTCACGGATTACCAGGGGATCAAACCAGTCATGAGCGCCTCCAACAAAGAGTATCAGAGAGTCACACCAACAGGTAATTTTATTAAGTGGACAGATTACGTAAACTGGGGAGGGGCATTCCACAGTGTCTAACAGTAGCCCGCCAATGACCTGGCCTTGGCTGTTATCTAGCCGGTATCTACCTCCAGCGAGACCTGCTCTCACACAGCTTCCCACTGAGCACCTCCAGGCAAATCATGGGCTTATTCCAACTGCGCAGTGGCCTATGGACTTTCACATATGGCCTCACTTAGTCCATACACCCCAGGTCTGCAGATATCCACAAGCGGAGGGCTGTAAGCCTGGTTCACCCTGACCTGTAAAACATGGGATTCCCCCCAACCTCCCAGATCAAGGCAGGGGGCCTGGCTTCGGGTTTGTGTAGTGCTGTGAGAATGTCGTGTAAAGAGCAGTATCTATGACCAGGCCCCCACATCCTGCACCGCAGCAGCAGCCCTCTCCGGGGAACACTCCTACATGCCTTGTCACAGGATAGTGTATGCTGCCTAGGGGTTCGAGAGGATGCTGTGTGAAAGAAAGTGCTCACCTGGGCCAGGCGCACACAGAAACTCCGTCAGCCCTCATATGCGGTAGATGGTGCATTGGCAGGCAGGTACTTTCCTACTCAGGCCGCTGGGCACCCAAACTCACCCGTCTCCGCTGTTATCCTCAGCCAGCAGCAGGGGCACAGGCAACCACAGAATATACCTCGGAACACTGACCAATCCAGACACTCAGGATCCGATGCTGCTCACCATCTTGGTAGTGAGGAGCGACCACTGGGTGGTTTATTTCAGGGGTCACCAGCACACATCTCGGGGCCACCGCGGGGTACGATGTCACTGCACCATGGCTCCAGATCTCTTAATTCCAGCCTTCGTTGGATGCGAAGTCAGGAAATTAAGGCATCCATCACTGTATCATGATATTACATCGCCTGCCATTTTGGCAGCGCGGTGCAATCACCATCTTTCATGACACAGAGTTCGTCGCCACCCACCTCGTCACAACAAAGGGGTTTTCGCATATAGTTTCATGGTCACTGATGGGACCTCGATGGTTGCAGGATAGCAAGATTCGGGCTGGATTGCGGGGCCCAGGTTCTGGAGCTCCACAATTACATGTCCGCCATGTTCAGATGTTGGCCACGCCCCCATCCACACCAGGTTAATGATACTGATTTCAGGGGAAGTTCCACTTGCTGATGGAAGAAGTTAGGATACACCCAAAAAGGATTATTTGAAACCTAACCTCAATGGCCATTGGCCAAAGACTTCAAAGTTGACCTCATAGGCAGACTCAAGAAGCGTAAGATTGCATTTCAAATCACAATGGGTACAGGGATGTGATTTGACCAAACAGTCTTTGCGCACTCAGGAGTGGGCAAACCACTCCTCCCCTGCCATGCTCGGAGAGCAGAGCAGCCCCGCCCACCTGCCCATCTGCAAAGCAAACATAAAATGGTAATAACTAAAAGTTATTACCATTTTATGTTTTGGTTTCTCGCACTGCGTGAAAGCAGTGGGGCGACGCTCCTCCGCCATAGCGGGGGAGCCGCCCCTGCCCTTGGTGTGTTTCTAATAATTGGATGTATTAGATTTAACTAGGTGGTTTAAAGAGCTTGACCTGGATTTTTATGTTTAGACTGGTACAAATATCGTGAAAAGCAGTGAAATCTGGTATTTTGTGCTTCTAAATCTCACTCCTAAAACACCGAACATATAAGGAAATCAGGTAAAAAGTATCTGAGTGCTGTCTAATTTGTTTCAAACCGATTATTAGAGCAAACAGAGGGATAATTGTGACACATTGTAAAATAATTGTTACAAAAGAATTGTGACAATTTTACATGAATTGATTTTCACCTAAGAGCTATTGGCTGTTCCAGAATTGCAAAACTTAAACAAATTTCAAGTATTTTTTTCCAAGAAAGGTGACAACTTCAACCCTAGTTTTAACTAAGCACTGGGAGGCGTTGATGGGAGTAGCTCCAATAAACTCTAGTGGCTAAGTGACCAACATCTGGACGGGTGGGTGGGAATGCCCCATGAGGTGGAAGTATTGAGGTGTGGCGGGCCTTGTGTGGGGGAGGGTGGAAGCACTGATCTGGGATAGTACTGCCTCATACAGCTACCAAGGGGCGAGATGGCTTCATTACGCCATCAGCAGCAGTTTTATTGCCGCAAATGGATATAGGGGTAGGGGCGGCCGGCATGGCTCCTGGGCGGGGGGGCAGGCACCGGGTGTTGCGCAGTGGGGGTCGCATTATGATTGGTCTGAGCACCGTGTGGGCTGTAGGGGTTGGCATGTTCTCCATGCAGGCTGTAATGCAGCCTACATGGAGAAGGGGAAAGTGTGCATGACTAGTTTGGGCGGCCCAAGAGGGCCGACCAAACAGTCATTGCGCACTTAGGAGTGGCCATACCACTCCTCCCCTGCTCCGTGAGAACAGCATCCTCAAGCAAAGCAAACATAAAATGATAATAACTTAAAGTTATCATCATTTTATATTTCCTTTCCACTGCTCAAAAGCAGTGGGGCGACGCTCCTCCGCCATATTGGAGGAGCCGCCACTGTATAGGGGGCCTGAGGGGGGCAGCAAAGTCTTTTTCTTCCAGCAGTCCTGCCCTTGAGTAGCAGACCCTTTAAATTCTTCAGTTGCCATAAGTAAAAGGCAGAGTAGTGCCCCCTTAGACCGCACCACCGTAGTTTGGAGATGTGGTGTGCCCCTCTCCACTGCCAGCCCCTCTCCAAGCCTCTCTAGCTGCATAGACGATAGCACAGTTTGAGGCAGTGTTTTAAATTGAAAGATATAAGTGATGCTGGTACTCAATATTCAGAGTACCTGATTGCTCCTGAGACGTTACTGTACTCTCCAATTTAATATATTATTAGGTCTGGGAGAAACTTCAATCACGCCGGAGTAATCAGAGTAACTTTGGTTATTCTTCATTTCTCTTTTACGCAGAATTAAAAATAAGTACGCAATTATGCCTGCTAGCATAATTAAGAATAATTTAGGGGGAAAATAAGCACAGAAACAATTAACTTAATCAGCGCGAGTGGCTGCCGTGCTGCTCTTCGTGTTGTTTTGAATTTAGTGCTATTTCCTTAGTGCAAAAATCACGCTGCTGTTCGTGTTCTGTTGCATTTAGCACTGCTTTTTTTAAGCACAAAATGCATCCTATGGTTGATTTTGGATGGGAGGGGGGATTCTTGCTAAAAGAAAATAGCATTAAATGTCAAATTACTTTTCTAGCGTAATTACATGGAATCTTGTATAATTTTGCTGTAATTCCATGTATTTTCTCTACAGAAAATGATGCAAGTAATGCCCCCCCCCTATGTATGATAGCAGCCCTGAGAAGTGCAGGACTTCTCCCTTTCAAATAAAAGAAGTGCAGGTACTTAGTACCAGACAGTACCTGCTCATTTAAAGCACTGGATTGAGTGAATGAGTGCAGCACAGAAAAATCTTGGGCAGCATGTGGACTGGTGAGCATCTCTCCACCCTCCTCACCTCCCCAAGCCCCTCTCCCCCTCCAGCCAAGAAAAAGCAGTGTTTGGGCTCTCATCTGCCCCACCTCTCCCCCAGTTACTCTAACAGCAAGTCTAATTCTTGCAACTCAAAGAGGACCAGTAGAATTTGCTCTCTGTACATGTCCTAGCTGAAGGATCTGTAGGTTAACTTCCTCTTATAAGAGAGGCTGTTCAGTTCCTGCATATAGACTGATTGCTTCTCCACAACGACCATCTGTCCAGTGGCTCTACCTCAGCCAGCGGTGGAATATTGATGCCATGGCCAACACCTCACCTTTGGCCACCATATTTTCAGAAGTCCACCTTCCTTACCTCCAAGCCCTGTCTTCGGCTCCGGATCACCTACATGATAGCAGCAGTGAGGCAGAAGCTGGCTAGCGGGGAACTGGGGCAACTCATGCTGTAAGAGCTCTACCTTGCTGGCTGCAGAAGGGCACTGGCCCAAATCACTGGGTCCCAAGATGAAGGTAATTTAGAGAAAGGGGACTCAATGGTGGGGTTAGTCGGATTTAGAGTCTGTCTGTTACAGAGGTGAATGTAGAAGTTGTAGGTGCTTATCAAGCTGGTTAGGTGGAGAAAGTTCAGATTTCTGTTGGGGGTAGGTGATAGAGCTGGAATTTGCAGGACAGAGTTGTTCAAAAGGGAAATGTGAGGTTGTGGGAACTGTAGCGCGTGGCTGTCTGAAGAGGGTAGGATCAAACATTTGCTGAGAGGTGGGGAGGCTACTTTAGCAGTGCTGACTCCCATAAAAAGTAAGAACATAGCAGAGTTGAATGAGAGTTTGGGGAAGTCCAGCAGTAAGAGAGATGAGAAATTGCAAAGCTGGAATTGCAAGCAGTTGAAACAGGGAAGGAAAGAAAGGGAAAAGGCATAGGGCAGATATGGTGGAGGAATAAAAATTAAAGGAATAGGAGCAGGGGTTGGTGCTGAGCACATACCAAGGTGAGCTAGAGGAAAGAAGATGGGGGGAGTTGGTGAGATAGACAGAGGGAGCATGGGGGCAGTACCTAGATAAGAATCCAGAGCAATGCAAGGAAGGCAGAAGGAATTGGGGAGGAGACAGGAGAGACTGGCTGGAGCTGGCTGCCAAGCCACCACCCTGCTCCAAGACTGCCAAACTGGCCCACCGCCCGCCCACCAGATTACAAGTTTAATCGTGGTCTGGCGAGCGATGGCGTGGAAGTCCCGCGGCGGTGCCTTTCGAAGGCTCCTATGGGAGCCTTTCAAAGGCACCGCCGCAGGATCACCACTGCGCATTCCAGCACTGTATGGACTGTGAAATCCATGCCGTGCTGGAACTAGGGGCATGCATGCATGCACACAGGGTGGTACAACATGTGTCCCCCTGCATGCACAAACATGCATGGGGCAAGTGTTTTTCTGACTGCCAGCAGTTGCATGGAGTAAGAACCTCCATGCGACCGCTGGTGGTCAGGAAACTCGTAATATGCATGGCGGTGCCGCAGCGTCACCGCCAGCATATTGTGAGGCCCTGATCACTGCGCCACTGCCAAGGAACGCAGTTACCTGGTGGTTGCGGTGGTCAAATGGTGGTCCGACTGCCAAAGTTGTAATAGGGCGGTCGGACCACTGGTGCGGCGGTAGCTGGACCGCCACCGTCGCACCACTGAGAGTTTAGCAGTCCACGGACCGCCAAACTCACAATTAGGCCCTTAGACTTGTAGGAGGATTTAAAAACAGGCCCAGCACCATCAACAGAACAGAGAAAACAAGGTGGTGCTTATTCCAGGTGGGACAACAAATGGTTAAAGTTCAAAGGTGAAATGTCAGAGGCTCCCTACAGTTACTACTGGCACCATGACCTTTTTTACAGGTAGCATGTCATAATGGACCCTGGGGAGGGCTGTCAGTGAATCCCAACTCAAAAGGGCAGGCAGAGCCACCAGGGACTTAAAACTCCCTAAGCCAACCTTGTGGCAGCCCCCAGCTGGGACTCAGGAGGGCTCAAGCGTGCTTTACTGAGGCGGCTTCCCCTGTTATGATAACACGAAAATATTTAAATATAGGTTGCAGTCACTTTAAATCCAAGCCGAAGCCTTGCATCTTTATTGTTTCCATAGTCTAGTTATGCATTGCCTCCAAGTTATTGTGTGTGCATGATTTATTATAATAGATGTATTATTTTACAGTGGCATAAAAGAGAGGAGGTCTTAGAGGCATCTGACTGTCTTTCTCCAGGCACAGAAAGAAGGCACCAACAATCTATGCAATGTAAAACTTGGCTTCCGTGATCTGCAAACATTTCAACGAGCGGCTGATAATGTGATTTCGACTGAAAGTGCACTGGGTTCCTGCTAACCAAGTCCCCAGTGCCAGAGCTCTTTCCCAAAACTGTACAATTGTTTGCCCAATTGGTAAAACATTTAGCACCCTCTGTAAGTCCCTAGTAAATGGTTCTCTTGGTACCTAGGGCCTGAGGTATTAAAAAGGGTCCCTAAGGGCAGCAGCACAAATTGTGCCAACCTAAGGGACCCCTCAGAAATGCAAGGCTGCTGCTGCAGGCTGCGTGTCTTGGTGCAGACAAAAGTGAAAACACAACATGTCACGCATCCTTGTGTGCCATGCCCCTAACACTGCATGTAATATTTGTAAGTCACTCCTACAGCAGGCCTGACAGCCATTAGGCAGGGTGCTGAATATTACATGTGAGCGCATACCTGCATGAGCAGATATACCCCTGTGCTGGTCAGTGCTATCACTGCCAGTACATGTGACCAGTAAAGCCATTTTAAAAACATGTGCTGGACACTGGTTAAAAAGAGTTCCCGAACTACATGATGATTTCAGTGAAAATAGGGATGTTTGGTTTAAAACGTCTCATATTGGGATACCCACACTGATTCCAGTGATGGATTTACCAATACATGCACCTAGAGGGCACTGTAGAGGTGCCCCCTGAAACCCTACCATCCTCTGGTGTAATTGCTGACTGGTTTCTGGCAGCCTGCCACCTGAGGGACTGTTCTGACCTCCTAGGGTGAGAGTACTTTTGCTCTTAGGAGACCCAGACCACAAGCCTGTCCGGTAACAGGGTTTAATACCCCCTCCCACAGGATGACCTGCTGAGTAGCCTCCCTAGGTTGGCAAGCTTTAAAGAGCTGCCACCTTTGGAATGCAAATCTGGCTTCCCTCACGGGAGAGGAAGCCACCCCCCCCTTTGTCCAGGACCCCCTTGGCACCTGGCCAGGCAGGAAAATGAGCTAGTCAGGTAGGTGTGCCACCTCCAGGCTATTACCACCGCTAAGGTGGTCTACAGTGGGGTGGACACAATTTTTCAGAAGTATCCATCTTTGTGATGGCATACTTAGGAATCCTGGGACAGGGTTATGCCCACTTCCCACAGGAAGTGGTCTTATAGGGAGCGTAGTGACCCCCAAGCGTCAGAAGCCCATTGGCTACTACCCTACACTCCCCTAACACCCATAAATTCAGTATTTAGAGGTGACCCTGGCACCAAGAAACAAATCCTGACAACCCAAGAAGAGAGAGGACATTGAAGAGTCGCAAAAGCAGAGAGGAGAGAAGAAGCAGCTGACCTGGTACCAAGCCTGCTCGCTTGTCTGCATCCCTCGTCAAAAAGTGCACCAAAGTCAAATCGTCCTGCAGCTGTTGACCCCAGAAACTTGGGGAAAGCTTGCCTTCGATAAAGACCCAAGACCTCCAGTGAACAGTGAACCTGTTCTCCTGCATCCTGCAGAAACTCAGAAGCAAAGACTCTGAGGCCTCCGGAACTGCCAAAACCCGACACCTGAAGTCACCACTGCACCATCACCCCCGGCCCGAGTTGGAGTGAGCCAATGGTGTCAACAAGGTCCACCAGCCCTCCAGAGCTTGAGTACATCGGTGTTTCACCCCTCGTGGACCCTCCAATGTTGCCTGCAGCCTCTGCATGCAGGCCCCCTCTACCGCAATTCTCCCGGTAAGAAAACCTGAGGACTAAAGCCGCTTCTGCATCCATCACCCCTAGGCCATGGAGAGGAGGACCAAAGGTGTCCCTACATCTTCAAGCATCTCAAGGCCTGAGCCCCCCAGTTGGTTCAGCCTGACTGACCTTCCAGCCAGAGCCTGCAGCCTCTTTTTGCAGTGATCGATCTCCATAGAAACCCATTGGACTCCTGACGCTGTTTTGCACCTTGCACCCAGCCGCCCTTGGTAGTGTCCTGTTAGTGCTACCTTAGACCTTTAAATGTCCATCTTTTTAAAATGACTTCTTCCAAAAAATGCACTTCCCTCCTAAAAGTGAAATACAAAAAAATTGCTGGTGCTACTTGCCAGACTCAAAATGTGCATATGCCCCTCCTCCTCTTACTTGTAAATGCCAGTTAATTTTTTTGCTAATGTGGATAAGACTACATAGTCAGCTAAAATATCATCTTATTCCCACATGCTCAAAACACTGAACCAGACAATGTTGAGCTTGTTGTTGATTGTCAACCAACTAGGGGTGGGCTGAACTCGTGAAGTTTCACACTGCAGAAATCCGTGGAGTTACTGAAAAACTCAGCGAGATTCTGCAGAATTCCACCAATGGATGAAAAATATGCATCTCACATTGCCCGCACTGCAGTTTAGTGCCAGTATCGCGAGCAGTCCTGAAAATCAGCATGAACAGCACCATCCATTGGGCAAGAGCTTACGGTCATTCAAGTTGATTTTGTTGCCGCTCAAGCAGAAAATCTACTAGAGCGGCAGCAAATCTACTCGAACGCAGCCCTCTGGCAGTGATCGCTCACAATGTCGATGACTGCTTGTGTGAGAATCACACTACGGGACGCCATATCTCACTCGCGCTCATCAGCTCTCATATTCTAGAGCCTCTCGGCAACTGGTGAAATTTGGCCAGAACTCTGCGTTAAAGAGTAATACCCAGTGGCCAAAATTCCACCGATTCCACAGGTAGAATTGAACATTACACCCACCCTTACAAACAACCTGTGCGCCAAACTAACTTTCACATTAAAATCCCTCCTGTTCTATCACATTCATTCTCCTAACGTCTGCCAATCTCTGATAGACTGCAATGGAGTGTATGGGGGTATATCTGTGGTAAATTACCACAAAAATCAATAGTATTAATTGGATTGGTACGTGCTTCCAGATCCCAAATTTTTAGGTTGAGCCTAGGCAGCGCGCATGCGCTGCTCTAAGA
Organism: Calotriton arnoldi; assembly: GCA_963921515.1. Classification (NCBI taxonomy): domain Eukaryota; kingdom Metazoa; phylum Chordata; class Amphibia; order Caudata; family Salamandridae; genus Calotriton; species Calotriton arnoldi. Next base: position 154,858 of record CAWUFW010012316.1, on the reverse strand, counting down.
CATGCTGTTTTCACTGTATGGGCTAACAGCCCGCCAACTGGCTTTTCATTGGTAACTTGGATTGTCCTTTAAAAAGGCTTGCTACCTAATGGGTAATCTTTCCTCTTTGTCCCTCTTTGTGCTCACTTGTTTCCTACAATGGAGCAGTGCCTAACTTCTGGTATCATTCCACTTTAGATCTTAACTATTCATTTTGGGCACTATTTTCAGGATTAGTGTTCCTGTTTGCCTGTGTTTGGTGGATGCGTTTGTCTCTCTCACCATCTCGCTTCACCTCCTAGATGCACGCCCGCTCCCACTTGCTTTCATTATGTATTTTTGAAATGCTGATTACAACTTTAATTATTTTATTTTGGAGGCCACGGGCCTTTTATTTGATCAGCACGGAACCGCCTCACAGCCACCTTGCTTCATGTTTCAGCATGGCGGCCGTGCCTAACTTTACTTTTATCTACACGGTAGATGCTTCCAGATCGTATTTTTAAAATGTTTATTTAAACTTTGCTTAATTATTTTATTTTGGAGGCCACACATCTTTCCATCTCACTCCTTTGCTATGCCCCTGTCGCTTGTTTTTTAGAGCGGCCATGCTCCCTCAGCGGGTTGAGCAAGTCCTTCTGGTATCCATGCCCCTCCAGCGGGTCTCCCTTGCCCCACCATTTCCTCTGAAAACATAGAACAAATAACAGGGAATGGGAGGCATTTCCTGGGTCAGCTCGCCCTCGCACTCTTTGTCTTGTTTAAGTGGCTTTTACAGGGAGTGGCTTATTCAGGTGCATGTCACAATGTCCAAGGAGTGTGCAGTGAGGAAATAAGTACTGCAGCTTGTTTATGTTAACTGGTAATTCTCTGTTGTCCCTGAAGCACCATGTAGAGGGTGGGTGTATAAAATGCTGTAAAATATAAGTGTAAAGACGAGTGCGGTTTCTGACATTGATGACTCTAAAGTCAGCTCAACGTCTCCTCTAAGACAACAAACAGCAATGCGTTCCAACTCACTAATGATCTAAATTAAGGTAGTTTGTAAAATGAAGTAAATTGGACTTCATCATGGTGTGAAAGAACACACTAGTCTTCTGGTATGTATACAATAATTTTCTTGGGGCACTTTGTGGAGAACCAATATGGATGTGAAATGCTTAGGTCACAATACGTTATAAAGTAGTTTGAGATACCTTGGCCATGAGGTACAGCTTACATGTGTAATCTTTTCTGATTTGCGCTTGGCCAGATGTCGTGCTGTGGTATTGCATATAGAGGTGTCTGTATGTATAAAATGTATACTTCAGAACACCTGACAAAGAAAAGCAATGACTTGTCAAATGTGGTTATTAGAATGGTTGTCCAATTTGAACCATCATTTGGTTTTTCGAGACCTGCTCTGCCCTAAGGTTACCCGCTGTGGTTAGTGACCTTCTATTTCAGGGGTTTCACAGCAATTTCAGTGTTTTGTGGAGCTTTTAATGTCTCAAAAGCAGGTAATTTGTGATATTTATTTATTTACATGGTTATTATTGATTGGGTGTATCAATGATAGCGTCACTCACAGGGTCTCTTATTGGCAGTGAAATGTCACTCATATGCACACTGAAATCATGGAAACGTCACACATAATCAATCTGAAAACTTGGTGGCTATGTATATCGTGCTCTGACATTTGTCATTGATTGTCTTACATTACAATAGTGATGAGTAACTCCGAGTAAATGAGATGACACACTCCTGGCAAGATGTGTTCCTTATTCTGGAATCGATTACCTCCGCTGCTTAATTTTGTGAAGAAGTTCATTGACCAGTGGCATCTGGCTTGCTCTTTGGCCAAGGCGAAGCAGGGTGGCAGAGTGCGAACTATGGGGCATATGTAGAAGGAAATGTAGGATCGCGGAGCTGCGCCAAATTTGGCAGTGCCTCCCTCCCACATTTCCAAAACACAGGGATGTGACGTATTTACAACAATACGGTGCACCCCTATGTTTTTCCTAGCACTGGCGCTAAAATTAGCTGCTTAGCGCCAACGCAGGTGCAAGGGTGTCTGTATTGCAGGGATTGATTGAATATGTGCAGAAAGATGTCCCGTCCTGCACATAAACAATCCATCGTGGCAATTTGTTACTTCTACGTGTGCTGCAGAGTGCAGCACACATAGAAGTAGCAAACTGTCATTATTTGATGATTGTTTATGTGCAGGACGGGACACCTTCCTGCACATATTCAATCAATCCCTGCAATGCAGACACCCTTGCACCTGCGCATAGAAAAAGCAAAAACGAGGAGAAATAAAAGTATTTCTCCTCGTTTTGTCATTCTAACGCCTGCTCTTGCATGGTGTTCGTTTTTGGCGCTGCCTCAGATTTACAAATCCTCGTAAATCTGGGGCAGCATCAAAAAGCAAGGGTGTTGCAGTGGAACGCCCACAGCAACACCCATTGTACGCCCATTTCACGCAGATACCTGCGTGAAAGGGTACCATATTTACAAAGCAGCGTTAAGCCACAAAAAGGGGCTTAACGCCACATTGTAAATATGGAGCAGGGCATTGCGCCACAGGAACGTTGTTAAGAGTGACGTTCCTGTGGCACAATGCCTTTGTAAATATGCCCCTATGTGTCTTGTTCACAAAATGGTTGTTTGTCTATGAGAAGTGTGCTCACCACTAGGCATGGAGTTGATCTGCAGTAGAGAACTGTTTTGGGCCAGAATCCCACTGAATTGTCTTTCTTCCATTTCCATAGTGCTGACATCAGTGCAATTCACGTCAGCATTTGGAGAAAATTTATCATTAAAATTCTTTAGCTGAATTTTATGCAATATATTAGTCAGTCTTGGGATATTTCTAATCTGAGCCATGAGCCACGTAAACCTGTTTTAATTTAACTTAATTTCGTAGTAGCCGCAGGAATGGAACCGGACTGATAATTAAATTACTTATAAGTAATGCAGCGAGGCACTTATAAATCTAGCATTTTAGAGAGAAATTATCATGTAGAAAGGAGTAATCCCAATTCTTCAGGGTCTTTGCTTGGTAAAACGTTTCCGGGGATTATCCTATCCAAGATTTCAGGCCCTTATTGGTTTAAACGATTGTGGGCCAGTTAAATGCTTTTTTTTTGTTTTAACTTCAGAAATCTTGCAGATTAATGAGTTCAGAAGTGTTACATAGGCTATGTGCATCTTTACCACGAAATGTTTTAAAATCTCTGGTGGACACTTGTAACTCCTGCTTCCTGTACAGACAGAGAGGAGGTTTGGGAATTGTGCACTAAATCCACATAAGGCAGTGTTCTCGGTTGCCCACTGCAACATCAGGGCCGTCCACATATCACCGCTTTACTTAGAGCAAAGACCAGCTCTTTTGCTTGTGGCCGACTTGAGGGAACTTAGTGCAATCAGCCTGCCAGCTTGCATAGCATTTCTGTAACAATATATGACGTTTGCTATGAATGCTGAATGATTAGTGCTCGTCTCTGACTCTGCTGGCTGCCTAAGCTAGTAACCACGAGAGCAATGGGCAGGTGACAGAGACCGGTGGTATCGATGCTTGAAGTGGGCCAGGTCCTGCCGGTGCTCAGCACTGGCAGTTCTAAAAAGTAGGTGCTGAGACGGGTCCCTATTGGGCTCTCCATTTTTGCCCCCACCCGCAAGATGAAAAAAATAAATCTTAACTCTGCAGCAGTGTCACCCTTCACTACAACTTCAAAGAGACATGCTTCTTTCACAGTCTCAGGACACAGATATGGCTATTTTATATAAAAATAATTTTTATTAATGTTCATTAAGAATATTCGTTAAAACAGGATTTTGTATTAAAAGTTTCAATACAGTACAATATCACAAATGTAGCCATGCAAGATAATATCACAAATTTAACAATATACAAAAACGGTTTTTATATTTGGAGAGACAAAAACCATGTGAAACATTAAAACATCATATTTAAACTGTATTGAAACTTTTAATACAAAATCCTGTTTTAACGAATATTCTTAATGAACATTAATAAAAATTATTTTTATATAAAATAGCCATATCTGTGTGGTTGAATGTTTTGACAATTGTTTTTGGGGTTCATTTATTAATTGACATATATGTTTTAGTCGAAGAATGAGTAAGAATGTTGGGTGTATATGAATAGTCTAAATAGATGTTGTGAGGAGAAAGGTGTTTTACATAATAGGTGTCCCAAGAAAATTTCTGCTTTATTTACCTTTGGTACCCTGTCTTTTGGCTAGTGGGGTCACTTCCTTTTATTTTCCATATGAGTAATAGATGTGCCAGATCCTAGAGGGCTCAATGACGTCAAAAGTTAGGGCAGGACTCAGATATCACTATCTGAAGGAACAATTTGCTCATTTAAATGGCTCACCTCGTACTTCTGTCTCAGCTACAATGGTTGTCTTCCCCATGAGCTGATCTTTATTTTTGTGACCCAGAAATCACCTCACACTGGTACGTAACATTTGCTTTGTTGGCCCAAAACACCCCTTTTTCATCCTCAGTATCTACCCTCCCCCACACTGCTGCCTTCTCGCCTCTGGATCGTACTCTCTTCGCTCCCTCCTTTTGAGCCACCTAATCACACTCGTAGGATGCTGGTAAAATTGAATGAACATTTTATTTTGTAATTGGACACATATCAGTCAGTCAAATAATGTTTTTTTTTTTTTTTTTTTTATAAAATTTTTATTGAGCAGAGCATTAGGTACATCAAACAGACATTCTTAAATATCATTATTAAAAGTCATCTGTACAAAAGTTTAAAAAGCTTCCTTTTTCAAGATAAGATTTTAAAAAGAGAATATGACTGTAGCAGCTAACGACTTGATCAATCCGAAACAACAATGTGCAAATCATCTAATAAAAATACAGTAGTAAAAAGAAAGTGCAAATGCTTTTAAAGTGCAATAATGAAGAAAAAGTGTTAATAGATTTTCTTGCCGAAAGCTACTACCTTATCGGCATTAACATTGATATCGGGTATTATTATCCTTCCTTTGACTTTTCTAAATCACTAAAAAACTTCCATTTTTTTTCAAATTTCCTAGTGGCTCCCACTCCGTCTAGCGTAAGCTTCTTCAAACTTACGAGTTCTTTTCATTTTATTAAACCACTTCAAATGCAAGGGGGCTTCTCTAGATTTCCAATTTTGGAGAATTAAAGAACGGGCTACAGTACCAGAAATAAATATAAAAGATATTTCATCTTCGGTTAACCGCGTTCTATCATTACAGATACCAAACAGAGCAACCTCAGCCTCGAGCGAAACCATCTTCCCAATTGCCTGCTTGATATCTACAAAAATAGCTTCCCAAAAAGGTCTCAGTCGTGGACATGCAAAAAAAAATATGATGCCATCCACCTTCCCCATCCGCCTGGCAGCGAAAGCACTTATTTTCGGCATCTGGAAATCTTTTTTTTAAGGCTGCCGGAGTGAAATAGGAAAGCCAACGTGCTAAAAAGGTCACCCTCTTAAAATTTGCTGCACGCAGGGATTTACTTCCTAGACAACATAAAATCTCCCACTCCTTGAGGGAAAAAGTACAATGTGTCTCACGAGTTATTTTGGCCAAATGGTTCTCAATCAAGGATACATGACCTCGGTGATGTAATAACCGGTACCAGTTCCCTACGCCACAGACTTTGGCCCCATAAAGAGCTACCACAAGTTGATTAGAAGTATCAAACAAGCCATTAATATTTTTTAAGAAATGGACCACTTGTAAATATTCAAAAAGGCAGGTCTCCTAAGGCTCCCTGTTCTTGCCATAACCTCTTGCCAGGAGATCACCCTATTTTGAATAATAAAGTGTCTTAACTCACTTACTCCACGACTTTCCCAACTATTAATATAACTTGCTCGAAGCGGAAGGCCGAGACTTGTACATTCTCTCACTTTTAAATATTGCAAGCCCGAAAAGCCAGTTTTTTAAAAAAAGGACAGAAGTCTAGCGTAGTGGTCCTTTAAAATTTTATACCTAGTTCTCTTAGGAAGTTTAGAAGTTTTTAAAAACACCCGAGTTTGAGTACCACTTTCTTGTGTCATTTTATCTAAAAAGAAGCTATCTCTAGTGCCTTTTGACCCCATCAAGTTAGACACTAAGGGGTCGATTCCGATTCTGGCCGGAAATCTCTCCGACCGAGCCGGACCCGGAGAGATTTCCGACCGAATCGGACCCGTGCAGTCCGACCGAACGAGTACGATGCGCACGTATGCCATCGGACACGAGTCGGTCGGACTCCCATTGAAGTCAATGGGAGCCTGTCGTACAACGCGTACGAGGGCTCCCATTGACTCAATGGGTGCGATGCGGACAAGTGCGCCCCCTACAGCGGGTACGCGGCGAAGCGATTCGCGCCGTACACGCACAGGTAGGGGGACCCATGGGTCCCCCTGTGTGCGACTCGCGCGGCTACGCGTACAGGGGGTCCGACACGGACCCCCAAAGTACGGCTCCGACAGCTCTTTTGAGCCGGAGTGCGCGGCTCGGTCGGACTGCTCGCGGCGCGCATCGTACTTACCCGGCCGGGGAACGTCTCCATTGCGCGGTGCGAGTCGAGTCCGAGCGAGTCGGTCGGTGCGGTTCGAGCCGGGAGCGAGTCGGTCGGAGCGGTCGGGACGCCCGGACGAGTCGGTCGGCGATTTCGCATCGTACTTGCTCGTTCGGTGTACTGTACGGATCGGTCGGGAAACAGGCTTTCGCATGGCTTTTTTCCCGACCGAATGGTATTGGGTGCGCCTCCGACCGAGATCGGAATCGGCCCCTAAGTCCAAAAAAGCGGCCTCATAATAAGTTTTTGAATGGGGCAAGGCTAAGCCCCCTTGAACAATAGGTAATTGTACCACAGTCAGTTTAACCCTTGAGGCTTTTTTCCCCAAATAAAATCTCTAAACAAGGTTTCAATTTCTCTAAAAAAGGACTGATTTATCTTAATTGGAACATTCAAAAACAAGAATATAAGCAAGGGAAGTATAGACATTTTAATTAATGAGACTCTCCCCACTAGCGATAAAGGAAGCAAAAGCCACTGTTACAAAAGTCTCTTAATTTTCTCTTTTGTTTTTAGATAGTTTAACTTGTATAGCTGTTGATACTGACTGGACACGAATATCCCTAGATACCTGATTGGATTTGATTTAACAGCTTGTGCCCTTAAACAAGATAAAAGAGAATTTGGTTCAATATTGAGGGCGAGGACTTCGGTTTTGTTAGAATTTATTTTATAGCCACCGATTTCCTCAAAATTCCTGAATTCCCTTAAAGCCCTCTCAAGATTCTCATTGTCAGGCATCAAATATAAAATTATATCGTCCGCAAACAATTTTAGCTTTGTCATATCAGCAACAGGGGGTTGAATGGCAACGTTATTTCGTATTTTAATTGCCAATGGCTCTATAAAAAAAGTAAAAAGCAGTGGCGAGAGCGGGCAACCCTGTCTTGTCCCACGGTTGATTTTTATAGTTCTGGCTCTTTTTGAATTTATTGTTACTATTGCAGTGGCTCCCTGATACAAATTGCGTAACATGTTAATAACCTGTATGGGAAAGCCATATAAACCGAGGGCAATAAACAGGGTTCTCCAATTGACCAAGTCGAACGCTTTCTCAGCGTCGACCATAATAATGCATGCCGGAATAAAATTGGTATTAAAATAATCCAAGGCATGTATTAAAAACTCAGTATTGGCCGTCATTGATCTACCTGCTATAAAGCCGGTCTGATCTCTATGAATTGTCTCTTGAGCGGCCAATAAAAAACGCTCTGCCCATACTTTCATTAAAATCTTGTAATCTGAATTCAACAGGCTGATAGGCCTGTATGAATTAACATCTGTAGGATTTTTATCTTTCTTTACAAAGGACACAATTATCGCCTCTTTAAAAAATGAGGGAACCAAACCACCCAGTTTAATATAATTAAATAATTTTTTCAAGGGGGCAATCAGTTCCTCCGAAAAAACTTTATAAAATTCAATTGGGAAACCATCCTGCCCGCATGCTTTGGCCCCAGCAGTTGCTTTAATGGATGCCAGTATCTCGGCAGATTCCACATCCGATCCTAATTGGCTGAACCGAGTGTCTGAGATTTTTGGAAAATTCACATTTGTGAAATAATCCTGGATCTGTTCCTCCGCCACAAGATATTCTGTGGAATAAAGTTGATGGAAATGCTCTAAAAAAATCTGAGGGATCTCATCACCAGCGACTACTTCACGACCAGTATGAGGGTCTAACACTTTTGATATTATGGTGGCTTCCTGTTTTTTTCTTGTTGAATTAGCCAGGAGTTTCCCAACTAACTGACTTTCTTCGTATATCTTTTGTTGGTATGTTTGAGAGCTGCAGATCTCCTCAATAACGAAGAAATCCCTCAGAGCTGTTCTGGCCTGATCTAGTTGATTAGGAGTATCTGAAGCTGGAGAGCATACTCTTTTTCAACCGCTGTTTGTAATTCGACTATCTTCAACTTTCGCGCTTTAATCCTGGCGGCAGTAAAGGAGATTATTTGACCGCGGGCTGCCGCCTTAAACCCGCCCCACACAGAAAAAGGCTCTGCAGTATCTTCATTAATTTTAAAATACTCAGAAATCCATTCCCTGAAGCCTTCCACCCAACCCTGGTCTTGGAGGAGGAGGCGGTCGAGCTGCCACCAGGGCCGCTCTCCTCCCCTCCCTCAATAGTTAATTCAAGACCAATGTATGCGTGGTCAGAAAAAGGATTGTAACCTATTCCTGCCCAAGAAATCTGGAAAGATCTAGATACTAAAAAAAAATCAATTCGAGATGCGGTTTGAAAGCAATGTGAATAACAAGTACAAAATTCTTTATCAGGGTTAATATCACGCCAGGGATCTACCAATTGATATTCCTGTCGGATAGCTTCCACTATTTTTTGGGTGTTTGGTTTTAATTGTTTTTTATTTTTGTTAGAAGTATCCTTTCTTAAATCTTGTATAAAATTAAAATCTCCTCCTACAATAAACTGTCCAGATGCTTCTATCATAAGCTCATTTATTTGGACCAGAGCAGAAATGTCATCGAAAACCGAGCCTTAATAATTGATAAAATTTACAATCTTCCCCTGTAACCTAGTTGTCACCCATATCCATCTCCCTTGAGAGTCCCTATGCACTTGTAAAAATTCCCAAGGAAGTTTTCTTGAGAAATAAATAGCAACTCCTCTCATGGCGAGGCCTGCAGATGCAAAAAAAACATTAGTAAAATCCCTGGGTAGAAATAACTTGGGAGAATTTGATTTTAGATGCGTCTCCTGAAAAAACAGGACATGTGGGTTAAATGATATCAGCCATCTAATGAGGGCGCCATACTTTTTTTTGTTCAAAATTCCATTAGCATTAACTGATAGGATCTTACACTTACTAATTTCCATTGATAATTCTATCTATCAGGTAGACTCCTAATTTCCTTGATAACAATAATTTAAACGGTGTCCTATCAATACCTTCTGCTCTAGCTCTTTTTCCTGCAACAAACCCTTTCCCAGAACCACCCTTCCCTCCCCAAAAGAAAACCCACCCCTCGAAATGCGGAGAAACCCTCGTTGGCCACGCTAGCCACATTTCACCCCACCCACCTAACCTCCTGGGTGTCCTGGAATTACACCCTGGGTGACCCCACTTAGTCCAGCCCCCCCAAAATATAAAATAAAAAGAATAAACAAAAATTAACTAACTAAGAAGTGTACCAACGCCACTAACTAGAAAAAGCCCTTGTGTTGCTTTACATCACAACAATAAATTTAAACCGTTCATTTAAACTATGCCTTAGATAGCCCCACTCACCCCTACACCTTTAACTCAGAAAAACCCTTTAATAGTTACCATAAACATATACATATCTGCTACTTAAACCATTCCTCACGATCCTTGCGAGATCTCTTTTAACAATGCTTGCGCTTCTTCCAAATCTGAAAACATAAAAAACTTCCCTTTAACTAATACCCGCAATTTCGATTGTTGAGCAATCGAAGCTTGAGCACCATGCGCTTTAAACAAGTGAAGAATCCTAACAAATTCTTTTCTTCTGCGTGCGGCAGCAGCAGTCATATCAGAAAAGATACGACACTTTGTGGTTTCATTTACTAGAAACTGCTTCTGTTGGATCGCCTTTGTCAGGATTCTCTCTTTAATTCTGAAGTCTGCAAAGTTCAGCAGAATTGTTCGTGGCATTGTGGAGTTGGGGAAGGGGTGGGCTGGGACTCGATGCGCCCTAGTAATAGACAAATCCCCTTTGAATTCCGGAAGAACATTCTGCTTAATAAAATAATTGACCCATTGCAGGGGTTGCGAGCCTTCAATACCCTCCGGAACTCCAACTATTCGGAGGTTTGACCTCCGAGAATGGTTTTCAAGTTCCTCCAATTTGTTCACCAAATAGCTTTTGTTTTTTACTGCCTCTTTTGCTTCCCCAATAGCCATATTCATTTGATCCTCAAGTACTGAAATTCTGGCTTCAGCTTCCTGGAGTTTAATGGGAAGCATGTCATTACTTCCTCAATTTTCCCTAGCCGTTGATGTAGAGAGGCGATTTCCAATTTTTGAGTCTTTTTCATCTCTCGCACTTCATCCAATATTAGATTGAGCATATCTCTAATATCTAGTTGGCAGGTCCCTGATGGCTCTGAACTTTGATTCGGATTGCTCTGTGCTTCCATGATACCCGAATTCGAGTTTCCAGCCCTATTATCTTCCTGAGCCGACTGATCCTCAGATGATAATTGACTCTGCAGCAGCAATTGGGATTGAGGCTGAGATTTAAGTTGAGATGGCATCGAATGTGAAGAAGCATTTTTCGGAGACTTATTAGCTTCTTTCGCATCTCCAAATACCTTAGAATGGAGTAACCTGGAGGCGGACCTGTCTACTGGACTTGATGGAATTGGCGAGGTTAATGAAACCGCCTGTGCTAGACTATCCTCTGATAACACCGATGGCACTGGTACAGCTGATAAATCTTTTGTTATTATGGTTGGACTTAAAGAGGGGGGTTGCAGAGTTGCTTTTTTTTAAACAAGGGAAATTCTTTAGCAGTTTTTAATCCCTTTTTAAGGCCTTCGAATACCGGGTTTTCCTGATGTAGTTTAAACGACAAAATCGAGGAGGATGCGGCTTCATTCGGGTCCACAGTCACATTGGTCTGATCTAACACCAGTACCTCGCGTTCCGGGGAGGCGGTTGGAGGCATCTCCTCTTCTGAACTCTCGAGAGTACTATCAAGTCCATAAGAATCAGTGACGATCTCCTTATTAATCAATCTTGCGGTTTCTTTCGCCTGAGCTAAACGTGTTTTAGCCTTTAGGCGAGCCGCGGAGTCGACTTTAGCAACAGCGTTGACATGCTTCAATATTTTGCCCATTTTTTCTCTTTCTTTCTTTTTCTCTCCTTCTTCCCCCTTTTGCCTTATAACCTCTTTGCTGTCAGTATCGCCCCTTGAGTTCCCCGTACCTGGAATTGTGGACTCTTCCGAAGGAGAAGCTCCTTACAGCACACCGAGGCACCTGACGGCCACAATCCTCCTGTTAATCAGTGAAAAGTCAGTGAGAAGTCGGCACTCAATGTCACAGCCACTGCGTACTCCAAGAGGCGCGGGAAAGCAGCAGAGCGGCCGTTCAAAAAGATCTTCCCCGTAGGTCGAGAAAGGCGGGGGCTTGTCTCCGCAGCCGGTAATCACAAATCCGTCCCGCGGCCTCGGCCTCAGCGCGCGTCTCAGCGCTGGTACGAGAGAGTCAGAGCCGTCGACCGGCAATTGATCACCAGCAAGCACCCCGCGTCCTCGCGGATCAGCAAGTCGGCATCGGGGCGATCAGCACGCCAACCAGGTAGAATTAGCCATTACTGGGGGCGGAGCAGCGTCGTCACCCGTGGCTACTGGGAGGCGTGGTTCTCCGTAGCCATCCAGTCAGTCAATTAATGTTGATTAGAAAAAATAAAACAATATTCATCACAGATCCAAACTAAAATTGCAATAAAAAGCATTTAAAAAAAAGCATATATAACATAATTATAAAGTGCAAAGTGAATGAAAAATTCAGTGACAAAAAACGTAGCAGTCCTCAATAGACAATATCTAAGTGCTAAATTAACATTTATGAACTGACAAGTAAGTTTTTATTTAACAATGTAGAACTGGACCTTATTTAAATTAGTATTTTTCACAGATACATTGTTTACCTACACGTTTTTACACCATCTCTAAGAATAAAGGGTTTAACTGTGAATTTCCGACAATTTATACCAAACACTGTCAAACCAGTAGGCCTCATGCCTGAAGCCTATTGGCTTTGCCACTGCTTGTTGTTTTGTTCTAACTGGCCTGCGCAAATATGTGCACATCTGCGGTGGCCATCTTTGAATGAGGTTTATTAATCTTTATAATGGGTTGATAAAAATGTATTCAAAGATGAACACCGTGGACGCCTATTCATCCATGGCAGCCATCTTTGAATGTGATTCTTTACAATACAACAAAATACGTTAAAAATGCCTGATCTGTTTGTTTGTGCAAGGAGACCACCTTGGAACATTTAAAAAGCATTTTAATATGGCCACCTGCAGATAGAGTAGTGAGCAGCGTTGAAAGCATAAAGGACCTTGGAGGGTCACGAGTCCCCAAGGGGAGGATTTAAGATACATAGGGGGGGAGAAGGAAGTAGGTCTTAATAAAGCAGAAGTATGGTTGACAGGAGTGGCGCAGAGATTGAAAGAGAAAAGTTTCATAAAGTTCCCAATTTTTACCCCATGACAAAAGTTGCAAAGTTTATCGGTTTCCATCGCCAAATCAAGATTTTTTTGCATTGTGAAAGAATTTTCACTGTACTGGAAGCCAGCCAAGCCGTAAAATGTATGCAGAGTTATTGTCTGCAAATTTACCTTTACAGAACTTTTTTGTTAACAATATCAAATGATTATAACATTTTTAACTGCAAGTTTACCGTTTGCAGAGTTGTTCTATTAACAAAGAAATTGCACAGAAGTAGAAGTCTACTTTTTCTGTACATTTTCAATACTGCAGAATAATATCCGGTGGGAAATAAATTATGTTATGTCAACACATACCATCCAGACATGATGATTTTTATGGACAAGCAGCAAAGTCAAAACCCCCGAAACCATCGTGAGGTTGCAAAACTTTCCCATAGAACGTTTGGGAGGTTGCAAAATAACTTTGCAACTTTTCACAAATGGTTGTCTATTTACTTGAATAAAGGTTTAGTTCTCTACTCTTATGCACTTAATTAACATAAATGATCTATAACGAATTCCTCCCTTACGCACCTTTTGGGGTGGTGTTTCTGGTTCCAGGCAAATGGTGGAACAGCTGGTACTCTTTCAGTCATAGGGGTCTGCCGCGCTTTTATTACACAAGCAAAGACTCACCCAGAACATGATGGTCTACCCATAAAACGCAGTGCTCTCTGCTTTTTAGGTTGAGCCAAGAAGCAGCACGCATGCGCTGCTCTGCGAGGCATTTTGTAATCTGTATGTTGAGATGAAACACACCCACGACAGCCCACCGCTTTTAATAGGCTGCTTCGTCTGCCTTCACTAATTTCACATTGTTGGTTGGTGTATATTACACATTTGTCCCGCCTTGTGGGTGTTCCGTTCCCGCCCTGGTGTCCGCCCCTGCTACACCGATCCTTACGATATGGCCCATATGTTCTCTTGACCTGCAGTACTTTTCATTACTGCCCTCTCTGCTGGCTGGCACATGGCTTCTTGTTCTGTTGGCTTCTCTTCTAGAAGCTCACACACTGCAGCAGGCAAGAGGCTCGCCTTGTAGGGATCGGAGCACTAACTGCTCCTTTCTATATATATATTTTCTTTAAAAAAGGCACAAGCCTCACTGAACGCTTTAGGTCGGGCTCTGCTGGCTCTCGGGCTCTGCTGGCTCTCGGGCTCTGCTGGCGCGGCCATTGGAGGAGGGGACGGGGTGGAGCCAGGGACGCTGTCTCTTCTTTATTCTCAGAGATATGCAGCTGAAAGCAGCTCCCTCCTCCATTCTGCTAATCCCTTCTAAGTAACCCTCTTGGTTACTCAGCGAGTCTGTTTCATTTGTGCAACATTTCTTCCTCAGTCTGTTAATTCATAAATGCATGAAGACAGGGGGAAGATAAGATTCTTCCTGTTTCCCTTGCTAAGCCATGGGCCGGACATTGGAGGAGGGGGGAGGGGTAGAGCCGGACGTTCTGCGGGCTTATTTTTCGCTTACATAACATTAGACACAAGAAGAATACAACATTTTCCAGCTATCGCGACAAGAATTTTAGATTCTATTAAGGACACGGAGGCGAGGATTATGCTTTCTCAATTTCTTTACTGACTCACAGCAGCCAATGAGAACAAAGTAACACAGTAAAAAACTTCATTACCCATGAGGCTTTGAACCACGCCTCCTTAACACAACCAATAGTAATGCTTTACATATAATAAAACACTGAGGCACCATCTTGGCTTCCTCTTTCTTTGCAAACCAGTCCATAAGTGTCCAACATAAGGAACAATCTTGACTCTCAACGGAGAGCGAATCCTAGGAGCACTTCTCAACGGAGAATACGAACAACTGATCCAGGAAGCTCCATCAGCGTCCGACCACCCAGTGGTCCGGTTCCTGGCGCAGCAGAGCCTTAACTCTGTTTGGAATCATTTCCTGTAAACAGAAACAGTCATGAAAATAAAGAACCCAAAAAGGCTCAACATATCAGGGCGGGAAAAACATCAACAAAATATCCATTACAACATGACAGTTGACATCAATCTGTCCCACCGGGTGGGATAATGCTCGCCTCCGTGTCCTTAATAGAATCTAAAATTCTTGTCGCGATAGCTGGAAAATGTTGTATTCTATGGCAGGACCGGAGGCTTCTGATTATGCTGGTTCAAAGCTCATCAATCACCAGCGAAGAAACATGTGAAATAGGTTTGTAATAAAATTCCTTAAACGTGGAATCGGAAGACCAATCTGCAGCTCTAAGAATGTCTTCTAATCTAGACCCCAATGTATAAGCTTTAGAGGCCATAGCACCCCTGGCCGAATGCGCACCATAAACAGAAACATCAATTCCAGATTCTGACATAACCCAGCGAACCCATCGGGCCAAAGTGGCCGCAGAAACAGGCCGGAAGGGCTTCTGAATAGCAATCAATAGTTGTCCCAAGAGATCTGTCCTATGCGCCAAAGTGCGCTCTTCATACATTTTTAAACATTGCAAAATACACAATTTAGGATTAAGCGGAAAAGCAGGATACTCAACCGAACGAGACATGGTCTTGGTGCACTTAGATATGATGAAAGAAACACCCTGTGGAGAAAAAATTCTTCCTTCCAGGTCTAAGGCACGCACATCCGACACCCTGCGACAGGAGATTAAACACAATAACATAGTAAGCTTGGCTGACAATTGTTTTAGCGATAACTGGTCGTTGTCCGGCCAAGATGTTAACAGATTCAAAACCTTGGATACGTCCCACAACGTGGAGTACCTGGGACGAGGTGGTCTAGCCACCCGAATGCCCTTGAGCAATTTACATACTAAGGGATGCATCCCTACCGGCTTTCCCTCAATGTGATTATGCCCGGCTGAAAGCGCGGATCTAAAATTATTGACTGACCTATAGGACAAACCTGACTCTGCACACTCTGACAACATTTTTTAAATCTCTGTAACATCTGATCCCACGGGATCCAACTGCCGTTGAAGGCACCAACCCATCCATCACTTCCATGAAGCCGAATATCGCTTACGGGTGGAAGGAGCCCAAGCCTGTTGCATAAACTCGGCAGCCGCCATCGAAAGGCCCTCAATCTGCTCATGTCTCTTGAGAGAGTCCACACCATGAGGGAGAGTTGGTCCTGCAGGACCAGCGGATGAGGAGCTCCTACTGGGTCCTGGAGAAGCAACGGAAAACTCGAAAGAATGAACGGTAAGTCCACCGATAACTCCAATAGTGTCGGAAACCATGACTGAGTTTTCCACAAAGGAGTGGCCAACACTACTGACGGCATCTGCCGACGAACCTGAGTTGCCACCCTCTGGATCAGGGCAAACGGTGGAAAGGCATAATGTTTCTGAGGCCCCCAATGCTGCAGGAACGCACCCGTTCCCAACGCCATCAGATCCGGCCTCCAACTGAAAAATAGGGGGAGGTGAGTATTGAGCCGGGAGGCAAAGAGATCTATCTGGCAAGGCCCTCGCATATGCATGATCTCTGTAAATAAAGATGGGTGAAGCCTCCAGTCGCTGAAGTCCCGGAGGAACCTGGAGTTCCAATCCACCACCTCATTCAATTTGCCTGGCAGGTACTCCGCTATCACATTGATCCTGCGGTCTAAGCAAAAATGCCAGAACTCTTTCACAATGTTGGCTAACATCTTCGATCTCGTCCCCCCCAGGCGGTTGATGTAGCGAACCGCAGAGACGTTGTCCATCCTGAGAAGGATGCATCAATTCCCCTTGAGAGGAGAGATCGATTTGATGGCGAAGGAGCCAGCTAGCAGCTCCAGGCAGTTGATGTGCAATCTCAGCTCGTCGGCGGACCAACGTCCGCCGGTGGCAAAGTCTCCACATCGAGCGCCCCACTGCTGGCGTCGGACTCTATTACTACGTCTGGTGAGGCGCCAAAAATAGCTCGCCCGTTCCAAGCCCCCATATGTTCCAACCACCACTGAAGCTCTTCTCGAGCGTCCGGTGACAGAGGGATCAGATGGTCGTAAGGGAACCCTTTTTGAAGATAATAAATCTTCAGGCGCTGTAGCGCCCCGTAGTGAAGCGGTCCGGGGAAAATGGCCTGAATGGAAGAGGCCAAGAGGCCCACAATTCTTGCTAGCACCCTCAAGGAGATCCTCTGTTTGGACAGGGTGGACGTGATCTCTCGCTTGATGGACCTGATTTTGGACATGGGCAGGAGTAGTTGCGCAGATACTGAGTTGATCTGAAACCCTAGAAACTCTATCTGTTGACTTGGGGTACTCATTGACTTCTTGAGATTTATCACAAACCCCAACTCCTGCAAAAGGGACATTGTGCATTGTAAGTGCAGCAGAAGCGTGGGCGCGTCCTGCGCCAGGAGCAGCATGTCGTCTAGGTAGATGATCAACCTTATCCCCATCTCCCTCAACCGAGTGGTTACTGGCTTGAGTAGCTTGGTAAATACCCAGGGCGCTGAAGACAGGCCGAAGGGGAGAGTGCGGTACCGGAACCATTGCCCTTTCCATTGGAACTGCAGGAATTTCTGATGGGAGGGGCAAACTGGGACCGTAAGGTATGCGTCCTTGAGATCCAGGCGCACCATCCAGTCGTGTTCCAGAAGGAGGTCTCTTAAAAGATGGATGCCCTCCATCTTGAAGTGTCTGTATATTACAAATGGGTTGAACTCTCTGAGATTGAGTACCAATCTCTAGCCACCCCCTTTCTTTTGGACCAAGAACACGTTGCTGCAAAACCCTTCGGAAATGAAGGGTCCCACGGCAATAGCGTGCTTGGCCAAAAGCTCTTGTAGCTCGGAGTCTATAGAAGCTTCTTCTTGTAGGGAAAAACGGAGAGGCTGAGGGGGGTGTGTCTGATTTGGGGTCTGAACCAACTCTATCTGATACCCCTGGACTGTGTGCAGCTGTCAGCTGAGCCCAGCTCACTATAAAGTGAGACAATCTGCCCCCGAGTGGAACCATAGGTAGTAGTTGAGAACTTACCAGAGGACTGGGTGTCAAAATTCTTGTATCCTCTATTGACACCCCTGTTGAATCTGCCACGGAATCCGCGAGATCTGGTGGGGTAAAATCCCGCTTGCTCCGGTTCCTGCGTGTATCCCCTGCGTCGAGGGGCGAAACCTCGGTGAGGACTGGGGTTAGAGTAGCGGCCGGTCGCGCGTCCTCTGCCGCGTCCGGCCCTACCAGAGCCCTGATGGAACACTCGCTTGAGTGAGGATTGAGATTTGTCCAATGAAGCAAAGGTGCTGACGAACTTCGCTATGTCTTTGACAAACTTGTCTCTGAATAGTTGCCCTTCAGCAAGAGGGCCCGGCTCAGCAGTTGCTAGATCCACCAACTGCGGGTCAATTCTGAGGAGGACGGACTTGCGGCGCTCGGAGGAGAGAGCGCAATTAGCGTTACCCAGTAGGCAGATGGCTCTCTGGGTCCATCCCGCTAGGACCTCAGGATGAATGGCCGCCCCTGTTTCCTGCGCCTGCAAGCAAGTTCAAGGATCTTAGCTAGGGGACCTGCTACGTCCAGGACCTTGTCCTGACACGCCCGTAGGGCGCAATCTATACCCTTCTTTGGGTCCTTCTTATACTTCTTAAGAAAGGTGGTCATGGAAGAATCTATCTCGGGCATGAGGGCCACCTTATGCGCCAGGTCTGGGTGGGGGAATTCAAATTTTAAGCTGGCCCTAACCTCTTTATCAAAGCTCTTTCTGAGGTGCGCCTGCATGTAGTCTGCTACTGCTGAGGTCGGAGCCCAATCGGCGGATCGGGGATGAACAATGTCTGACGGGTCAAAAAGGAAGGGGGTGGCGGGGGCAGGGGGGAGGCAGGGTGCTTGCGCTTTTTGGCACGCTTGCGCAGACGCAATTGTTCAATAAAGCAATGAGGCACTTATCTTCACTGCGGAGCAGCAAAGAAAGAGGAAGCCAAGATGGTGCTTCAGTGTTTTATTATATGTAAAGCATTACTATTGGTTGTGTTAAGGAGGCGTGGTTCAAAGCCTCATGGGTAATGAAGTTTTTTACTGTGTTACTTTGTTCTCATTGGCTGCTGGGAGTCAGTAAAGAAATTGAGAAAGCATAATCAGAAGCCTCCGGTCCTGCCATAGAATCTTACCTTCCCCCTTGTCTTCATGCATTTTGGAATTAACAGGCTGACAGACAAAATGTTGCAAAAATGAAACAGACTCCCTGAATAACCAAGAGTGTCTCAGCCAGCAGCTTCTGACCCCTCTGGAAACTTTTAAGGCAGCTCTAATCACTGTGCCTCCTGCAGAGTCCGGAACTTGCACAGTAATTATCTGCCGAGTGCAGGAAGCATGAGTCATCCACAAAGCACTGTGAGGGAAGCCGTAAAAAAAAAAGAAACATTCTTAGTTGAGTGCCAGGACAAAAAGTAACAAAAAGTAACAATACCATCCCACCTCACTTGCAGGCTTTAATCCCTTCACTTGCACTGCACACTGTCTGAACTTCTTTTAAAGGTTCCTTTCTGCATTGACCGGTTTACCTCCCTTTTCTCTACCAATTGCATCCTAAATGGGACGTAAATGTAATGTAATTTCTCTACCAATTGCATCCTAAATGTGAAGTAAATGTAAAATGTATACGTGAAGTCCTATAACCAGTTTTACATTTTATTTTACTTATAAGGTCGAAAAAGCGAGACCTATTGGCTATGCCAATGCTTGTTCTATGTCTATGGCATACGTTTGCAATGCAAACTCTCAATATTTCCTCATGAGTGCTAGTTGGCACTGAAGATGGATGTGCTAGTTTCTAAAGAGGACCTGATTTCGAGCTCGGCGGATTGGTACTTCGTCACAAACATGGCGGATGCACCATCCGCCCTATTACAAGTGCCATAAGATATAATGCACTTGTAAGATGGCTGATGGGATATCTCTCACGTTTGTGATGGTGTAACCCGGCCGCCGAACTTTAAATCAGTCAAAACAGTTTACTTCACTACTTTCAAACTGAATTTATGCTGACAATTATTTTTTACTCAAAACATCTTAAAAGAGATGCAAAACTCCTGATATTGACATGATTCACATGTAAAAAACCTTTGCAAACTATGGATAGTAATTATTCGAACAAATGGAACATTCTGAAGAGAAAACTTTACATCTTCCCAGAGCCCAACAATTAGTTATTGGGGAAGGTATTATTAAATATGATAGTGAGATAGTAAAACAAGCAGTGGCAAAGCCATGTGTCCCCACCCTTTATGGATTTGCTAATGTTTTATTCTGATGCTCTTCAGCATCAGCTAAAAGAAACAAGCATTGGCATAGCCAATAGGTCTCGCCTTTGGGGCCTTATAAGTGTTTAGCCAGAGCTATTGACTTTGCCAATGTCTTCAAGCTGTGCTGTAGAGAAGTGTGGCTGCTGTGCAGGATGCTGAAAAGTTATAATAAAAAAGTGTCAGAAGCATTTTTGTTACTTTATATATGACCAAGAAGGCATTATGTAAAACTGAACGACCATATTAAAAAAGTATTTACAATAAAAATTTCCTCAGTTTTCTTTTGTTCTTGCAATGCTGGCAACTTGTTTCTGCCTATTGCAATGGTTGCTTGTTAAAGCTTTTTTTTTGAGGGGGCATAAACAATCGGAGGGTGAAGGTTGGGAACTAGTACCTGTATTATAACACTAGCAGCGGCCAGACGCTAGGGGAGAATCAACAGATGCCAGATTCCGAGAGCAGGCTGAGGTGGTGCTGAGTGATGCTGAGGTGGTAGTGGTGGTGGTGGTGACTGTTGCGGAGACGATGCTGAGGTGATGCTGAATGATACTCAGGTCTTGCTGAGTGATACTGTTGTGGCCCTGAGTGATGCTGTGGTGGCGCTGAATGATGCTGTGGTGGCGCTGAATGATGCTGTGGTGGCGCTGAGCGATGCTGTGGTGGTGCTGAGCGATGCTGTGGTGGTGCTGAGCGATGCTGTGGTGGCCCTGTATGATGCTGTGGCGGCGCTGAGTGATGCTGTGGTGGTGCTGAGTGATGCTGTGGCGGCGCTGAGTGATGCTGTGGCGGCGCTGAGTGATGCTGTGGCGGCGCTGAGTGATGCTGTGGTGGCGCTGAGTGATGCTGTGGTGGTGCTGAGTGATGCTGTGGTGGCGCTGAGTGATGCTGTGGTGGTGCTGAGTGATGCTGTGGTGGTGCTGAGTGATATTGTTGTGGCACTGAGTGATGCTGTGGTGATGCTGTGGTGGTTCTGAGTGATGCTGTGGTGGCGCTGAGTGATGCTGTGGTGGCGCTGAGTGATGCTGTGGTGGCGCTGAGTGATGCTGTGGTGGTGCTGAGTGATGCTGTGGTGGTGCTGAGTGATGCTGTGGTGGTGCCGAGTGATGCTGTGGTGGTGCCGAGTGATGCTGTGGTCGTGCCGAGTGATGCTGTGGCGGCGCTGAGTGATGCTGTGGTGGCGCTGAGTGATGCTGTGGTTGTGCCGAGTGATGCTGTGGTGGTGCCGAGTGATGCTGTGGTGGTGCCGAGTGATATTGTTGTGGCACTGAGTGATGCTGTGGTAATGCTGTGGTGCTTCTGAGTGATGCTGTGGTGGCGCTGAGTGATGCTGTGGTGGCGCTGAGTGATGCTGTGGTGGCGCTGAGTGATGCTGTGGTGGTGGTGAGCGATGCTGTGGCGGTGCTGAGCGATGCAGTGGCGGTGCTGAGCGATGCTGTGGTGGTGCTGAGCGATGCTGTGGCGGCGCTGAGTGATGCTGTGGCGGCGCTGAGTGATGCTGTGGCGGCACTGAGTGATTCTGTGGTGGCGCCGAGTGATGCTGTGGTGGTGCCGAGTGATGCTGTGGTGGTGCCGAGTGATGCTGTGGTGGTGCCGAGTGATGCTGTGGTGGCGCCGAGTGATGCTGTGGTGGCGCCGAGTCATGCTGTGGTGGCGCCGAGTGATGCTGTGGTGACGCCGAGTGATATTGTTGTGGCGCCTAGTGATGCTGTGGTGCCCCTGAGTGATGCTGTGGTGGCGCTGAGTGATGCTGTTGTGGCGCTAAGTGATGCTGTGGTTGTGCTGAGTAATGCTGTGGTTGCACTGAGTGATGCTGTGATGGCGTTGAGTGATGCTGTGATGGCGTTGAGAGATGTTGTGTTGGTGCTAAGTGATGCTGTGCTAGCTCTGATTGATGCTGTGCTGGCTCTGATTGATGCTGTGGTTGCGCTGAGTGATGCTGTGGTGATGCTGAGTGATGCTGTGGTGTTGCAGAGTGAGAGATAGAGTGAAGATATAATGCCCAATTAGAGAGGGTGGTGAGAGAGAAAGAGAGAGAAAGGGTGTACATAGAATAAAGAGTGGAGCGGGATAGAGAGCGAGAAAGAAGGGGAGAGAGAGTGAATGAAGGAGTTTGAAAGAGAAACAGATAAAGGGGTCAGAGAGAATGAAAGGCTAAAAAGATAGAGAGGGAGAGTTAATTAAGTAGAGAGAGAATTAGAGAGGGGAGAGAGAGAGAAGGAGAGAGACAATAAGAGTGGGGGTGCGGAGTTTAAATAGAGTGAAGAAGTGACGCGGAAAAAGTAACCTTAAATATAGCTTTGTGCTTTGCGCGAATAAATATTTTTTTTAAAAACAGAGTGAGACAAAAATACTGGTAATTAGGCTGTGACTCCCAATATAAAACAAATAGCGATATAAGGTGAAATCAACCCACTGAAGCAATATTTCTAACTAGACAAAAAAAGCTTGCATTTCAATGCTAATCGCTGTTGTTTTTCATGTGACTGTAGTCCAGGGCCGTCAGTTGGTAATGTGAGCTGCTGCTGCGATTGAAACATCAGAGTCCAGAGAGTTAATGAGCCATGACGAGGAAATGAGGAAGAGATAGGAAACCCAGATGGCAGCTCAGCTGCGCGCGTGCACGCCATCGTGAACGCAAGCTGGTCGCCAGCCGAAAGCCAGTGGGTTTGCACTTCCAAAACCCGCTTACTAAAACTCTCGGCCAGACCAGCGCAAGCGCTGGTGCAGGCCGAGACCTAAAAATCGAAAAAACAGGATATCAGAAACCTGTCCTTGGGCACTCTAGTCAGGGAACACAGCTGGAACATTCCCGTCCCAACGTTTCTCATTTCCCACTTGTGTCTTTAATATGTTAACACGTCTACAGGAGGGTTCACCAATAATTAACTTTAGTTATGTAAAAAATGTTAAATAAATGGTTTGTATGGGCGTTTACACAGCAGAGTAGATTTTTTTAGTGCCTAATACAATAAAAAAGTTTGTGTTGTACTGGAATTTTGAGAAAAAAAACGTCTGACCCTGGAATGCATAAACACCCTGACATTGAAAGGGTAATTTTCTTTCAGGTACCAGGCTTGTGATATTTTAATATGAATGCATTTGTTCTGTGTATCTTTTTGAAGCCTTCAATTGGTCCCATGTGTTAACAAAGAAGCAATATTCCATCGGCTGCAGCGAAAATAGATGGGGGCGTGAGGGACAATTCTTGTGTGGCATGCTGCGTGTTGTTGTTTCAAGCAGCCGGTGGGAAGTGTACACTCGGCAGCATGGCTCCCTCTGACGCAGAGGGACGGTGGGAAAGCAGCCCATGCACTTCCGGAATGACCACATTCCAACTGAGTACAGTGGTTTGGCAAGTGTGAAAATGCCGTTCAGATGTGGACTTCGCTCTGCACACTCACACCCTCCTCTTCCAGTTCCCTCGTGATTGTGCCCGCCCCTCTATAATACTGATTTCAACAACAGAGCCAGGCCCAGCGGGGGGGGGGCGTCCTGTTTTCAGAGCGGTGCTGCCCTAGGGTTGGGTTCTTGCAGCCGAGTGGGAGGGATGGACCAGGGTCCCACGCGTTTATCAGGCCACTGATAGCGCGCGCTCTTATCGCCTCACGAATCCTTCAGGTAAGGAAAATTGCGCAGCTGCCTGCTAGAGGCGTGGTGCATGATTCAGTCAGGGTTTGTGTGTACGTCAGCAACAACGTACTATTATTGGTTGTTGCGGAGTTGAAAGAAGACAACCGGCCTAACTAACTGGTAGAAAAGCCGTAGCTGCGCAAGGGCGGATACTCCGCGAGGCAGACTGCGGGGGCCGGGGAAGACAGGTGAGCTGCCCTCGAGGGTGCACCCGAGAGTGCACCCGTCACCTTCTTTACAAAAAAGAGTCAAAGCTGCCGCCGTGCTTCTTAGCGCCTCTTGCAGTGACTATTAAAGGTTCTGCCTCAGGTACAGTGGCACTGGGGCCCAGGGCACTCTGGACCCCATTTATGACTGCATTTTACTACTAAACTGTTCCGGTAGCGAGTATATGCCATACTTGCACGAGGCGCCTTGACACTCCCATACCACTTCAGCTATCACGCATTTCAAACTTGTTTTCCCGATCTCCCGGGCATTAAGCTATTCATGCAAGAGCCGTACTTTTCTGTTCACTGCACAGCTTGGACATTCGGCCTAGCCCTGTAACGTCATGACTGTAGCGTGACATGGAGGGCACCTCTTCATTGTGCCTTGGAACTGGCAGCCCATGACAACGAAACCGGGCCAATGGTGCCGGTGATCGTTTCAGAATGGTGGGCAGGGGCGGCTTGTTAGAGTTGGTGGCGCCCAGTGCCACAATCTTTGCTGGCGCCTCCCTTCACACAACATTTTTTTCCCGTCCCCTATACTCCATCAGTAAAACAGTGCTTATTTCATGCCTATTTGTGGGCTCAGATGTGTGCTGTTCTGGGTGCATGACATTTAAAATGTAGTATTTACTGTATTCCTTAAAAACAAGAAAGGTATTTCGTCTTGAGGCACACAGTACAGAGGTGCACATAGAGTAAGTAGCACATAGAGTTGCTGAGTCAATAAGCGCACTCTGCTGCAAGGCATTGTGGGGCACACACAGTGACGGGTGCAAGGCTGCGGGAAGTGCACGCTGCTTGAAACAGTGAGACTTTCAAAACCAAATGCAAACAAGCGCGCGCGCCTCGCACGGCAGCAGGGGGAGGGGGGAGAGGAGGGGGCCTGCGCGATTTCCCTTGCGAGAGCGAGCGGCGCCAGGAGCGATAATTGCTACCATATGGCGCCGCTCGCTCCCACAAGTGAATCGCCAAACGTGCACGCGTTGCCATTGAAGGCAATGGAACGCGTGCACGTTTTTGGCTGAAAAGCCGAAGCGATTCCAAAAGGTCTTTTTCCTAAGCAGCGCATGCGCGCTGCGTAGGCGAGACCTAAAAAGGACTCCAGCACCATGATGAATTTATACTCCTGCATCCAAGCCCTTTTGCTCATATGTATTATGACGTTATGGTGGTCCCAGCGTGATTACATATGCATATATGCTTAGGAGGGAGGGGTGCAGTACAGAAAACCAACCACTTTTTGTGTGTGAAAAATGCTGCTTTATTGAAACAGGTGCACATCACAAATTTTCCTGGCCAAACCACCTTACAAAACTAAAACTATACATCCAGTGAACAAGCCCCTGGCCCCACCCCCACCTCTACAACTCCCCCTCCAACCATACCTATCCTTCAGCCAACTCATTCAACTGTATTTCAACACGTCCAACTTTCTATTCCCCCTACATCCTATGACCATATGTATGAATCTGTAAGTAACCAAATGTCCTAAACTGAACCTTGAACAACTTGCCTACCCTCCCCTTGCACATGGTTCCCCAACTGGCAACGCTAACCAACTTGTGCCAAATAATGACAAACTTTTCATGCCCGCAGAGCAACTGTTGCAAACGACAGCGTATACAAACCTGTCCCTGCACATCTGTCTCAACAACGGAGCCCCGAACTCCCCTCCCCCATTTTTCACCCGAGGATATCCTAGCTAAAGGGATGGGTGGGAGAAGAATATAAACACTCTGAGCTCTTAACTATCAGCCACCAGGTCACCTGAACCTAAAATGGTGGCTGGTAGCCCAAATTAATCCTTTAAATATATTTTGGGCTATGCTTGGGCTATAACGTAGCCCAAAACAAAATGGCAGTCACCGGACTACACCATCCAGCCAATCTGCCCGGGGGCAGACTTCCATCTGGTCAGTTGCCCCCAAACCTCCCTTGGGAGGGATGGGTGTAGTACAGAAAACTGATCACTTTCTGTGTGTGAAAAAGGCCGCTTTATTTAAAAAGGTGCATATCACAAATTTTCCTGGCCTAATCTCCTTACAAAACGAAAACCTCGCTATACATCCAGTGAACTAGCCCCTGGGCCCACCCCTACACTCCTCCCCAAACATACCCACCCTGCAGCTAACTCATTTAACTGTATTGCATTTCAACATTTTCAACTTTTTAAGCCCACTACATCCTATGACTATATGTATGAACCTGTAAGTAACCAAATGTCCTAAGCTGAACCTTGAACTACCTGCCTACCCTCTCCTTGCACATGGTTCCCAATTGGCAACGCCAATCAACTTGTGCCAACTCCTGGCACACTTTTCATGCCCCCGCCACCCAGACAAGGGGTGTTGTGCACCTACTCCCCTTTTCTGCCTCCATGCCTTCTATGAGTGATGTGTGACCTGATTGCCCACCGCCTAACATTCAGAGCCTTAGCCAATCCCTCTCTGATATCTAACAAATATAAGTCCATGCCCATCCTGGACAGATGTATGCCGTCACCCTTACAAAAACTCTGTGGTCTCAAATTTAATGTCTGAATGACAAATCCTACCAAAACCAATTTTCCTAAACAAACGTGCCATTTCTCTATTCAATTTTCTTCTCGCCCTATCTACTGCCGCCGGCTTTCACGCTCCTCTCAAAGAACGTCGCGGCACAAACTCGGTATATAACATGTAACACCCTGCCCAACGCTCCCTTTTTATAGTCCTCAATAACACCACTCCTTTTTCCTTCACTAAGTAATTCTCCCCGAGGTGAATAAGCAACACATCCGGGCACCTTGTCCCAACCATCATGCCATTCAATGTGTGTAACAAGTCCCTCCAAAGCATTCCCCCCTTTCCTCTCCGAGTAACCCTAAAAAGATGGTCATTAAAAAACAGATTAGATCCTACTGCCCTCTGTCCCGCCTTGATGGCTGTCCACTTGACAAAAGGATGGCCCAACACTCAAATATCCAATTCCTTGTCCACCAAGCAAGCTACCGCACCTGAAAAGAAACAAACAAGCAGTAACCACTTCATCATGCAGCATCCGCCGCACGTCCCTCGTCTCCCAGCGTCCGCACATAACGCCAATAGCATTCAGACGACCAGTGACCCATCTGTTTGATATCTTTGCGCGTTGGTTAAACTTGTCTTGTGAGTTTGGGCTTAAGCAACTGACCTGGTACAGTACTTTACTAAGTTCACGGGCCAAGCTACAAGTGGATATGGATTCCAGGCACATCTTCCAAGAGACTGGAAGGCTTAACACTGCAAACCCAACTCCATTAGCAAGTCCTCATGGACCCTTGCACACTTCCTCATTAGCCTCCTTGGACATTACGGCAGTGCATCGCTAATCAGGCCCTAATGCGTAACACAGAGCTGCACAGTGAGGTCCTCTCCCTTATCTCTAAGATATGTGGACTGACTAGA
The DNA here is from genome assembly GCA_963921515.1 of Calotriton arnoldi. Taxonomy (NCBI): domain Eukaryota; kingdom Metazoa; phylum Chordata; class Amphibia; order Caudata; family Salamandridae; genus Calotriton; species Calotriton arnoldi. Next base: position 127,627 of record CAWUFW010012316.1, on the reverse strand, counting down.
CACCAGGTCCACGAGTAATTTGATATGGTGCATCTATATTGTGTTCTTTTTGTGTCTCTCAATACATTCCCCTTCAATGCCTCTACACAAAACCGTATGTATATCCTTCCCATGTTTTGGTGAATTTTGAGTAATAACGCTTTCATGCTTAACTGAGTCTTGTTTACTTTTTCTGCATATACAGTTCTGCAGCGCAGGCGGCTCTCTGCGGCTTGAGAGCGGTATTAACTGACATGCTCTGGGTAAGGCTATCCTTCATTTCTCCAAGTGTGGAGAATGGTGAGGGGCACGACAGGCTCCGATTCACAGTAATTTTGCAATTTCAGATAGTAGCGCTCTTGGCAAGTTAGGTGTCATATTGTATGAGCGTGCTTAATGAATATTTTGGTTTTTGTTTCCTAGTACTCCGGTGGACCCTGAAACTTATGGTGGGCCAACCCCGTAATCACCTGGCTTACATTCGTGAGGCCAGTATTTTCTTATCTTCTTTGCAGAGTGACGTTTTCACCTTCGTCCTGATGAATGCCATTGAACCCGTTAGCAGGTCACCAGTGGGCAGAAAAATGTTAATCATATAGAGAGGGGATTTTTCCCAAACCCTCGGTCCTCTCTTTTATTTTAACCCTACCCAGTGGGGTGCCAGAATAAAAGTATAGTTTGAGCTCTCCAGTAGGTAGTTTTATATATCACACGTGTCTCTTGCACTGAGAACCTTTTATTCTGTTCATCTGATAGAAAACACCTCTGCTTCTCTCCTTTGAAGAGTTGAAGCCCACACTAGGCACCTTGTGGTCCTGGTGTGCGGAGGGAACCCCATGATGAAGTATGTCATCTTTGAGTGAGTGAGGTTTCTTGACCTTAAAGGCGTGCACTCTCTTTGACTCCTTATGTCTTATTTTCCTCCCCTCTTCATAACTAGTATTTTGAGTGTGCATTCTTTGCATTAATCTTGCCCATCATTAGTATTACAAGATGTGACCATTGATTGGTGATATGTGCCAGCTAGGAACCATATTGTAGGTAAGCCTGTCGTGCGAATCGCTGTCAACAAGCAATTACATGACACAAACCTCTCTATTCCCCGCTCCTAATACCCACCATGAATTCCCCAACTATCAGTGTAATACCATTTAATCCAAAACATCCCACAAACAAAACAGCTAGAGTATTGCTCAAGGGGGGTTCCAGTGCCAACCATTACCCGCTCCTAGTCTGTTAAAGTATAGCCTGAGATAATGAGATGCAGTGAAAGCATTATTGGGGTTGCCAAGTATTCTGGAGGCGGATGATGCCACCCCCCAGAGGCCAACCTAGAGAGAAGTGTGCATAAAGTGGGGGCAGCTCACTACTCCCAAATTGGAAGGTGTTTACAGAGCACAGCATTGGAAAGCATGTAGTCAGGCTCGTGGGATCCAGTCAAGTTGAGTCATCTGAAGGTGCTCATGGCTGAGACTCTGTCCTGCACTGGCAAAACCTCCCCAGTTTGTCATCTAGGGATCCCCTGTGACTTTTTAGCTGGGTATTGTCAGTCCTTTGGCTAACTTGAGTGCCTCGTAAGAGCTGTTGAAGATGCATAATCGGTCTACCAGTTGTATATGGAGTAGAGCTGGGTAGAGCATAGCATATTTAATATTTTTGGCTCGGAGGAGCTTTTTCATGTCCACAAATGCTCTTCGGGCCTCCTGCACATCAGCTTGAGGTCCTAGTAAATGGAGATATTAGAGCCTTGATAAGTAAGAGGACCCTTCTCCTGTGCTAGGTGCAGAGCAGCATTGAGGTTGCAATAGTTCAACAGAATGCCACTGATTGGCCTGGGGGAGGGTCCCACAGGAGGGTGGGGCGCAAAGATCTGTGTTCTCGTTCTACAACTAAAAGTTCAGTGAAAGCATCCTTGCACAGCTTCTCGGCTAGTAAGGGTTCAACCAAGAGCACAGGTTTACCCATGGCTGTGGTCTCTGGGAGGCCCACAATGCGTATGTTGTTTCTGAGCAATCTGGATTCCAAATTTTCTTTTTTTGTCATTACTTTAATGAGGTTCGATTTGAGTCTCTGCACCGTGTCTTTAATGATGGGGGTTCTCATCTTCTAGCACTGAGATCCGGGATTCGCCCATCTTTAGGCATTCGCCATGTTTGTCCAGTCTGTCTTCCATGAGGTCCATCCTTCAGTTTAGTTGGTCTATGTTGGTGTCAATTCCCTTCAGGGTGGATTTTATCTCTACAAGGATCATCTTTATGTCTCCATCCCCTCTTTTGCTGTTATCTGCCAGCACAGGAGACGCCTGTCCGGACTGTGTCTCAGCCTGTCATCTCTGCTCAAAGGGCAGCTTCCTTGAGGTCTGACTTTTGCTCGCTGGTGGTAAGGCAGAACACTCCTTGCATGGTAAGCGGCAGAAGCATACAAACCCCACACTGTGCTCTCCAGGAGAGGGTGCAAACTCCGTCGCCCAGGGCTCTAAAAATGTGACCAAGATGGGGACCAGCCTGCTTCCCCAAGATCTAGGGATAAACTCTGCGAGTCTCCCCAAGAGGCTCACCAAGATGTTGCTTTTGCTGCTAGGGCACTAGGCCGTGGTGCTCCCTAGCCACGCAACACCTCTCTAGTACCACAGTCTAGGCCAGGGTGCCCCACAGAGAGCACCAGCAGAGAGGGCTGACTTGCAGCAATCAAACCATCTGCACCAGGCAACACAAGCCCTGGTACGAGCCCTTTGCTGGATCCACCACATGGTGTTTAATTTGGTAAAGTTTGGTAGGTACTGAGATATGCCTCCTCTCTTCTCTTCGGACAGCCATCCGGGACGTGAGATCCTTTATGTGCTATAGGTGGCCAAAGAGGGTGAAGTCGTTCCTGTCATCCTCCGCCCTTAAGGGGATCGTGGCTCTGCCGTCGTCACTGCGGCCCCAGTTGGACACCCCAGCAGGCCAGCAGGGCAGATGCAGGCCACCTCCATAGCTAGGCTGATATGGGGCAGCATCGCAGGTCAGTGGCAAACGTCGAGCCACACACCATCCCGTGCTTGGAGGTGTGTGCCGATTGGGGCCACCCCTTGAGGAATGCCCCGAATGCAGTATGATGGGTTTTTATTGCATTAGCCCTGTTTGGGGCCCTTTGATTCCCTTTCTGCCATGATTTTCATGGTTGGGTTGTCATAATACCGACAGCAGTGCCTGCGTCTGCACCGCTGCCACCTTCAGCTCAGCCGCACCGTCGGGATCCGAGATCCTGGTGGTGTCGGTTGTGTTGTCTCAGGCTGGTGGAGGTCCGACCACCAAACTTGTAATCATGTGGTCGGACCGCCTAGGTTACGGCGGTTGGACCACCATCACGGGTACGGCGGTCTCAAGACTGCCGTACTCGTAATGAGACCCTAAGTCTTTATCATTGGCTTGTCATCATAACCAACTGAGGCCCAGTGAATTCTACATAATTACAGTAACCAAAACAATATTCTACTCCTCCTAAGAGGGTTCTTACGGATTATCAAAGTGCACATTTTCTACTTGCTGGGATTTTCAGAGAGTGAAACAACAGTGAAAATCAACATCAAAACCCTTGCCTGTCACACAGATCTTTGAGAATCCATGTGACAAAATACTTGTCTGCAGGCTTTAACACTGTGTAATGTTAAACCACCCTTAAGGGCTTATTAGCTTTACTATATGTTTTTCATAATAAATAAGTAAGGCCTACTACCTTTGCCATTACTTTTTACAATAAATACATCAAGCCACCTACTCTCATAAAGTGCTTAACCAAAAAGAAAAAAATTAAAAAATGAACAGTGGACATGTAAAAGTCCATGTCCCAGGACTGGGACAAAAACAAGAAGAGTAAGAATAGCCAGGACTTTAAGTGGGCCGGGTCTCACCGGTGCTGAGCACCGGCAGTTTTTTAAAGGGGGCCTCGAAACGGGTCCCTATCGGGCTCTGTTTTGAGCCCTGGAACAGACGGTCTGTTTTTCCTGGACTGCAGTGACAGCAGGCACATGGATGTACTCGTGCTCACACTGCTCACTTCTCACTAGTGGAGAGGATACGGCATGACGTCATGCCAGGTGAGCGTTGTAGGGGAAGGGAACTCCTTTAAAGAGAGTCATTTTCTCTCTGGATTTCCCTTCTCTTTTTGAAACTCAGGAGCAGCAACATTGTCGTGGTGTCACCAGGGCTTTAAGTGGAAGCTTTTTCAATATTATATACAAGCCATAGTTGTTGCTTATTGATCTTATGCAACTAACAATCCTTGACAAAGCCAATAGTCCTGGCTTGTTGTAGGTATGATGTTACTTGTTGTATCATATACCTGGATCCAATGACAGAAACAGCAAAATACAAGTCCGGCGGCACACTATGCTAAGCACAGATTTTTAGCTTACGTGTTTTTAAGCCACGCCCTTAATTACATTGGCCACTCCCCTTTGAGAGACCCCCCCCAGTTTTTTCATCCCACTTAGAGCCCTGAGAATAGCCTATGGAAGCTGATGAATAAGATGCAAGCAAATGAGAGTGACAATAAAGCCAACCAGTGGTAAGCAATTTGTGGGTGGGCTCTAAGTCCATTGAAAGCTAATAACATGTCATGCAGGAGACAGCGCATGCGCTGTCTTAGAAGAGACCTAAAAAGGATGATGGAGCCCCCAATTTAGAGATTCAGCAACTTTTATGGTTTAATCGGTTGTTTTTTTTTTTTGCTCTTCTGAATGTGTTTCAAATCTCCTGTCATTTCTTAGAATTCGTTTTTATAAGCATACAGTCAAAGTGAATCTTTCAAATCACTTCCATTCTACAAAAGGCAGAGCCAACACGTGGTTCGCCATGTTACTTACTTTTTTCAGATGTCTTGAACTTGCAAAATATATTGTTTGCAAATAGATAATGTCACTATGGATCAAGCCTATGAAACTGTGGAAATTAATTTTAGGTAGCCCCGATTCACCGGATCCCCACTGGGCTTGAATTGTAAATATGCTTTCAGGGAATCAGTTCTATCTACATATGTGCTGAATTGAGGTGAGTGGCTCGATATCTCTAATGGAAAATATACTTTGTTTTTTGTGCATATTATGAATCTGAGATGGGTCTTGAATAGTGATCACTAGTTGTTCACATACGTCCTGATTACAGTGAGATTTAGTATTAATAGCGGTGTTGTGGCATGGTCCATTGATATAAATGTCTGAAAACTTGCTCACCGCGCATTTGCACAGCTCTTTACTGCATTCTATATTACTCCCCGAGTAATAGTTGTAGAGCTCACGAAGAAATTACAATGGGTTTATGCTTGGACAAGAGTGGAGCCAAAGTGAGGATTCTATTGATGTGAGCACATGAAACAACATGTGATCTAGACTCCTAAAGAATTCCAATAGAAGCCCAGGTTCTGGTGTGAAGGACATCAAACCTGGGCTTCTATTGGAATTCTATAGGGCATATTTTCAAGCCCCTTATCACTGCTTTAGCGGCAGTTTCCTGCCGCTAAATCTGCGATATGTGATAATATGGCCCAATCCCTTTGATGATCTTCCTTCAAAAGTTGTTATATTGGGTTAGAGAGGGTTGAGGCATCAGGTGAGATGGAGGGTCAGAGGAATGTATGTGGGAAATTACTGTTGCATTTCTGTTGTCCTGATTGAAAAATTATGTCTCCCCAATCTAGCTTTTTACAACCTGCTCACAATGATCCTCTTTATAGTACAGTGCACACTGTGCGCAATGTTACCCTTAGAGCTACCACAAAAGGAAAGGGTACATCTTTTCTTCATATTTAGTGAATTTAGCTCATCTTTCACTATATCCTAAACCTCTACTATTTGTCCATGAACCCTTTGCCTTCATTATGGCCATCATCACAGTGATCCTCTTTATAGTACACAAGTACAGTACACATTGTTACTCTTATGGCTACCACAAGAGTAAAGGGTACACCCTTTCTTCATATTTAGTGAATTTAGCTCATCTTTCACTATATCCTAAACTTCTACTATTTGTCCATGAACCCTTTGCCTTCATTATAGCCATCATCACAATAATCCTCTTTATAGTACAGTGCACACTGTGCGCATTGTTATCCTTGGAGCTACCACAAGAGGAAATGGTACATCCTTTCTTCATATTGAGAGAATTCAGATAATCTTTCACTAGACCCTAAATCTCTACTATTTGTCCTTGAAGTCTTTGGCTTCATTATGGCCATCATCAGAAATGCAAAGAATGGGGGCGTGGCCTGGAACCGATGTGAGCAGGAGCAGGCTGCGGAGCTCCGGCCGGCATATCCCCTATGGGGAAATATCCTGAGCCCCGGGCACATGAATTGTCAGCAAACTAGGCCACTGAATATCCCAGGAGCACGCCGCTCCAACAAAACTGCCCAGCAGTCCTGGTTTGCGCAGACAACAGCCGAATTCTACTCAGGGAGAAGCGGCGCTGAGCAAAGTAAGATGGCGGCCGAGAGGTAGAGGGGCGGATACCTCCCAATAGCGCAGCCGGAGACAGCGGAGGCAGAGGCTGGAGGAGATAGCAGCAGGCAGCAGCGGAGGAGATCGACGATAGCGAAGCGGTGCCCTGAGATCTGGCCGCCGTAGGATTAAGGAGTGCCATCGGGCGTCTCACAGCAGATCTGGGGCGAGAGCTGCGACTGCCACGCGAGGCGGGGAGGCCTGCTTCGGCAGCAGCAAACTGCTAGGGGCTGCGTTACGCTGGGCGAGCGCCCTGCGACCTTTGAAAATAAGAGCCTGTTGCCCCCCGTGCGGCTCCGGGGGAAGAGACGCCCTGTGAGAGTGAGGCGACTGTGCTGGGGAGGCCCCCGGGTGCAGCGTAGAGGCCCCAGAACGCACGACATCCGAGACAAACCCAGAGGCAGAGAGGGAGGGCCCCCCTATTGACAACTGAGGAAGAGGTGGATGGGAGTGGGCAATCCACTGCGGGACGCTTGAAGCGGCCGGAAATGGTGACACAGCTCGGGGGAACTGGTGACTAGAAGGGCAGAAAAAAGGAAGCAGCTCCGGCCTGAGTGGGCCCCCCGGAGAGTCAGTGTTGAATGAATGGCGCAGGTGAGCAGCGGGCATTGTAAGTGAAGGGGCACGAGTGGCAGGAGCCCCCCCAACTCAAACAGAGGCCTCCGGAAACCTATGCTGGCCCTGAGCCTAACGGAGACCTAAGTGGGCACGATTTGAAGGACGCAGCCCTCAAGATTTAACCTAACAGTCAGAGGACAGCGGCTCTAACCGCCTGTAGGTGGGCAGCAACACAAGGACAACTGGTCTGAGGCGCCCCCTAATAATATTGTGGCGCTCGTAGTGCAGAGTGCTGGAAAGGGGGTGACCTGGAGGAGGCAGTATCATTAGCCCCAAAATAGTGGAAGATGGCAGGAGGGAGCGAAGGAAGCGGCCGCTTGGGGACAGCGGGCGCCATAACCCAGGAACCTGAAACGCATGGAGCTTGGCCCAATCAATAGTAAGAGATCGAGTTGCTACCCTGAGTAACGCCCAGGGGACAGATCAGAGAACAGCCCACCGGGACACAGAACTGACATAGAAACCGTTGAAGACCAGCTTTCACTGACAGACCTCCTTAAAGATTTGAGAGCAGCAACCCATTGAGAGAGATGGGGAAACCATCTAAACAGAGGGGATATAGCGCCCTCAGCATGGGGAGCACCGGAACCCAGACAGACGACGACGAAGAGAGTATGGAGTCAGGTAAGGGTGCGGCTGCCATGCGCCCCACCTTGACGGGTATCATGCAGGCTATCACGGCATCCAGAGAAGCCCTGGAGGCGAAAATAGATGCAATAGGGACTAGTTTAAGCCTGCTGAAGGATGACCACCGAAAACTTAAGGAACGTGTGGCGACCACCAAAAAAGCACTCACTGATCTCCCTGAGGCGGTAGTCGCACTCCAAAAATCACTCAGCGCAGTGGAGGCCCAGATTAAAGTTCTCGAAGTACGAGCTGAAGACAGTGAAGGGAAATCACATAGAAACAATCTACGCATAGTAGGGGTACCTGAAAAAGCGGAAGGCAAGGACATGGTACGATTTCTTGAGGAGTGGATTAAAACTGAAGTAGCCCCGGAGGGTCTCTCTCCTTTTTACGCACTGGAACGAGCTCACAGGGTCCCAGCCAGACCACCCAGACCTGGAGCCCCTCCTCGGCCCTTAGTGGCGCGACTCCTGCAATTTAGGGACCGAGACCATGTGCTACACAAAGCTCGTCAAAAGCAAGACCTGCAAATTGACAACAGTAAGATCATGATTTTTCCGGATCTTACCAGGGAGGTGCAGCGGCAGAGAGCCTCATTTCTAGCCTTCAAAAAGAAACTACGGCAACTGCAAATTCCCTATGCAATGTTATTCCCAGCACGATTAAGAGTAGCTGATCAAACAGGAGTGCAGTTTTTCACTACGCCACAAGAAGCATGGGAGTGGTTGTACTCGCAACAAGGCCGTGAAAGGCGTAATACTTCACCAGAACTAGCACAGCAGCCTACAGAGAAGAACAAGAGTGTGGCTCGAGCACCATCCTCCAGAGAGGTCAGGACCGAGAGGCGCAAAGCACTGCAAGCAGTAGAGGAGCTCAGCCGGGGAGGCTCCAGTCCTGGGTTGAGCAAGAGGGGACAGGAAACAGACAAGTCAGATTGATCACTGGTTGCCAGCGCTAGTGAAGACTCAGACACAGATTTGCCGGAGATCACACCCCAAACGGTGGATGATATTGCTTGAGGGGGACAAGTTGAGTAGGAGAAAGGGATGTTCTTCGCGACACCTGATGGGCCTGAAACTGAGTAAGGGGCCGCAGAGGTTATAACTCCTATTGGCCAGAACACAAAAAATGCAGCTTATGACCTGGGCCAACAATTCAGTTGAGGCATTTGGGGGTATGGCCTGGTGGTGCTCCGAGGCCTGTAGGGTAAGCTGCATCGCCCCATAACCATCAGAGGACTTTTTCGGAACTTAATTTGCGTTTGGATGGGAACTAGTTTGTTTGTACCTGTCCTGGGGAGGGGGAGTTGGGGTTCTTCTGTATCTCAGGGGTTATTTCTAGGGGCCAGGTGTGTCACATTTGAGAGGGCTACTGGGGAGGAGATGAAGTCAACACAATGGTACCCCCCACAGAACTTAAGTGTATTCCTTGGCATGTACAGGAGATGCATACTTTATCGAGACAGCATAGAATACATGCCTACTTAGTGCGGAGAGGGGTACAAATTGCGTTACTCCAGGAGACGCACGTCATGGTAAAAGAGGGAGCTGAGCTCCATCGCAGATAGAGGGGTCAGGTGTTCTATACCAATTACTCGGCATTTGCTAGGGGGGTCCTAATCTGGGTGAGGGCGGGAGTATCCTTTCAGTGTACGGGGCAAATAATTGACCCGGAGGGAAGGTATGTCATATTATCAGGCCGATTGGACGGAAGAGATATAACCCTGGGTAGTCTTCTATGGCCCTAATACGGAATAGGCCTCATTCCTGACTCAGCTCTCCAGAACACTGGCCCCAGTACTGATGGGGGTCGGTAATACTAGGAGGGGACTTTAATAGCATTACATATGTGGGATTGGATCGTTCTCACCCACCACTCCCTGACGCTCCTATATATAAGTTAGCAGAGGTGCGCCAAAATTGGCAGCAGAGGTCGGGATTAGTGGACTCCTGGAGGGCGCAGCACCCTGGGGACAGAGACTACTCCTTTTGTTCGGCACTGCACGAGCTCTATGTCAGACTAGTTGCTATACTATGCTCTCCTGACATACACGAATGTGTGCAAACTAGCGAATACCTCCCCAGAACAATTTCGGACCATAACCCAGTATTATTGGGACTACTCTGGTCCCGTGAGAGACCTAAAATTCCGACTTGGCGTCTAAGACCTGAAGTGTTGGAAGACCAGGTCTTCCAAACGACAGTGGGTACTGCTATTGGACAATATTTCATAGAGAACAATAACACGGCGACATATAAACTAATAGAGTGGGACGCTTTTAAGTCAGTTATACAAGGGCGCTGTATATCGGAGGCGGTGGGGGTACGGAAGGTACTGCTGCAGGACATACTAGTGGCTGAGCAGAAGCTCCGAGACCTGGAGAGGGAACGGCCAGAAAAGAGGGACAAACAGGGGGAGCTCCTGACAGCCAAGGAAGCAGTGGCCGAGCAAGTGGAGAGGCTACGTTGCTTCGATTACAAAAACTATGTGGTTCGGGCTCACTCTGAAAGGGATAAATCTGGGGCCTTGTTGGCCTGGTTGGCTAATCCGGCCCGGAGAGGATCGGTAATATTAGAGCTAAAAGGACAGGGGGGAGAGACTCTCCACTGCCAACAGGATATTAATGGGCTGTTCCACTGACTTATATAAGAGTAGATTGTCCCCAACGAAGGAGGAACTTGCTGACTTCACAGATGACGTGGAGCTCCCGGTAGTGCCAGAGGAAATAGCAGAGGCCCTGGGGGGAGATATAGAGATGAGCGAGGTGAGGGGGGCCATTAAGAGCATGGCCAGAAATATGACACCCGGAACGGACGGGTTTCCGGTGGAGTTTTACTCGACATACGTCGGCCTTCTAGCCCCCAGACTGGTAGAACTATATAACCAAGCGAAACAGAAGGGACACCTACCCAGTAAAACGAGCAAGGCAGTAATCATCCCGCTACTAAAACCAGGGAAGCCAGCATGGGACACGGCGGCCTACAGGCCGCTCTCCATGCTCAGCCTAGACCAGTGTTTCCCAAACTGTGGTCCGCGGACCCCCAAGGGTCCATGACACATTCCCAGGGGGTCCTCAAGCAGCAATTTTAAAAGCACAACAAAATTCCTTGTAGAATTAGCAGTTTTCCAGCAACAATAAAAGTGTCAAGATAACGTCAGTGATTAATGTACCTGCTGGAGAGAGATGAGAGTTTTGTCCAGTGGCAGCTTTGACTTATCTAATGTAGCACAGAGGGTTAATATGCCTACTGCAAAGAACGTGTACCATGCATTTTAAAAAACAGTATTTTATGTGCATAGGTTAGTGGGTTACTGCTTTTGTCACAGAGATTCTTTTGTTACTGTGCAGTTCATAAGTGACAATCGTAATCTAGCACAGTGACCTATAAACTGTCATCAAAGAGCTGCTTGCAAACTGCATGGTACAAGTTAGAAACATATGTTTTTCCAAGTCTTTCATTATCCTGATGCTGCTAAAAAGGTTTATTTGGGTGGAAATACATTTTTATTGTTAAAGTCAATGCTAACCACTGTGTTATGCTCTGAATGCTGAGTTTGTGCTTCTCCAGACCAAGCACTCTTTAAAAATGCCTACCAGTATGAATGACATGTGAATCCTACACCTTGTAGTCGCATTCGCCTTATGTAACATTTTCTATATACTGATTTACACGTATGAGGAAGATTTACAAGGAAAGTGACTCAGTGTGTGCCGCAAGCCATTTGGCTGCGCAGCACTGAGTCACTTTCAAAACACAGGGATGCAACATATTTACAACAATATGTCCCATCTCTGTGCTTCCCCCTGCGTTGGCGCACAAACTGCTGCCATGCGCTGGCGCAGGCACCCTTGCACCATGGTGCAAGGATGCCTGCATCGTGGGGAGATTGTTTATGTGCAGGAAGGGCTCCCTTTTCTATGTGTGCTGCATTAGCACACATAGAACTTGCAAAACGTCATTGTTTTACTGATTGTTTACGTGCAGGAAGGGACACCTTACTGTACATAAACAATCACCAGAGTGATTCCTCTTTCTATGCGTGCTGCAGAATGCAACACGCATAGAAAGAGAAAAAACAAGGAGAAATGAATAAATTTCTCCACGTTGCGCCTTCCTACGCCTCCCCTGGGGAGGTGTAGCATTCAGACACATTTCCAGATTTACGATTTCTAGTAAATCTGGAAATGTGTCTGGTTGCATTGGTGTTGCGTGGGAACACCCACAGCAACACCCATGGAACGCCCCTTTCACGCAAAGTGGTGTGTGCAAATGGGCCATATTTACAAGACCAGGAAAATTCACGCAGGGTGGTTTTTCCTGCTTTGGAAATATGAGGCACTAAAATGCGCAACCGGTGCGTCACATTTTGTGACGCACCCGTGACGCAAGGGGCTTGTAAATCTGCCCCTATGTGTGTGTGATGTAAAGTGCTCTGACATCCTACAATGGTATGAGAGATGCTATAAAACAAATGAAATACATGTGACAGAGGGGCTATGGAGAGATGAGAGGCACTGTTGGAGGGTGATAATAAGGGAATCATTGAAGAACCCCAACAAAGATTGTCGTATCCTGGTGCATGGTAAGGTCATCATTTGCTATTCTTTAAAAGCTGATACAATTCAATATATAATGATAAATTTGTTGTAGAATGCACCATTGTTTCCTAAATTTTATTGGGGGGAGGGCCTCCCAAAGCCCCCTTTGTAGTGGTCAGGCTCACTCACTGCACTTGGTGTGCACTGTATGGGGACTGGTCTGAAAACATTTATCAGGGCTGCTTTGGGTTTCCAGTCTGGCCCTGGCAGGAGCCTTGTACTGCGAAATAAAACCAACCATTTAAAAGTTAGTCACGGAGATGCAGCACTAACCTTCCCGTTTTTTGCAAATTCTTTCAATATAAAATACTAAACTCCTTAGTAATTTGAGTATTTGTTTTGTGTGCACACATGTGTTTATTGTTTTCGAATTACTGTTTTAATGTTTGAAATTTAATTCATACAAATTGCTTGGGGGTCCCCGGCTTCCAGTGATGACTCAATGGGGGTCCTCAGGAGTCAAAAGTTTGGGAACCACTGATCTAGAGCTCCACTTGAAGAATCGAGCTTGTTCATGCAGCACTGGTAGGCTAGGTTTGAGCCAATGAGTCTTCAGTAATGTTGCCACGCCCACCTACATGCTTCCAGGTACTCCGCTGAATTGTCAAACAAGAGCAGCTGAAAACAAAATGAATGATGCTCCTTTTCATATTTGTTTAGAAAAGCTGGGACTATTCGGAAGCAATCCCTTCCCACCTCAGATTTCTAAAATGGAAATACAGTGGAATTAGGCAGGTGGAGTGGGTCAAGACATGCTGAAAGAGATCTTACCTGAAAAAATATATATTTTTATCCGTTCAAAGTGCCTGCCATTCAAAGAAGAGCTTTTAGCTCCAAACTGTAAAATAATCAAGCTGCTCCAGCGTTGTGCACGCACGCACACACAGACACAGAAGCGCACACACAAGCAGCAGGGCTTGCTGCATGTGGCCCAGTTGAGCAGAAGGTAGCAGGGGCACAAGGTGCCTTGATTCCCACTTATGCGAGAAAGTGGCCTAAAAGTAGAGGACAGCATGTTCCAATCATGAAGCAACGACGACGATTGATTGCATAAGCGCTGGAGCGGATATTTCAGGCTGCAGTTTTGTGTACTATGCAGTCACTGCAAATAAACAACATGCAGGCCTGTTCAGAGGGCTGTGTGCGATAGGGGGCCCAGGCGGCACTAAGACTCCTTCTGTTTTGTTCATTGTGAGGGTTCACCGTGCACTGACTGATGTCTCATTTACACTGATAAGTGATGGCTCCCAAGGGGGAAAAGTGCATTTGTGAAAGGAAGAACTCCAGGAGAAGGTTCGCATAAGGTAAGCATGTGAGAAGGGCTAATTTAAGGCCTGGTCTCTGCCATGGTTTGCACTAAATAGTTTAAGAGCTGTAGTCGCGGTATATTACCACCTTTGGCATTGGTAAATTAATTTTCACTATAGCTCTATTTAATTTTTCTTTTCTTATTAACTTTCATTGTTGTTTTCTTCTTGAAACGTGTGACTCCTCTCTGGCCCTCCTGATGTTGCATTATAAAAGTGAAAGCCGTGACTCTCTTTCGCATTTCCTCCTACTTCTTTCAGTCACAATGTGTTTCCATTTGCCATGAGCTGCTAATAAGTGACCATTTGCACAAACATCGACCTGTTTGCAGCTGCTCAAGGAATAACAATCACTCTGAAAGGACTTAGGACAGATATACAAAGCAGTTTTTTTTTATAACAAACGCTCTGATTAGAAGTTTGAGACCGAAGACATTTTTAAGTAATGTATTAAATCCAATTTAGGAGTCAGTAACTTTTTACAGACTTATAAAAATCAGTTTAGAAATGGATGACTAATCGCATTTTGGAAGTGGGGTGTTGTTGGTGTCCCTTCCAAATAGTGATTCCTATCCATACCTATCAATGGTTTAGGACCGAAATAGCAGTCATAATCGTAGCCCATTGAAAAGTAACCAACCCCAAAGATGGGGTGTTAACCCACTCACAAAATAGAATGGGTCCCTTGGGGACACCTTGCTCTTTCTGAATGTCAAGGACAGTTTGTTGGGAGTAGGCAGTATTCCAGAGGTCCATTGTCAATCCTAAAACAAACAAAAAACAGACTTTTTTCTTTTTAACAAAGCCCGGTTTTCTTTAAGGAAAATGGGCTGTATTATAAAAAAAAGCTCACCTTACTGAAAGGAGATCAGTAGCGGCCGGCACGGATCGGGAGTGGTGAAGCGGGCCTGGTGGGGGAGGGGCGGGGGGTGTAAAAAAATTTTTTACCTCCTCGCCGCTCTCCCGCACGTCATCGCAGTCTCTCCTCTCCGGGGCCGGAACAGGAAGCAGCCAGGCTCCCTCCCTTTAGCCAATCAGAACACCTCAGCCAGGGAATGGGGGAGTGGGCATGTTCTCCATCAGGCTGTAATGCAGCCTGCATGGAGAACATGCGAAGTGCGCATGACTCTTTGGCCGGCCAGAGAGGGCCGGCCAAAGAGTCATGCCCACTTGGAGTGGGCAAACGACTCCTCCCTTGCCCTGCTCTCTGAGCAGAGCAGCCCCGCCCGCCCTGCAAAGCTGCGCAGCAGCCAGCAGGAAAAAATACAATGATAATAACCCTGAGTTATTATCATTGTATTTGTTTTTTATTTCACTGCTTTGCAGCAGTGGGGCGACACTCCTCCGCCTTAGCCGCCACTGAAGGAGATCACAGACATAGTGGTCTGCTGACCCCAGAAGATCTGCATCCCTGTGATGGCATCCAATCGAAGTGAGTCACAATTTACAACCTAACTTATTAAATATATGAAGCAGGTTGAATTCTGACCCACTATGATTTGGATTTTTAAGAACCAACCTATTAGTACGTAGGCCAATTCTTAAAAATCTTTGCTGGTTGCAAAAATACTGGTCACAGTTTGCGACCAGTATTTTGAGACCATGCCAAGGCCAGATAGGCCATTCATTCCAGGGGGCATTTCCATGGTGGACTGGAGCAAGTTGAGGCCGGCTTTAAAAGCCCAGGGCTGCTCCAGGGTAACTGAAGCAAGCACAGTGAAGCTTTGCGTGAGAGAGGGATTGTGGGGGAAGGTAGCGAGAAATCGATCAGAGAGGAAAGTGAAAGCGAGTGAGAAGATGAATGAATTGAGAGATTGTGCAAGGAGATGAAGGGGGGGCTGGTTTGAACATTTTTGCAAGGACAGCTTTTGATTCAGTAAGGGAACAAAGTGAATTTTAATTCAGGAATGGAATGATAAGCACAAGTAAATATATCTTTGCACAACCAATACTAGAAGCATGCGTATTCTATGCTTTTTTAATCCACTCTCCATTATAAATTTCAACAAAAGTCTCCTTACCTTTGTCTTTTTAGGCAGTAAAAGGTGTGTGGTTTTCTTGGCACAAGACGAGCTTGCAACTTGAGCCAACAGTACACCTTTGTGGTTTAAGAGTGAAGGAAGATTCAAGCTAGAGCTTCGGAAACACTTTCCATGATACAGCAGTATACATGATACAGCAGTATACAGTGTTTTAAAAGAACAATAAGCCATTAACTGCCCCTAACATGCAATGCTTCTGTCCAGATTTTTTTTTTATGATCCAGTCCAAGGTGTCTTCAGGTTTAAGAGAGCAGTGTTAAGGCCAGATTTACAAAAGCTTTGCATCAGTTTTGTGTTACTTTTTTAACACAAACCAAATGCAAACTGTTGTGTTGATATTTACAATCTAGTGTAAATCGCGATTTACATTACATTGTAATCAAAGGTAAATCAAAGCTGCGCTATGCCCTGACTTTGTTACTTTGCGTCAAAAGGGCATCCCATGGGTGGTGCACAGATGTTCCTATGCAATCACCCATGGGTTTTGAAGCAAATCCTTATATACAAAGAACCCTAGTCCAGAATTTGCACCAAAATCCTTTGCCTCCTTGAGACAGGCATATCGAGGAGAAATGTTTTCATTTCTCCTTGCTTTCCCTCTTTGCATGTGTGCTGCATTCTACACCACACATACCAAGAGGGAAACACCTTAAAGCATAGTTTTTGCACAGGATGGGATCTCTTCCTGTACAAAAACTATGCTTGCCACAATGCAGACACTCTTGCACTATGACACATGGATGTCTGCGTTGGCGCATGGCAGCTTAAAGCACAACAGTGCAGGGAGAGAGTAGAACAGTGCCGCATCTTAGTAGATATGGCACTGTTCTGCTCTCTACCGTTCATACAAAGCAGCTCAGCAACTCTACTTTCTTTGCTGCGTTGCATGATTTCTTATTAAACCTGGGCCCCAAGGTAGGAGCCCAGAGCAGACATGAAATAAGCGTGTTCTGACCCATCTACGGAAATTAATTTAT
The DNA here is from genome assembly GCA_963921515.1 of Calotriton arnoldi. NCBI lineage: Eukaryota > Metazoa > Chordata > Amphibia > Caudata > Salamandridae > Calotriton > Calotriton arnoldi. The sequence continues at coordinate 111,002 of CAWUFW010012316.1, read as the reverse complement.
TTCTTTTTTATTTGTAATTAATGCTTGCAAGGTGTATCGACAGACCATGAGAATGCATATGTATTTAACATTGTAGAGAATATAAATACTCACAAATTCATAGCATAGATACTTTGCGTTTGCCAGGATGAACATTGCTGCATCATTTTTTGTGATTATAATGGTTTCAAATAAAAGTGCTATTCTTGTCTGCCTCATGTTACTTACATTTGCACAATCACAGCACATTACTTGAAGTTTCTGCTTTCTTTTTGCATATAGGACATTTATTCGAATTTAGGGGGAACTCATGCCCCTAGTAATGAACATATATGGGAGCAACGATTTTGAAACGAATTGAAACGAAACGAGTAATTGTTGAACTCAGCTCTCACAGTCCATTTTAAGTTTTTGTGAGTGAAAATAAAATGTACACATAACCAGAGTGTCTTTGCTTTCTTGCAGTTAACGGTAGTGACCGGTTAGTCAACCTTTCCAAAGCTTTTTTTGAAAGAGGACTGGTTTAACAGAAAATCCAATGGGGTGTTTGTTATATCCTTACGTTCCTTTTTATTCTATGTTTCTTCTCTGTTGTTATGGTCTTGGTGCATGTTGCATCATAGCCTTCACTAGTTACCTAGGTGATGAGAATGCCAGCTTCTTGGATGCTCCAGTGGAGTCAGTTGCTGCTATGGCGTGATGATGGGAGCTGCTTTGTGAGGGTCCTTGGTGCTGTCTTCCTGCACTTAAGAATAAACCTACACTTCAACCTTTCCTCCTGCGTGGATACCTTCTTTAAGATGTAACATGAATTGGCGACGACTGGGATGAAGCCAGCACCCTGAGAACCCATTTCTACGCGTGTCTGCATCTTCATTGTCCGCCCTCCTCTAAAGAAAATTTCCTTTGGAACCCTCCAAGATTTATGCAGTCTCTCCCTTATAGATGTTATTTCCAGACTCCACTGCCTTTGCTGTGCTGTTACTTTCTTCAGCAACACCCCTACTACGCAAGGATAGAGGTACAGCACTTAAACCTCTGAGTTTTCTACTTCTCAGCCCTGTCTTTCACTGTTCAGTGAACTTCGATTTCTGGAATTTTTTATTTTATTTGCATTTGCAGTAATTCTACTTTAAGTGTTTGCTTTGAGACGGTTTACCTTTAAACCTCCGCAAGCACCAACGTCTGTTTTTGTAATCCTCCTTGCTGCCTGATTCTTCCTGCACATGGCGTTCGCCTCTGGATTCCTGCCTTCGCCTGCCGATCTTCCGTGTCTCTAGTGATCAGCTGATGTCACGCAGAGCACGCTACCGCCCTCTACGTGCCTCTCTCAAAGGCAAGGTCCAACGCCTTTAAGAGCTCGTCCTTCGCATCCTCTTCAGGATCCTCTCGGCTTCATGTTGCTTGCGCGGTGATGCGCAGACCTCCGCAGAGTCCCGTCTTCAAAACTTCTACGTGTCGTTTGCGCAGTGACGCGCACACCTCCTCAGAAGACCCGACTGCAAAACTTTATTGAGCACTTCGAGCGCGGTGATGCACACACCTTTTTCATTAAAGCTCAATCTTTATTTATCTTTGCATTTTAAATCCTGGTGAGCTTACAAGTGGCAACATTTATTTTCGGCATTCTTTGGTGAGTACCTTAAGCGCAGTGATGCGCACACCTTTTCTTTCTCTCACATTTATTTACGACTGTTCACCTGTTATTTCAACACATTTTTAAACGTTTTGACATTCTTCAAGCGCGGTGACGCACACACCTCTTCTTCATACTATACTATTCTGCCTGCTCATATTAATAGTTCCTATGACATTTTCTAGTGCAGTGACGCGCACACTATTGTCAAAAGTTCTAGTCTTTTACTTCTGTAATGTGCATTAAATTTATGTGTTATTATTTAAAACTTACTTCTGCATAAATGGCTGTTCAAACAGCCTTTCTCCCAGCTCCATTTTTGTCAGAACCAGGTACACCCAAAGTTAAATGCAATCAATGGTACAAATCTTTTAACAGTTACTTATTAGCGATAGATGGTGTGAAGTTTTCTGCAGTTAGAAAGAATGCTATGCTTTATAATTGTTCAGGGTCTGAGGGTCAGAGAATCTTTGATCACCAACCACCTATTATTCGCCCTCCTTCGGACGATTGGGATGAGTTTGCAGAAGCAATAGCCAGGTTAGAAAAACATTTTAAAGATGAACCTAGCGTCATTGTAGAGAGACATACATTTTATACTCGTAAACAGCAAGAATATGAAAACATTGATTGTTCCTTAGCTGAACTGAGTATTAGCTTCTTCCTGTGAGTTTGTAGGCCCAATAGAGCAATATTTAAGAGATCAGATTGTAGTGAATTGTCATGATTCAAAAGTTCAAGAAAGAATTTTATGTTGCAGGAACCCTTCTTTATTAGAAACCCTAGAGATTGCAAGAGGAATTGAACGTTCGGTTACAGCTTCTAAAGAGTTAGGAAAGGGTAAAGGTGTACATTGAAGCGGTGAATAAAATTACCCAAAAGCCTGCCGCTAATTCAGCACAAACTAATAAACCCACTACTTCTAAACCTGAATTCAAGAGAAGTGATAGGAATACCCAATGTTTCAGATGTGGCTCAAAGTCCCATTTGGCCAACACTCCAACATGTCCAGCTCTTGGTAAAGCCTGTTCCAATTGTAAGAAAAATGGCCATTTTGCCAAGGTTTGCAGAAATCTCAACAAAGTTAAGGGTTTAAACACACAAGATTTCCAGATTGCATCAAGTTCACACAATGAGGTTATTCAAAGTAAAAAGATTGTTTTGTCTATTGATATGGTGAACACTATTTCTCAATCTGTTTGTGATGGAGGTGAACCTATTTGTGATGTCAAAATTGGAAATGTTGACACCAGAGTCACTGTTGACTCTGGTTCTCCTATTACCATCATTTCGGATCAATTCTTCATAAAAGAATGGAATGGAATGAATTTACTTCCTCCTGACATTCATACTGTTGCTTTTGGTGGTCAAGAAATTGACATGATGGGTTATTTTCCAGAAAGTTTACAATTTAAAGATAGACTCATTCATACCAAGGTTTATGTAGCAAAGAAGGGTTACAACATTTTAGGTTGGAGAGATCAGGGTAAATTTGGCATGATTTTGAGACCTGGCACTAAACACCCTATCTCGCTTGTTAATACTGTGCAAGAGAATGTTACTTCTTTAGATTATGTTCTTTAAAAACACCAACAAGTATTTGAGGACAATTAGGAATGGTAAAAGGTTATGAGCATAAAATCATTCTCAAGCCTGATGCCATCCCTGTTGTTCACAAAGTAGACATGTTCCTTTGAGTATTAGAGAAAGGTTAAAGGAACATCTTCAAAAGTTATGCTCTGATGGATTCATTGAGCCTGTGGACTCCTCTTTATGGGTTTCTCCCATTGTTGTGGCTTTAAAAAAGAATTCTGATGAGCTCAGATTATGCATTGACTTGAGGTCTTTAAATAAAAACATTCAAGTAGACTGTTCCCCTTTACCAAGGATTCATGATTTGTTGGCTCACCTTTCTGGCACAAAGATTTTTTCCACTATTGATCTGAGAGCTGCCTATCATCAGATTGAACTAAACAAGGCCTCTCGTGATCTTACAGCTTTCAACACTCCTTTTGGAGCATTTCGTTTCCTCAGAATGCCGTTTGGCCTTGCATCGGCAGCATCTGTATTCCAGAAACTTATGTTTCAATTATTAGGAGATGAGAAATCAATCAATCAATCAATCATGTCACTTATAAAGCGCACTACATACCCGCGAGGGTCTCAAGGCGCTGGGGGAAGGGGGGTGGTGCTGCTACTGATCGAAGAGCCAGGTCTTGAGGAGTCTTCTGAAGGCCAGTAGGTCTTGGGTCTGTCGGAGGTTGGTGGGGAGGGTGTTCCAGGTCTTGGCGGCGAGGTGGGAGAAGGATCTGCCGCCGGCGGTCGTTTTCCGGATGCGGGGACTGTGGCGAGGGCGAGGCTGGTCGAGCGGAGCTGGCAGGTGGGGGTGTAGAAGCTGAGTCGTCTGTTGAGGTAGGCTGGTCCGGAGTTGTGGAGTGCTTTGTGTGCGTGGGTGAGGAGCTTGAAGGTTATCCTCTTGTTGGCAGGGAGCCAGTGCAGGTCTCTCAGGTGGGGTGTGATGTGGCTGCGTCGGGGGATGTCGAGGATAAGACGTGCAGAGGCATTCTGGATGCGTTGCAGCCGTCTCAGGAGCTTAGCCGTCGTTCCTGCATAGAGGGCGTTTCCGTAGTCCAGCCTGCTGGTGACGAGGGCCTGGGTGACTGTTTTTCTTGTTTCGGTGGGGATCCACTTGAAGATCCTGCGGAGCATTCGGAGGATGTTGAAGCAGGATGAGGAAACGGCGTTGACCTGCTTAGTCATGGAGAGGGTGGGGTCGAGGATGACCCCTAGGTTGCGTACGTGGTCGGTGGGTGGCGGGCTGTTCCCAGTGATGTTGGCCACCAGGAGTCGTCCCAGGCTGAAGGGTTGGAACCAAGGATGAGGACCTCCGTCTTGTCCGAGTTCAGCTTCAGGCGGCTGGTCCTCATCCATTCGGCGACGGCTTTCATTCCTTCGTGGAGGTGGGCTTTGGCGGTGTGAGGGTCTTTGGTGAGGGAGAGGATCAGCTGGGTGTCGTCGGCGTAGGAGATGATGTTGAGGTTGTGCTGTCGGGCGACGTGGGCGAGGGGTGCCATGTAGATGTTGAACAGCGTTGGGCTGAGGGAGGAGCCTTGGGGTACGCCGCAGATGATCTTGGTGGCCTTGGATCGGAAGGGGGCGAGGCGGACGCTTTGTGTTCTGCCGGAAAGGAAGGATGTGGTCCAGTCCAGGGCCTTCTCTTGGATCCCGGCGTCGTGAAGGCGTGTTCGTAGTGTGTGGTGGCAGACCGTGTCGAAGGCGGCTGATAGGTCCAGGAGGATGAGGGCTGCTGTTTCTCCGAAGTCTAGCAGGGTCCTGATGTCATCGGTGGCGGCGATGAGGGCGGTTTCGGTGCTGTGGTTGCTGCGGAAGCCGGACTGGGAAGGGTCCAGGATGTTGTTCTCCTCAAGGTAGCGGGTCAGTTGTTTGTTGACGATTTTCTCGGTGACCTTCGCGGGGAACGGGAGCAGAGAGATGGGTCGGAAGTTCTTGAGGTCCTTGGGGTCTGCCTTGGGTTTCTTGAGTAAGGCGGTGATCTCGGCGTGCTTCCAGCTTTCCGGGAAGGTTGCTGTCTCGAAGGAGATGTTGATTATTTTCCGGAGATGGGGCGCGATGGCTGTACTGGCTTTGTTGAAGATGTGGTGAGGGCACGGGTCTAGCGGTGAACCGGAGTGGATGGTGTTCATGATCTCGCTGGTGTCCTCGTCGTTGATGTTGGTCCAGGAGAGCAGGCGGTTGGTGGTTGTGGGGGCAGTGGTCTCGGTGGTTGCCGGGGCGGTCGTGGTGTTGAAGCTGTCGTGGATGTCGGCGATTTTGCAGTGGAAGAAGGTGGCCAGTGAGTCGCACAGGTCTCGCGACGGCTGGATGTCGTTGGTGTTGGAGCTGGGGTTGGAGAGTTCCTTCACGATGTTGAAGAGCTCTTTGCTGTTGTGTGCGTTGTTGTCTAGGCGGTCTTTGAGTGAGGCCCTTTTGGCGGATCTGATGAGGTGATGGTGACTGCGGGTGGTGCTCTTGTGGGCGGCGTAGCTGTCCGCTGTCCGTTCTTGGAGCCAGATCTTCTCCAGTTTTCGGCATGTTCGTTTGGAGGCCTGGAGGTCTTCAGTGAACCAGGTGGCTTTCTTGCTGGTGTGGCTGTTGGGCGGATTCTTGAGCGGGGCGAGGGTGTTGGCGCAGTCGTCGATCCACTGTCTGAGGTTGCGGGCGGCGGTGTCGGGGTCGGAGGGTTCGGCGGGTGGGCTCAGGCGAGGGTTGTGGTTAGCTGGTCTTGCGTGACTCTGCTCCAGCAGCGGCGAGGCATTTGTTCGGTGCGGTGGTGCGTGGTGGGCTTCCTGTAGGTGAAGTGGATGCAGTGGTGGTCAGTCCAGTGGGGTTCGGAGGTGTGGTTGAAGGAGACGTGTGGGCTTGCGGAAAAGATGGAGTCTAGCGTGTGGCCGGCGGCGTGGGTGGGTGTAGTAGCAGAGCTGTCTGAGTCCGAGGGTGGCGAGGTTGTCGATCAGGGTGGTGGAGTTGGTGTCCTTGTTGTTCTCGAGGTGGAAGTTCAGGTCCCCGAGGAGGATGTAGTCCGTGGAGGCGATGGCGTGTGTGCTGACGAAGTCAGCGATGGAATCGCTGAACTGTGGTCGGGGTCCGGGGGTCTGTAGATGAGGGTTCCTCTGAGGGTGGTGTTGGGATCGGTGTGGATCTGGAAGTGCATGTGTTCGGCGGTGCTGAGGGTGTCGTCGGTGTTGGTTGAGACTCTGAGGGTGTTCCTGTGGACGATGGCGATGCCTCCTCCGACTCCGTTGGTGCGGTCCCTGCGGGTGATCTTGTATCCGTCCGGGATGGCAATGGCGATGTCGGGGGCTGAAGCGGGATTCAGCCAGGTCTCCGTCAGGAATGCGACGTCTGGGGAGGTTGAGTCGAGAAGGTCCCAGAGTTCGATGGCGTGTTTGCGGGCGGAGCGGGTGTTGAGGAGGATGCATCTGAGGTAGTTGGGTTCTTTCCTGGGCGGTGGTTTGGCGGGGCGGGTGCTGGCGAAGCTGCAGTTCCGGCAGGTGAAGGGCCCTTGGGTGCGCTTCGGGGTGGCCTGGTAGCAGGCGTGATCTTTTCCGGGGTTGAGTGCGTGGAGGGTGCTGGCGTCGTATCGGCATCTGTTGATGTGGCGGGCGCGGGGGATGCCCGGACCAGGGGGTCTGGCGCTGGGCGGGGTCACGGCACGGACAAGCGCAGACGGGCTTGCCTTAGGCGCGCCAGCGGCGGCGAGCGCAGCGGCTGCCATAAATGGGGAGGTGGGAGGGAGGAGCAGGGAATGGGGCAGCGAATGGGCAGTGAGGGGCGGGGCCGCAGGGCGCAGCGGCGGGAAACAGGCACAGAAGGGAAAACGAGCACAATCAGGGCATCAAGGGGGCACAGAAAGGAAAAGAAAACGAGCACAATCAGGGGCAGCAAGGGGGCACAGAAAGGAAAAACGAGCACAATCAGGGGCAGCAAGGGGGGCACAGAAAGGAAAAAACGAGCACAATCAGGGGCAGCAAGGGGGCACAGAAAGGAAAAAACGAGCACAATCAGGGGCAGCAAGGGGGGCACAGAAAGGAAAAAACGAGCACAATCAGGGGCAGCAAGGGGGCACAGAAAGGAAAAACGAGCACAATCAGGGGCAACAAGGGGGCACAGAAAGGAAAAAACGAGCACAATCAGGGGCAGCAAGGGGGGCACAGAAAGGAAAAAACGAGCACAATCAGGGGCAGCAAGGGGGGCACAGAAAGGAAAAACGAGCACAATCAGGGGCAGCAAGGGGGGCACAGAAAGGAAAAGCGAGCACAATCAGGGGCAGCAAGGGGGGCACAGAAAGGAAACAACGAGCACAATCAGGGGCAGCAAGGGGGGCACAGAAAGGAAAAACGAGCACAATCAGGGGCAGCAAGGGGGGCACAGAAAGGAAAAAACGAGCACAATCAGGGGCAGCAAGGGGGGCACAGAAAGGAAAAACGAGCACAATCAGGGGCAGCAAGGGGGCACAGAAAGGAAAAACTAGCACAATCAGGGGCAGCAGCAGGGCACACAGACGGAGCCCTGATGGTTTTGTTTTGGCCAAAGAGGTTATTTCCTACCAGGATTGGGAATGTATCTCTGCTTCTGATCAATGTCAGGTTATCCTTAAGAAGTTTATTTCCGTTGGTTGGCCTAGAGAAGCTCAAGTAGGGGAAGAGTTCAAATCCTTTTTCAAAATTAAAGCTGAATTAAGTGTAGAAGGAATTTTCCTCATGAGAGGTTCGGTGTTAATTCCTCCCGCTGGGTTGAGGACCAAGTTGATTACATTGTCTCACAAGGGGCATGTGGGTGTTACTGGTACAAAAAAGAGACTACGATTATACTACTGGTGGCCTGGCATGGACAGCTTGGTAGAGACCATGCTGAAAAATTGCAAGGAGTGTGGTCATGCTGAGAAATCTCTTCGCACGCTCAATTCGCCATTGTGTTCTGTGGCTTTTCCTCAGAGACCTTGGGAGAAATTAGGTTTTGATTTTATTGGTCCCATTGGTGGATTGAATGGTGGTTTCAGGTATATCTTGTCTGTGGTTGACTATTTTCCCAAATGGGTTTCAGTTAAGTTTATGAGAGAACCCAACACAGATAACGTCATTGAATTTTTGAAGCGTTTATTTCATACACAAGGTATTCCTGCTTTTGTGATCTCAGACAATGGAGTTCAATTTGTTTAGAATAATATGAGGAGTTTTTTGTTGAAGTTTAGGATTAAACACCTTACTACTGCTCTTTATAGTCCTCAAGGCAACGGTTTAGTTGAGAGGGTGAACCGTGTTTTGAAAGACACCATACAATTAGCGGTTTCTTCTGGGTTACAGGTGCAGGATGCTGTTGATGAAAGAGTTTGGTCTTACAACAATACCCTTCATTCTACTACTAGAGTTTCTCCATTTGTTTTATTGAGGGGAGACATTCATTTTATGAGCTTTCTCCTGAGTGGGTGATTTCTAATTCTGGTGTGGATGGCAATATTACCAACAGTGATCAAAACAGACGTCGTGTGGAGTTGAGTCAAGCTAAATCTAAAGTAAGATATGATGATGCCAAGAAAGTCAGAGGATTTTGTTGTGGGTGAGTTTGTCCGCATCCGGAGACCATTCAAGAAGGGTGGATCTAAATTCTATCCTGAAACTAAGATTGTTCAAGTTGACAAACATGCGGTGAAGGTAATTGGTGGGAAGTGGTGGAGCAAAAGGAGAGTTGCCAAAACGAAAAAATCTGATGTCAATATTTCTGATTCTTGTCAAAGTATTATTTCCACTGATGGTGGGGTAGTTAGTGGACATAACGTCTTTGATTTGGGTGTGTCTAATGAGATTCTTATTCCTGCTCAGGCGTGCCTATCCTTTACTGAGAAATTTAGCGGGCAAGAATGTAGTGCGGTATCCACTTTTGTCAATGATTCTCGTTGTTTGCCTGTAGTTTCTTCTGATGTGCATGAACCTTGTGTGGATCCTTCTTTGCGTGAAGGAACTCCCTGTTTGTCTGAGGTTTCATCTTGTGATGAAAGCATTACTCAAAGTGCACTTACTGATCCCTTGGTATCCATGCGAGGGAGAGTAAGATGTTTGCCTAAATATCTTGAAGTTTATATTATTTGATTTTCTTTATTTTCTTGTTTTCATTTTTGTATGTTCTTGTTTAGTTGTTGTTTGAAGGGGGAAGCTGTGTGTTATACCTGCTGCTCAGCCAGTGTGAATGTGCTGTGGAATGTTGGTGTGCATGGTGATGTAATGGAATGTGAGGATGCCTGGATGTGGAGAGTGTCAGTTGGAGTATGGGCTGAGCAGCAGGAAGGCTGCTCCTGGTGGGGCTCTACTTGTTAACATCTTACTTGAATAAAACTACCTGCTTAATACATGGACTACCTGACATCATCATTACCACATATTTTGGCAACGATTTTCAAAGAAACCTACGTGTGCAAGCGAACTGAGAGAGAGAAACTATAATCTTAACCTACAAGCAACTCCTTCATGAAGAACCTCCTATGAAAGTAAGTGCAATGTGTGTGTAACAGCAATCTGGCAGCTCTGAGCCCCACCAGTGAACTTAAGACCGGTCGGCCCCAAACCGGATGTGCCAGATCCTGCTGTGTCATCCTGGACTTGTCAGCTTTTCAATTCTGAAGATTTATCACTGCCATTTGTGTGGAGTGGGCTCCACCGAACAGCCTGACCTGCTGTCAATTGTACAAGGCCAACCGTCCGATGTATGGATTTTGGCAATAGGTTTTAATCAACTCGTTTTGTGGTGCTTGCAAACCCACAGTTCTACATCTGTGGTATGTACATGCAACGTTTTGCTGCGTGAGAACAGAGAAAAGTGTGTTTTTCCAACATGAATTCCTGCGCATCGATCTGTCAGCATACTGTTAGTGGAACTTTGCAATTGACGCTATGGAATTGGCTCACAGCGCTTTTGTGGTATCTACCTTGTGTGTTTATCAAGGGCTGGCGATTGCAATACACGCTTGGTCAGTTTGGCCTTGGCATTTGCGGTCTATTGGAGCCATCGCTGTGATCTCTAATCAAACTCGGGTGAATTTAGGTGGTTTTTTTTCTTCAAAATCCACTACTACAAGTTGCCTCCCCGTTTAACTGTTTCCCAAGGGTTTGAATTTACAATACGGCGCGTGTACTCACCATTGTTACGGTGTCACGCGTGTCTCGTGTGAGGTCTCCAGTGACGTCCCTGGTATTACGCAGCTTTTCTGCTGCTGCTGGATGCTATGCAGCTTTGTGGTGCCGTGAGCCATCCGGCGCAGCGTAAAGTACGTGCCGCCATCTTGGGTTTGGCAGCAGCCCTCCTTTTGTTTGCCATTCAACGCGTTTCACGGTTGTTTGCCGTCTTCTGTGACACCACGCAAGCAGAGGGGTAAAATTTGCCTAGTATGGCATATCCGGTGCAGCGCTATGTACAAGCTGCAATTTTCCTTCGGTGCAGTCGGTTTGGCCGTGGCAGATCCAGATTTCAGGTCACTGGGTGCATTGGCCGTGGCAGATCCAGACTTCAGGTGTCTGTGTGCAGCTTTCACCCTGCATGCATCGTCAGCAGTCCTGACTCCAGCTCGAGCCTGTATCTGAGGTGGGACGTTTGCCTGGCATTTCTATGCTAACAAGCTGCAGCGTAAGGGATATTAATTTTGGACAAGCTGCGGGACACGCTTCATTAAACACCCGGTGCAGGATTTTCACTGCTGACAAGTTCAAGACTGCATGTTTTGTACTTATGCATTGTACTTTGTTCATTCATCTTTGCTCAATCCGCTTGCTGCATTGCTTTTATGACCAGTATGAAGGCACAATGTTTGCTAAACATGGGGTGCACATATCGTGAGTGTGTCCAGACTATTACTACTCGGGTGAGAGTTAGCTCACCGGCGAGGGTTACATGTTTCTTGGTGTTACTAATGGATGATGATACCATGTGGAGTTATTTTGTGAGTGGATTTTTTTTTCAACTCTGATTGTGGCTTTATTACTTGTTGGGTGTGGTTTGTTCCACACTTACCACCCTTACTACGGGTAGGGGTGAAGGGCAATGCAAATGCCGTGTTTTTTTTGGGGTCGTGTGGCAGTGTGAAGCCACAGTACATTGTATTTTAGAGTTTTTTCACACGTACCATCCTTACTTCGGGTTTGGGTGAAAGGCTAGTTAAAGCCAGATTTGCGAAGAGTGTGTGTGTTTTTGTTAGTGTGTGCTGTTTTCTCGTACTACTTTATTGGGTGTATCGTTGTGTGCTTTTACATGTTCCGTGTGGAGCGTCTTTTCACACGTACCACTCTAACTTCGGGTTTGGGTGAAGGCCTGAGTTGAAGCCAGATTTTGAAGAGTGAGTGTTTTTCCTAGTGATTGCTATTTCTCTTACTATTTGATTGGGTGTAGAGTTGTGCACTTTTACATGTTCCGTGTGGAGCGGAGCGTCTTTCCACACGTACCACCCTAACTTCGGGTCTGGGTGTAAGGGCAATTTTCTTGCCGTATGTTTCGTGTGGAGTTGTGTTCCACACGTACCACCCTTACTACGGGTAAGGGTGAAGGGCAGCTTTTATGCCGTTTGTTTGCTGTGGAATGATTTTTCCACATTTTCTAAGGTTTTTTTTTATTGCTCTTGTTTGCATGGTTCCCTACCGTGCCTCGCAGTCGGTACCCTTCGTACCACTTTCTTGTTGGCCTGCCCAGCCAGCTTGTTTTTGGTATCTGGGTTTGGTTTGTGTTTTGTGGTGTGGTAGTGTGTGCGTTTTCTTGGTTTGGTTAAAAAGGGAGATGATGTGTGTATATGCCTTTTATTATCTTTATGGTTTTCTTTGCTTGTATTATTTTATCTATTGTTGTACACATGCATGAAATGTTTCCATCTTTTATCTTCATGCTTTCGCATCAGCACGTTGCTACAATGATTATTGTCTTGCATTTGTTCTGATGTCTTTGTTTTGCATGTAATAGTTTTATTGTCATCCTTTGCATGCACTATTTTTAATGACTCCTTTGTCATCTGTGTAAAGAAAGGAGATGTGTTTTACCTGCTGCTCAGCCAGTGTGAATGTGCTGTGGAATGTTGGTGTGCATGGTGATGTAATGGAATGTGAGGATGCCTGGATGTGGAGAGTGTCAGTTGGAGTATGGGCTGAGCAGCAGAAAGGCTACTCCTGGTGGGGCTCTACTTGTTAACATCTTACTTGAATAAAACTACCTGCTTAATACATGGACTACCTGACATCATCATTACCACAGTGTGTTATAACCTTATGTTTCTTCTCTGTTGTTATGGTCGTGGTGCATGTTGCATCATAGCCTTCACTAGTTACCTAGGTGATAAGAATGCCAGCTTCTTGGAAGCTCCAGTGGAGTCAGTTGCTACTGTGGGCTGATGATGGGAGCTGCTTTGTGAGGGTTCTTGATGCTGTCTTCCTGCACTTAAGAATAAACCTACACTTCAACCTTTCCTCCTACGTGGACTACCTTCTTTAAGATGTAACAGTGTTACATTATGCCCTCTCGTTTTTGTCCTTTTCTTGTGTATCTCTATTGTCTCACTAAGAAGTAGAAGCAGCTCTGAAAATATAATACCAGTAACATGGCATCAACCAATTTAATATAGTGAATGTGTCAGACTCCCAACTGCTTGCATGCCGGTGCAGAGTTGATTGTATATTAGGTGGGGACTGTTCCAGTCAGACTTGTATCGTTCACTGTGGACCCCATCTTACCGCTCCTCTCCCTTCTTATCCTCCTTTAGTATTTTACCTTTGCTTCTTCATTTCTCTCATATTCACCATGACTATTTGTTGCTGGCGAGGAAAGGCCTGAAGGACTCACTTCTAGGCACTGGCTCTCCTCTGCAACCCCTGTGTCAGCTCTCTCTGAACCAAAACAAAGCTGTTCAGTGGTGGGACTGAAGGATGAAGACAGGTAAAACTATAATACAGCTTTATCTCAGATATTGAGACATGATGGTCTGACACCATTATCATTCAAGCGATGGAAGGCTGAGCCACCAGCCTTGATCACATTTCAAGTAATGCTCCTGTTATTTACTGGTAATCTTCATTACTCCGATGAAAAGGGTAATTAGGAATTGCTGTTTCTTTAAAATCTTGCCTGAATTTCAGGTAGCCCATGTTGCCTTTACAAAAGAATCATCCCCAAAGTAAGAAATGCTCTAATTAAAAAGCCGTAAGCTGCCATCGTTATTCAGGAGAGATTTAATTACGAGGTGATACTTTTTTGTACTTATCAGGTTCATTGGATAAGATAAGTACATCACTGACATGAGCATATTCGTACAAGATCTGCCATCTGTCCATGTGATAATTATTATACATCATTCACATATACGCTCCTTCTCCTATCTTACTGCCAAGCCCTGGAACGACCTTCTCTTCCACCTCCAAACAGCATCCTCTCTCCCGTAATTCAGAAAAGGACCTAAGACCTTGCTTTTCGACTGAGCCCAGCAAGAACCTACCACCTCAATAACCTTAAGGGTGATTAGCCGTGCTTTACAAAGCCCGATTGATTGATGCAAAAAGGAATATATTTTCTTTTGTTACTGAGAAGCAATTGATCATTCGGTTATGCATGAAATATTGAATTCTCTCATATTTGGAGGTAACTTAGGTATGATCTTTTTGTGCCCAAATAATCTACATCACACTCAAGATAGAAACTCTCAATCCTAGATCTCAGGGTCCTTTTAAGTTGCTTTTGTCACTGGTAGGATCATATAAATTAGACTGTAGACCTAAGAGTAGTATTTTGCTATCCCTTTTAACATGGTAATAAAATGCTAATGCTTTAAGCAGAGGCTTGAGAGTGTGTTTTGTGGAGTTCTGACTGAATCATAAATTGGTATAAAAAATGCATGAAGAGCAACAGCATATGCAGACTGGAAAGGCAGCTCTAATCTTATTGCCTAGATGGGTAAAGAGGAGGCTGAATTTAATAGTTCTTTGCATATTGGCCCCTCAATTACATTAAGATCAATCCGATTCTAAGACTAATAGATCAAAGAACCATGATACAAAAATTGGGTCAGATTTCTATTTAAATTGTTATAAGACTAATTCTTCAAAAATTTAAATTTTTCATTCCATAGTTATTACTTGGGAAGTTTTTCTTTCAAAGAAAACATGAAAACAGACAAACCTTTGACAGAATAATTTGAAAAATTGAAAAAAAGAGGAAACAGGATAGGAAAGGATGAGGACAGCAGAAAATAGCAGGGAAATAGAATAAGGGTAGGAAGAGGAAAATAATAGAGAAAAAACAAAAGAGAAAGAAAAAAACATGGTGGAAAACACAAAAAGGAAGCGGGGAAGGCAAAAAGAAGCAAACATTGGCAAAGGCAATATTTCTCACCTGTAAAACCTATTCATTTTGGCAATGCTTTCTTTTTTGTTCCAGATGGCTGCAGCAAATGCATGTGAATTCTTTGTGGTGGCCAACTTTGAATGTGGTAGTTAAAATATAACAAAATAGATTAAAAGATGGCTATAGTGAATGTGGGCGCATCTGTAGTGGCCATGTTTGAACTTATAAAATTTTGAAGGACTCAACTTCCCTCTATCTAACCATACTTGACCGCAAACGCCCTGAAGAAGCCCCAGGCCCTTTGGCTACTGTAATGGGGCGAAACACATGTTGGCTATCAGCTGTTCACATCCTATTTTGAGGATATTGATTGTCCTTCACGCCACCCTGAAACAAAATAAAATAAATTGGTATTGATACCAAGGAACGCTTTTGATTACTTGTACTCATTCAAACACTTCTAAATACGTTTGAATTATAATGGGGAAGGGGTTTCCTCATTGTTGGGAATGAGTACAGTTCTTCAGATTAACTCTATTAGTAGTGGTGTGCCAAGACCTCGGACCGTTTTTCCCCTACCACTGATCGCAATGGAGAACATGCCCCAGCTCACAGGCACTGACCGTGATTGGCTGTGAGAGTCCGGGAGCCTGGGTGCTTCTGGTGCAGGCAAGGACGGAGGAGAGGCGTGCGGCAGTGGCGGTAAGTTTGTTTTATTTATTTTTTCACCCCCCCGCCCCACCACCTCTGTTCCGAGGAAACCACCACTGCTTTAGAGAGTCGCAGGATGGTCAAAGCAATACCATGATTCTGGTATTTGCATTACCAAAACCGGCAATCATGTTATTACCATTAATTTATATTTTTAAAGGGCAGGTATATGCAGAAATGGTAGTTTTATTTATTTTTCTGTATTTTAGGTTCCAGATATAGCCCCCAGTTTTTTTTTTCTTCTCACAGAGAGGTAGTATTATAACGTTTCTTGATGCAGTACTATCACTATTCTCTAAACATTCAGTGGTGGTAGCTCCAGTGCTACCACCAATGTCACCTGGGGCTCCTGATGCGAAGTGGCATCTTGGTTAAGGGTTTCGGATGGCCGAGCCAGCTGAAGCTCAGCTATCACAAACCCAGTGGTTCACTCACGTCGAATTGATGCAGGAACTGTGAGCTGGACTGGTCTGCCAATTTATTGTGGACTTTCTCCTCTGACATACGGTAAATAAGGCCCCAACTCCTGCATTTTATGATTTTTCTGTGTGCTGTTTTTCAAATGGTTTTAAGTTTTATTTACATTTGTATTGATACTTTTTATTTGCCCTGAAAATCATTGAGTTTTAGTGCTTTTATATAAAAAATGAATGGAGACGTTTACAATCCATATGTTAGACTGCGACTACAAAAGCTAGAAACGTCCATGTAAGCCACATCCAAAAACTGCAATATCCTCTAGCCCGGATTTACTAACACGTTATGCCAGGTTTGAGTCACAAAAGTGTTGTATTGGGATTTACTTTCCAGTTAAAAATTGCTGCACTGCATTGCACGAAAATTTGTAAGTATGGCCCATAGTGTATTTTTTGCTCTGTACCCAATAATGACATCACAGACCTCACAGACACTGACACATAGTGCTGAAAGTTAAGATGGCAGCCTGAGAATGGTTGTGGACAACACACTCCACAGGCCAACCAGGAAAATAATCCACGCTGTGCTGTGACCCATGGCCAGATGGGTCACTGCACATGAAAAGCTTGTTGGGAATAGTGCACACGGTGTCCTTGAAAACATCATATGGTCCAAATAGAGACAAAAGTGAATGCTGGTCATACCATCAATTAATTAAATAATACGTCTAGGTAAATATGTAGCCAAACATCATGAATCTAGTGGGGGGCATATGAGAGGGAGCACCAACAGACACCACTGACAGGAACATAAAACTTGTTGAACCCTAAACTAGGCTACTGGGAAATAAGTATGGTCACACACACCACACTTTGCAACAGAAAAGATAGAAAAGGTAGAGGATTAGCCATTCTTTACCGGGAGTCGTTGGTTGACTCCTTTTCCCCCTCCACTCTGTCGGTTCGCGAAGCACTATCTTTCAGTTTTCAGCTAAGTGCTCAACAAAATTTTAAAGGTATTTTAGTTTATCGACCGCCAGGCCTGAGAAGTCCTTGCATAGATAATCTTCAAATTCTTCTAAATGATGGGTTGGCAGCCTCCAATCTGACAGTGATGGGGGATTTTAATTTTCATCTGGAATCTACTATAGAGGCAGATACAGTAAACTTTCTGGACCTAATGGAGAGTTTTGGGCTCCCACAACTGGTGAAGGCACCCACCCATAAAGGGGATCATACGCTAGATGGGATTTTCTCCAATAATCCCCACATCGCGGTTAAAGAAATTTTACCACTTACCTGGTCTGATCATTCGCCCATTTTATTTAATATCGGACTAATAGAAACTGTCCATCAAACTGGGGGGGCAGTAAAGAATAGGTCAGTCAGAGCCTGGAATAGGATTAACCAACAGAAATTCCAAGCAAATTTAATTAGTTCACAGCCAGAGTATGGGGAAGACGTAGATAATAATGCCAGCTCCTACAACGAATGCTTGGAGGTAAACATTTCCTCCTCAGTGCCTTTGGTCTCTGTGCGCGTACGGCGCAATCATCCTACAGCCCCTTGGTATTCAGAAAGGAAGGTAAACTAAATTGCAGAAAACAAGAACGCATTTGGAGAACAGCTTATGAGCTCATAGAGAGACATAAATATAAACAGACTCTTAGCAATTATAAAGAACTGAGGGAGGGAGAAAAACCTGTACTTCTCTCAAAAGATAGAAAGTGCGAAGAATTCCTCTAAGGAATTGTTCGGAACTGTACTGTCCCTTACCTCTGCACACATTTCAGAGATTGTGCCAACCCAATCTTTGTGTGATAAGATAGCCACACATTTTGTGTATAAAGTAGAGAGTACTTTTAATGAAGTAGATAGCCGCAGATCTAGGGAGAAACTAGTTACTCTGGATATTGAGCCGGTAGTGGCTAGATTAGCAGGGGAGCCAAGTTTCGGAAAGTTTATTGATCTCGATAAAGCACAAATAATGGATTTAATGGTAAAAAACAAATCTGGATCACCTAGCAACCCCTGCCCGGTGGCTGTGGTGAAAATGGCCCAAGAAGTAGTGGCAGATAATTTCGTAAGAATTATCAATTTAAACTTTAAGATAGGAGTTTTCCCAAAGATGTGGAAAGCAGCCTCAATTCGGCCTATCATCAAAAAGCCCAATTTTGGATCCGGAGGACGTAAACAGCTATCGTCCCATATCACAACTACCCTTCCCTGCCAAGATCATGGAGAGAGCCATGAACACACAGCTTGGGGAATACATTGATGCACACACGTGGTTAGATGAGTAGCAACATGGTTTTAGAGCTGGACACAGCACCGAGTCAGCTTTAATCAAATCGGTTGAGGAAATCAGGGAAGCATTGGACAATGGTGGGAAGGCTGCCCTCATATTATTAGACCTGTCGGCGGCCTTCAATACTGTCAATTATGCTATTTTGATAGAGCGGTTAACAGCAACGGAATGGCACTTCGCTTGCTAGAATCGTTTCTGGAGGATAGGATACTCTGGGACCTACTCGACTCAACCTCCCCTGACGTCGCATTCCTGACGGAGACCTGGCTGAACCCCTCCTCGGCACCCGACATCGCCATTGCCATCCCGGAAGGCTACAAGATCTCCCGCAGGGACCACACCAACAGAGTAGGAGGAGGAATAGCCATCGTCCACAGGAACACTCTCAGAGTCTCGACCAACAACGACGACACCCTCAGCACCGCCGAACACCTGCACTTCCAGATCCACACCGACCCCAACACCACCCTCAGAGGAACCCTCGTCTACAGACCCCCCGGACCCCGACCACAGTTCAGCGACTCCATCGCCGACTTCGTCAGCCTTCACGCCCTCGCCTCCACGGACTACATCCTCCTCGGGGACCTGAACTTCCACCTCAAGAACAACAACGACACCAACTCTACCACCCTGATCGACAACCTCGCCAACCTCGGACTCAGACAACTCGTCACATCTCCCACCCACTCCGCCGGCCACACGCTTGACCCTATCTTCTCCGCAAGCTCCCACGTCACCTTCAGTCACACCACCGAACTCCACTGGTCCGACCATCGCTGCATCCACTTCACCTTCCAGAAAGCCACCACGCACCACCGCACCCAACTGATGCCTCGCCGCCGCTGGAGCAAAGTCACCGAAGACCAGCTAACCACCACCCTAGCCCGGCGCCCTCCCGCCGACCCCACCGACCCCGACACTGCCGCCCGCAACCTCAGACAGTGGATCGACGACTGCGCCAACACCCTCGCCCCGCTCAAGAAACCCTCCAACAGCCACACTAGCAAGAAAGCCAGCTGGTTCACTGAAGACCTCCGGACCTCCAAGCAAACCTGCCGAAAGCAGGAGAAGAACTGGCACCGCGAACAAACACCGGACAGCTAAACAGCCCACAAGAACGCCACCCGCAGACACCATCACCTCATCAGATCCGCCAAAAGGGCCTCCTTCAAAGACCGCCTAGACAACAACGCACACAACAGCAAAGAGCTCTTCAACATCGTGAAGGAACTCTCCAACCCCAGCTCCAACACCAACGACATCCCACCTTCGCAAGACCTGTGCAACTCGCTGGCCACCTTCTTCCATCGCAAGATCGCTGACATCCACGACAGCTTCAACACCACGATCGCCCCGACAACCACTGAGATCTCCGCCCCCACGACCAACATCCGCACCAACCGCCTGCTCTCCTGGACCAACATAAACGACGACGACACCATCAAGATCATGAACACCATCCACTCCGGATCTCCGTCAGACCCATGCCCACACCACATCTTCAACAAAGCCAGCACCGCCATCGCACCCCATCTCCCGGAAAGCGATCAACATCTCCTTCAAGACAGCAACCTTCCCAGAAAGCTGGAAGCACGCCGAGATCAACGCCTTACTCAAGAAACCCAAGGCGGACCCCAAGGACCTCAAGAACTTCCGGCCCATCTCCCTGCTCCCGTTCCCGGCGAAGGTCATCGAGAAGACCGTCAACAAACAACTGACCCGCTACCTCAAGGAGAACAGCATCCTGGACCCGTCCCATTCCGGGTTTCGCAGCAACCACAGCACCGAAACTGCCCTCATCACCGCCACCGATGACATCAGGACCCTGCTAGACAACGGAGAGACCGCGGCCCTCATCCTCCTGGACCTGTCAGCCGCCTTCGACACGGTTTGCCACCACACACTACGCACACGCCTCCACGATGCCGGAATCCAAGAGAAGGCCCTGGACTGGACCACCTCCTTCCTCTCCGGTAGAACACAGAGCGTCCGCCTCCCCCTTCCGCTCTGAGGCCACCGAGATCATCTGCGGCATACCCCAGGGCTCATCCCTCAGCCCAACGCTGTTCAACATCTACATGGCACCACTCGCCCACGTCGCCCGACTGCACGACCTCAACATCATCTCTTACGCCGATGACACCCAGCTGATTCTCTCCCTCACCAAAGACCCCCACACCGCCAAAACCAACCTCCATGAAGGAATGAAGGCCATCGCCGAATGGATGAGGAACAGCCGACTGAAGCTGAACTCTGACAAGACGGAGGTCCTCATCCTCGGTTCCACCGCCTCGGCCTGGGACGACTCCTGGTGGCCGACCGCACTGGGAACAGCTCCAACACCCACCGACCACGCACGCAACCTAGGAGTCATCCTCGACTCCACCCTCTCCATGACTAAGCAGGGCAACGCCGTCTCTTCCTCCTGCTTCAACACCCTCCGCATGCTCCGCAAGATCTACAAGTGGATCCCCACCGAAACGAGAAGAACGGTCACCCAGGCCCTCGTCAGCAGCAGGCTGGACTACGGAAACGCCCTCTACGCTGGAGCCTCAGCCAAACTCCTGAAGCGGCTGCAACGCATCCAGAACGCCTCTGCACGCCTGATCCTC
Organism: Calotriton arnoldi; assembly: GCA_963921515.1. Classification (NCBI taxonomy): domain Eukaryota; kingdom Metazoa; phylum Chordata; class Amphibia; order Caudata; family Salamandridae; genus Calotriton; species Calotriton arnoldi. The sequence goes on along the minus strand of CAWUFW010012316.1, from coordinate 90,479 downwards.
GACATCCCCCGCCGCAGCCACATCACCCCTCACCTGAGAGACCTGCACTGTCTCCCCGTCAACAAGAGGATAACCTTCAAGCTCCTCACCCACGCACACAAGGCTCTCCACAACACCGGACCTACGTACCTCAACAGACGACTCAGCCTGTACACCCCCGCCCGCCAGCTTCGCTCCGTCGACCTCACCACAATCCCCCGCATCCGAAGAGCGACCTCCGGCGGCAGATCCTTCTCCCACCTCGCCGCCAAAACCTGGAACACCCTCCCCATTCACCTACGGCAGACCCAAGACCTGCTGACCTTCAGAAGACTTCTCAAGACCTGGCTCTTTGAACAGTAGCAGCACCCCTCCCCCCCCCCAGCGCTTTGAGACCCTCACGGGTATGTAGTGCGCTCTACAAATGCTATGATTGATTGATTGATTGAATTTGTGGCCATCGAGCCATATAGGTTCCACTCCGTTCCAACTGCCTTGTGGAGTACCGCAGGGCTCCTTGTTGAGCCCTACTCTTTTTAATATATACATAGCAGCACTGGCTCCAGTTGTAAGATCTTTCAGTTTTGCATTAACCTCTTACGCTGACAACACACAAATCATAATAGCAGTCACAGATCAACCTGATTCTTTGAGTAGGCAATCAATGACTCCATGTCAGCAGTAAACAACTGGATGAGCTTTAATTGTTTAAAGCTAAACACCAATAAAACAGAGGTTGTGCTGTTTGGGAATGATCCCTCCTTTTGGTCCCCTAGCTGGTGGCCAGCTAACCTAGGCAAACTACCCAAGCCAGTCGAAAAAGGTTAAAACTTCGGGATGATAATAGACAACAAGCTATCTTTTGGGAGTCAGATTAATGCTCTGGCCTCATCTGTCTACTTTGTTATGAGGAAAATTAGGATGATTTTAACATTTATCCCAGCAAATACCCAAAGGCTGGTGGTTTCAGTTTTGGTATTGGCAAGACTGAATTATTGTAACGGTCTATATCTCAATCTTAGGCCCAATAGTTTAGGAAACTACAGGTACTACAAAATACAGCTGCCAGAGTATTATCCCGTACTCCCAAACATGTTTCAGTTAGGAAGGTTATCAAGCAGTTTCACTGGTTACCAGTAAACGAGAGGATCCAGTTTAAGGCTTTGTGCTTCGCCTACAAAGCCTTGCATAAACAAGGCCCGCAATATTTTGGACAGAAATGCAGATGTTACATTCCAGATAGGACATTAAGATAATCTAGTTTGAATCTCATGGTGGTACCAAAATTTAATAGAAAGAAATGGGGTGGCAGACGTTTCTACCTCGGGACCGTGAAGATTTGGAACTCACTTCCGCTATCCATTCGATCTGCTACCTCCCTCCTCAAATTTAGACATGAGCTGAAAACATTGCATTTCAGTACATCTGATTTCTGGTAAAAGAAGCCTATCTAAACCTTTCGATCTTTGGTTAGCGCCAGGACACCGTTTGGTAACAGTGCGCTCTATAAATCCCCCTAACATTAACATAACATTAACATTAACAGAATCTCTGGTGGAGTCTGCACTATTCCGGAAGGCAGTGACTGCAGTGAATGAAGGTAAGTCTTTTGATGACTCATATAGAGGTAATTGTGTGATAGCTAGCTGTGTGGGAGTGATGATAGCAAGCCCATGATGCAAGAACATGTATCAGTGATATGGCCTGTAGGCCATGCTACATTTTATTGCCTATTTTATTTTGCCTTAGCTCATCAGATGCATAAGGCATAAAAGTGGCACGCAGGAAGCAAATGTTACACACCCTCATAACATGTATTTGTAAAGCACACGTTCACTCTTTGGGGCACCTTGGAAGTGAATCACGTATTTATTGCTATCCACCTGAATGGTAATCACCATCAGGATTTAAACTTGTGACCATGAGATAAAACACAGATTGTGGGGGTGGGGGGCAGTGTGTGCGCGTGTGTGCCTGTTCATGTGTGTGTGTGTGTATAAATGTCTCCAGGTTAGTCAATTTTGCAATTCATCCCTTACAGTGGCATGCTACTTCTTGCAGATATAATCCTTATCAATGCAATGAAAAAAAGTGATGCTTGGAATGCTTGAATTAAACTCAGCCGCTGGCAATTATTCTGGGCCACGTTCCAATCTGTTGTTTTTTTGCCCACCACGCCACCTCAGGCAGGAACCAGCCATATGGAAATCAGTGTTGGTCCTGTACCAATGGCAATTATCCAGCTCGAACTGCCAAACCAGGTCTCACCTGAAACAGAACACCAGCAAACCCAGGCCAGCAGCACCTGGTAAATACAAGAAACAATGGTACTGGTGTTTAAGGATATCGCCCCTTCCCAGCGGTTGAAGTGCATAAAAAAAGTACGGTAACTGTGATCCTGAGTGCAATTGGGGTGGGGGCAGTCAGAGTGGGGGTGGTGGCAAAGACGTGATTAAAAAGAACAAAATTATCTGAAACCATTTTGTTGGTTTTCCCCTTCAGGTAACTGCTGATAAATAACGCACAGACCTTCAGTAAAAATAACTGAAAGTTAAACTAACCGCTGGGAAAAGTAAAGCCAGAAAGTCACAATACTGAATCCTGGTTGGCGCTGTGAGGAATAGTGATTTGTGAATTTTTAGTGCTACACTAGGAGGTCTCAACCTGTGACAGAAAGTACTGTGAATATGTAAGTCATTATTTTAAAACTGTATTACACACACAGTACACGGTCTGGTGTGCCAAATGTACAAAAAGATTTAGTGCTTAAGATAAAAAGTGTTTTCAAAATACATATTTAAATAATATGCAATCCGTCTGAACCGTGTGCAATTATTTTTTATAAGTGCCCAATAAAAGGATGCACTCCAGAGCTCAGCTGGTAACACCCTTACATTACCGCTCAAAAACAATAAATCTTTGTCACCATGAAGCTTCAAGTGACTTCATCAATTAAAGCTTAGTCTGGCTCCCAAGCAGCCTTTATATTTGCTGATTAACCAATGCATTTACATTCTTTCAAGTAGGAGGCACCCTGGTGAGAAGGCTTGTTTCTTCTTTTGCTCACCGCTGCTCTGTTGGCTTAACAGCACAGGAGACACCCTCCTTCTCCTCACTTTTTAAAATCAAGCATTGGCAAAGCCAATAGGTCTCGCCTTTGCGAGAGGTTCTAATTTTGTTTTTTCTATTCTACAGTCGTTGTGTGGCTAGTAAGTGTAGATTTTTTATGTTTGTGTCAATAAAATAGTCTTTAATGTTTTGCTGATTAAGTGATGTATGGTGGATGTTTTGTCTGCCTCGGTAGACCTATTGACTTTGCAAATATTTTTTGTCGATGTTACCCAGCTGAAGCATTGATGCCCTGCACTACCTTAATGGCATTGGAAACCATTACTGCAGATTACATAATCTCCATTTAGCACGCATTCAGTGAATTGTAGTACATACTTCTATTAATCTGTTTGAGCAGAGCACACAGAGGCTTGGTCCTTTCAGTAGGAGAGCTGGTCTTATTTTAGCCTATTTCAGTATAGAAGTTATATGTATAAGGTATTTATATATAAACCGAATTGAAAGGCAGCGGAGCTTTGTATATTTTCAAGGCAGAGCCATCACAACATATGATAGAAGTGGTTGCTGGTTTGTGGAGTATTGCTGATGCGGTTTGATGAAAAAATGTGAATCAATGTCTGTAAATCAATCACCTCTTGCAGCATCGTCTATGCGCAACCCGTCAGCGAACTTGAGTCATGTGACGCAGTGCAAAGTAGATGAAGTTGACTGCTCACACAACTGCTTTCCTTGCTCGTGACCGTTAACTTTTGGAACACGCAGGGTAGCCGCAAGACTGTGCACTAACGTTTTTTTTTATAAAATACATGGCTGTAAAGTTTAGGGTTTGCTTATGTGGTTGCGATAATTACTGTTAATACACTGTGCCTCTGTTTGATGATTGGCAGTCTCACATGTGCGTGTAGCTCTCTATTGGAGGCAGTTGTAACGAGGGGCTGGGAAGTGAAAGCGGGACCAGAGGTGAGGAGACGGAAAGAGTGGTCGATGATGAAGGGGGCAAGCAGCGATGAGGGAGGGGTGGGTGGATGAAACAGTCCCCCTCGGAAAACAGCAAATGTGATGAGATAAGGACAAGATTTATGGGCAGTTTACTGAAACAGCACTAGGATCATCACTACTACAAAGAAACAAAAGGGAACTTTCCTAAAACACAGGCTGAAAGAAACTAAAAAAATAGTGCGCACACATGAACTGAAATAGACAAAGGTAAACGGTCTGTTTGATAAAATACAAAGCTGTTACAGTTTGGGTTTGCATACATGGTTGCAATAATTATTAATAATGCATTGTGCCTCTGTGTGATGATTGGCGGTCTCACGTGTGCGTGTAGCTCCCCACTGGAAGCAGTTCTAGCGAGGGGCCGGGAAGCTAAAGAGGGACTCAGAGGGGAGGAGACGGAAAGAGCGGCTGACGATGGAGGGGCAAGCAGCAATGAGGGAAGGCGTGGGTGGAAGGAACAGGCACCCTCAGAAAAAAGCAATTGTGATGAGATAAGGACAAGATTTACACAGCTGTTTACAGAAATGATGCTAGGAACATCAACACTGCAAAGAAACAAAAGGGAATCTTCCCAAAGCATGGGGTGAAAGAAATGAAAATAATAGTGCTCATACACGTACTGAAATAGACAAAAGTTAAAGGATACAAATAATAGGCCACTGCTCCGTGGTAAGGAGCAAGACACAAGAAGGAGGGACAAAAACACACATCACTCACATAGAAACAAGCTTTTGTGAAGGACACAGAAAGAAACTAATTAAAAGGAATGGGTGGGCTGTAAGCCCACATAGTGGATAAAGCATGTCTCGAAGAGACATCGCACGCACTGTCCAGACGAGACCTAAAAGGTATGGGAACTGTTTTTGTAAAAATATAAAAGAATGGACACATCATTGCCCATAGATCCTTCACACTTCGAGCTCTGACCCTACCTCAGACAATGATTATTAACCTGCCAAACCTTCCTGTGAATTAGTTGGAGCACCAGACCATCAGAACTATACTCCACAGCAATAACAAATGTTCAGATCTGGCAACCTTATAATGATTGTCACCATATGATCATATAGGGAGAAGCAGTGGGCACCTTGGAGAGAAGCAGGGTCATGAAGAGTGGGGCTTTAGACGCCCCTGCTCTGCCCAGACACACCTACTTTCCCCATAGAAAGAATGAAATCATCTGGAGCCACCTCCCATGTCCTCGGGAGGATTTATTTGGAGACCAGATTTGCAAAATGTACACTCCTGAGCTGGAAACCTATTTTGTGCGAGGGCTTCCATGTCAGTTTGTGATAGTGGCTCTTCACTGGGTTGCAATGTGATGATTGAAGAAACCGTCTGTCAAATAGCAACACTGCATGAGTTGGTAGACCTGACTCTTGAATCTAAAGAGAGCTAGCTTGTGTGCTGCTGGAAGAGGGGCAATCAATGCCAACTCTTGTCACCTGGGCTGTTAGAAATGGGATTTCTGGTTGGCTAAGGTATGCACCTAAGCCAGGCAGAACCCACCACTCTAGTCAGGGTAAGGGAGTTACACACCCAACATAACCCCTGGTCACCCCCTCAGTAGCTTGGCAGAGCAGTCAGACTTATCCCAGAGGTAATGTGTAAAGTGTTTGCGCAACACACACACCAGTGACACAATAAATACACAACACACTGTTATATATAAAATATCTCATATATTGTATACAAAACATAGACCAAAACAACATAAACCAATAATCTCTTAGCCAACTGGGCAATTGTCATAACATCACAGTTAGCGCAATAAGATAAAGACTTATATGTTGCGCATGTCATAAAAACACTATCATTGACCATATTATGCAGATCCTGAAATGATACTCATTATCTCATCAAAGCAAGGCATAAAACGACATAAATCATAACATCAGGGCCTGACATGCAGCAGTTTGGAGAAAAACATAATGTCAGGATTCTCTGTCCAATTCCTCGGGGTCGTGCTGATGCTCAAAGGGGGCCCACCTCTGAACCACCCCAAGTCTGGAATAGCGTTATACACTCAGACTATTGGGGTAATTGAGCGGGGGAAGGACAGGGTAGGAACTGCGTGGAGGGAGATCTGTGAAGGTGACAAGAAAACAACGTAAGTCTTCTTTGGTCTGCTTTCCCTAACCCCCCGTCAATTATCACCTTACCATCTATTCCTGTACACTACAACCCCTACCTGAAACAAAGAAAAGTGAAACGATGACATCAGAAGAGAGCAGAGGGTGATGACATATTGCAGAACACCTTTCTAAATGAAAACATAAAACGAAAGAGAGCGCGTTATAAAGAAAGGTTTCTATTCTCCTCTAAGCCCTCACTGCATTCTATTTTTCTTACGGGAGTGAAAACACACCTACCAAGATCATGTGTCTCGTATTCTGTGATGCCAAGATGTGACCCCTCTATCCGATCTCTCTTCTGAAGGGACTAAAAATATAAAGAAAGAACAACCAAAATCACACAAATCAGAGGGTGTACTTTGGACCCTGGACAAACAAAGCTTGACTTCTTAAACCATTAGAGTGGAGCGCCCAGGAGTGTTAGCAGTCACACGATCCTAGCATCTTACCAGCAAGTGTAGGCTTCAAAGAAGAAATGTCAAACAATAAGCAAACACGGCTTGATATTAGCCCCTGCAATGTCTCGGAGCGTCTTTAACAAACAATGTCCACAAATCAGGGCTTTCCATAAGTAGACAGTATATGGAAATGTCAATGCCTGGAATATCGCGGGTGCTTACTTTCCCTGCATGAAACCGGAATGTAAATCTCGGTTTCTCCAACAAGGAACGAGCATCCCAAGCGCCTCGTCAGGCACCTAAACTTCCCTTCAAGAGACCGCGGTGAAACAGCGTGTCTCATCCAACAGGGGAGTCCGTGGAGATGAACGGAGAATTAATCTCCGTTCGGATTGTTACAATGGCGGCTCGGAAATGTGTGCGCTAGCACTCTTACCGCCTGGCTTGGCCTGCAGGTTCGTAGAAGGAATCCCAAATACGCATCCCGGGTAGAGAATAATCGGCGGCGCTTTCAGGCTTCCGCCGTATTTATTCTTTTTTCCGGCGAGGCGTCCGAGTCACGTGATGCGCGACTCACATTGCATGCCGGTAGGTGTAGTTTTGTGACGCGGGTGTCGCACACGGTCCGCGCAAGGGGGGCAGGCAGTGCACCAGCGTTCGTGATCCTGACACATAATATATGAATCACCATATCACCATAGAAGCAGTTGTCACATAGATACAGTGCACCTGCGCTTCTCTTCCAAGTTATGCGGAAACTTTGATTCCTAACGTGGGTACAGGTACACCTGCACGTCTTTTAGGGGCACTATGGTAATTTTGGAGCGAGTTCCTCGCTGAGGATTCCTCTCAGCGACCGGGGACCTCCATCGAGGTTTCACCCCGCAGTGCTGTTGAAGAACCAATGTCCGCAAGGTATGTCACCAGGTGGGTGGGGGGGGGGCACACACAGTCAATTATAGCGGGGAGACTCTCCTCCAGCAGACTCCATGGGGAGAAGGGCACAAACAAGGCAGCTGCCCACAATAACACGTGGCAACCATCGACTCAACATAGCCCCGCAGAATTGCCCTGCCGCTGTGGCAACGCGTCTGGGATCCTCTGGAGCCTCTTGGACTGGTGCTGTCACCGCAGAGACCAAGTGGAGCCGCTCAAACAATGGAGCTGCTGCGAGAAGCGCGGGATGGCCTCCGTGCAAGCACAGCACTGGTTTCCTTTGCTCAACACGCAGCTGCCGGTGTTGCGGGGATCCTGCGCACTTCCCCAAGACAAAGGCAGCTCCTCAGTTCACGCCCATCAGGATTAGTATGGTACGAGGGACCAACAGGACACGCCAGTCCCAGGCACTTTATACAGGGGAGAGCCCCAACTTCCAGGCGCTGGTGCAGAAAAAAGCAATCTCACGGGACGACGAAGTTAAGAGTGAGCACCGTGCCCCTTCCTCTCCTCAGGCACTACTCCTCGGGCAAACACAAAGTGTCCCTCATGCACCAAATCCTCCTGGTCAAAAGCGGCACTCCACACATGGGAGGGAAGCGCCAGCCTCCCGACTGAGCTGCAGCCAGAAGCGCTCACACAGGGAGACGGGGCTGAGATTGAGCACCGAACTCCCTCTTCTCAGGCGATTATAAAGCGCTAACCACACGCTATGTTTCTTCAATAAATAAAAAGCAAAAAGAATGAAGCGCTCACTCTGCGCTATTTTCTAGCACCAGGCGACATGCCCAGGGCAGCGCTCACCACGCGCTGCATGTGGGAAAAAAAAACAGGTACACGCTGATTGCTAACAAGTGCTTCACAGTAACATGGGTGGGGCAACCAAATGCACAAGCCCTTTGGGAGCACTGGGGGCACCAAAGCAGGAATGTAGGCTGCAGACCAGCACACAGAGTCTTTGTAGACAAACAGCCAGTCGTGCTTGTAGCCCAGAAGGCCACAGGTCAGCACAATAAGCAAGGGAGTCCTGGCAGCATAACAGTTCCTTCGGGCAAGGCGCAGTCTGTAGAGCCAGCAGTATCTGATTACAAGTCCCACGCAGTGTCTAAAACTATGGGGTCAGAGCCTCTGTACTTATACTCAAAATGTCTTTGGATCTGGGGGTAACTACAAAAAAACTTTAGAAGTGCACAACACCCCCATTCAATCCCAGCCCTGGCTCCAGACACACTACAGGGGGGTGGAGACAGCATTGTGAAAGGCAGTCACAGCCCTATTCAGGCATCAGTGACAACTCCTACTACCACTCTAGCTCAGGAAAACTCATCAGGATATGCGGGGCACACCTCAGCTCCCTTTGTGACTGTCCAGAGTGAATGTATAAACAGGCCCCTGTCAGTCTAAACCAGACGTTGATTGGAGTCAGGCTGCAAAACACAAAGAGTCATAAGCACACAGAAATGCCCACTTTTTAAAAGTACAAAAACTGGGGGGATAGGCCCAAAGGACCAGAACCAGATAGAGCCGTACTAAATTGAATACAAAAAGGAGAACCTGGCTCCGTTTGACGTTATGCTCTTATTAATTTGGAGCCACAAACAGTCCACTATCTTTTCTGTTTGAATGGAATTTTTATTAAACCATTCCTTTCTTTGCAATTGTTTATATTTACCAAAAAAACTTTTAGTTGCATGAGAAGTGAAGAGACACACATTTTTCAAATTAACATACAAAACATGAAAAATACTTATGACAATTCACAATAGACAGTGCATGAAATACTTATATACAAACACATTTATATACAAAAACGTTGGACTTTTGCATCATCACATCAGAAACTAGAATACTCTTATCGCTAATACTCTTATCGCTATCTTGTTTTTGGGGCCAAACATGTGCCTAACACGGGAAAATATTTAGAGTGTGTGCGTGGGGCATACTATTCAATACAAACCCCTCACGTCACAACAGGTTTATTCAAATCCTCTGTGTTGAAAAAAAGTGCTGACGCGTTTCAAGACCCAGTCCTCTGGTACCGGGACTCTCATCAGGGCTTCATGTTAATGGTCAGCGATTTCTAAAAAACATAAATGAATGATGCAAGCTCCACATCAGTGAAAACGAAAAATAAACACTACTCGCCTTAAAAATGCTTCATTCAATTTTCTGTACCTGATTGCCTGATTCTCGGACAGAGCTGCTGCTCTGACTCCTATTTGCGTGGTAACCAGAATTTCTCAAAGGAAATTACTGCAGTGCGCTTCGTAATTTATGCCCGGGGGAATTTCTACAAAACATTAAAATGATTGTGTCTATTTTAGTAATTTTAATTACATGGACATTGGGCAACTCGACGGGACAAGGTTAAAAAGTAACTTTCAAATGTTCCCGGGTTGCTCAGAGGCAGGCGTCTATTTCTGTATTCATCCCATCCCTACAAACAAATGTGAGACATATTACTGAAGCCATAAACTTGTTAACGATATTATAAACATGCTAGATTCCAGAATGAAGCGCACTTACTGTTTTTAAGTCTGAGCACATCCATATTCTAAATCCGATATGAACCGCAACTTCACTGTCAGCTAGGCATTCCCCGTGTGAACACTTTCTGTATTTTTACCCTATGGATCATGGGAAAATGTTTTGGACCAATCACATTGAAGTTCAGGTCCCATTGTGGTTAAGACCGGAATAGTGCATTCTGGGACATGCAGTTCTGAGCTATACTCTTGAAAGTTCTGTCATCCCATTCAACCCAGTGACTGCACTGTTAAACTTTAGAATTAGGTAAGGTTCTTTTTGTAGCAACGCATTGTCGATGTCTATCAGACGTTTGGTTGTATCCAGACCTGACAAGACTGTAAACTTAAAGTCTCTTTCACTGTGCAAGTTATCCATGAAGTGTTGTACCATTGGTGCAGTAACCACCTTCTTTTTGATCCTGGAACGATGTTGCGTGATGCGCTGGTTGATCTGCTGATTTGTCTTGCCAATATATAATTTCTCACAGGGGCAAAGTATCGCATAGATAATATTCTTGGATTTGAAATTCGTGAATTCAGAATGACGCCATTTAATGTCTTTGTGTGAGAACTCAATCTCCTCTATTGTGGAGTCACATGCAGCACAAGTTCCGCATTTGTGATGCTCCTCAACTGGTTTTAATTGCCATTGTGTCCTTAGATTTTGTTTGCTTAGCGATGGAAAAATGTCAGCTCTCACAATCTGCTGGCCAATGCTCCTGTTTTTCTTCATGGCAAAGAGTGGTTTCGGGAATGGACACTCCAGGTTTTCCAACAGGTGCCAATTTTTTAACACAATTTGTTTGAATTTGTTGGTATCTGGACTGAAAGTTGTAACACAAACCAATCTTTCCAATGGTGGTTTGATTTTCTTTTGTAGCAAATCATCTCTAGGCGTGTACCACGCTCTTTTTATTGCATGCTTGAGTAGTTTCTTAGGATATCCTTGCAAGATCATCTGTTCCTTGAAGATTTCTGCATGCTGTTCATAATCAGATTTTCTTGAGCAGTTTCTCCGTATCTGCAACAGTTGCCCATACAGCAAGTTTTCTTTCAGGCTCCTTGGGTGAGCACTTCTGTGATGTAGAATAGTATTCTTATCAGTAGACTTTATGTGTAAAGTGGTTGTCAATCTTTTCTCATTGGGGGACACCTCCATGTCAAGGAACGTCAGGCTCGTCCTGCTGGTGTTCAAGCTGAATTTAATGTCCTCATGGCGCGTGTTAAGCCAACCATAAAAGCTTTCTAACTCTTCCTTGGACCCACTCCATAGACACCAAATATCATCTATGTAGCGCAACCATTGCGCGATTTTTTCTCTAAATGGGTTGTTGTTGAAGATGAATCTATCTTCATATTTCGCCATAAAGAGGACCGCCATCTCTGGAGCGAAGGGACAACCCATGGCAGTACCCTTCACCTGGATGAAGAATGAATCTTCGAACTTAAAATAGTTCTTCCTTAAAGCCACCTCCGCAAGTTGTAGAATGAATGCTGTTGGTACCTGATGGGAACGTGGTCTTTCCTCCAAAAATGCCTCTATTAATTGGAGCGCCTCATCTTGGGGTATCTGTGTATACAAGGAGGTTACATCAAAGGAAACCATCCATTGTGAAGAATCATCAAACTCTTGGCCTTCAACCTTGTTGATGAAATCAGCGGTGTCTCGCAAGTATGATGGCACATCCACCAAAAACGGCTTGAGGAAAAAATCAACATATTTCGAAATTGGTTCTAAAAGGGAATCACTTCCTGAGACGATAGGTCTCCTTGGAGGGTCATCAAGTCGCTTGTGTATTTTAGGTAAAAAGTAAATTACCGGGATCCTGTGAAATTTTTTAAATAGATAATCAAATTCTTTGGGACCCAAAAACCCACTATCCAGACATGCCTTCAATATTCCTGAAATGAATTCCTTTGTGGACCTAGTTGGATCTTCTTTAACCTTCCGGTACCATTCCTGATTGTATATCTGGTTCCTTCCTTCTGATATATACATCTCCCTGGGCCAAATAACTAAGGCCCCGCCCTTATCGGCTTGCTTTATCACTACACTGATAAGAATACTATTCTACATCACGGAAGTGCTCACCCAAGGAGCCTGAAAGAAAACTTGCCGCATGGGCAACTGTTGCGGATACGGAGAAACTGCTCAAGAAAATCTGATTATGAACAGCATGCAGAAATCTTCAAGGAACAGATGATCTTGCAAGGATATCCTAAGAAACTACTCAAGCATGCAATAAAAAGAGCGTGGTACACGCCTAGAGTTGATTTGCTACAAAAGAAAATCAAACCACCATTGGAAAGATTGGTTTGTGTTACAACTTTCAGTCCAGATACCAACAAATTCAAACAAATTGTGTTAAAAAATTGGCACCTGTTGGAAAACCTGGAGGGTCCATTCCCGAAACCACTCTTTGCCATGAAGAAAAACAGGAGCATTGGCCAGCAGATTGTGAGAGCTGACACTTTTCCATCGCTAAGCAAACAAAATCTAAGGACACAATGGCAATTAAAACCAGTTGAGGAGCATCACAAATGCGGAACTTGTGCAGCGTGTGACTCCACAATAGAGGGGATTGAGTTCTCACACAAAGACATTAAATGGCGTCATTCTGAATTCACGAATTGCAAATCCAAAAATATTATCTATGCGATACTTTGCCCCTGTGAGAATTTATATATTGGCAAGACAAATCAGCAGATCAACCAGCGCATCACGCAACATCGTTCCAGGATCAAAAAGAAGGTGGTTACTGCACCAATGGTACAACACTTCATGGATAACTTGCACAGTGAAAGAGACTTTAAGTGGACAGTCTTGTCAGGTCTGGATACAACCAAACGTCTGATAGACATCGACAATGCGTTGCTACAAAAAGAAGCTTACCTAATTCTAAAGTTGAACAGTGTAGTCACTGGGTTGAATGGGATGACAGAACTTTCAAGTGTATAGCTCAGAACTGCATGTCCCAGAATGCACTATTCCGGTCTTAACCACAATGGGACCTGAACTTCAATGTGATTGGTCCAAAACATTTTCCCATGATCCATAGGGTAAAAATACAGGAAGTGTTCACACGGGGAATGCCTAGCTGACAGTGAAGTTGCGGTTCATATCGGATTTAGAATATGGATGTGCTCAGACTTAAAAACAGTAAGTGCGCTTCATGCTGGAATCTAGCATGTTTATAATATCGTTAACAAGTTTATGGCTTCAGTAATATGTCCCACATTTGTTTGTAGGGATGGAATGAATACAGAAATAGACGCCTGCCTCTGAGCAACCCGGGAACGTGTGAAAGGTACTTTTTAACCTTGTCCCGTCGAGTTGCCCAATGTCCATGTAATTAAAATTACTAAAATAGACACAATCATTTTATAGTTTTGTAGAAATTCCCCCCGGCATAAATTACGAAGCGCACTGCAGTAATTTCCTTTGAGAAATTCTGGTTACCACGCAAATAGGAGTCAGAGCAGCAGCTCTGTCCGAGAATCAGGCAATCAGGTACAGAAAATTGAATTAAGCATTTTTAAGGAGAGTAGTGTTTATTTTTCGTTTTCACTGATGTGGAGCTTGCATCATTCATTTATGTTTTTTAGAAATTGCTGACCATTAACATGAAGCCCTGATGATAGTCCCGGTACCAGAGGACTGGGTCTTGAAACGCGTCAGCACTTTTTTTCAACACGGAGGAATTTGAATAAACCTGTTGTGACGTGAGGGATTTGTAATGAATAGTATGCCCCACGCACACACTCTAAATATTTGCCCTTCTGAAGGGCCCGTAACACCAATGGAAGATCCCAGGAGGGCGCCAGGCAAATAGCCCTAGGACGTTGCAAAAAGCAACTCCGACGCAGCCGGGCCACCAAAGGATCCAACCCGTCCAACAGGGGACTGCGGAAAGCCTGCAAGGCCACCCACTGAGCCCGCAGAGTAGAAGGGGCCAGGCCAAAGGCAAAGCTGTCGGAAAGGAAATCGAGCACCCTCATTGGATCCGCAGACACAGGGCCCAATCCCTTTGAAACACACCACCGAGAAAAGGACTTCCAATGGCGAGAATAAGGAAGAAGAGTAGCCAAGCGGCAAGAGCCCTGAAGCAACTCCACCACCTCCAGAGAGCAACCCCGAGACAGCAGGCTCATCCTTTCAAGAGTCAGGCCTGAAGATGAAGCCGACGCAACACCCCCACAGGAAGCGGAGGACCCCGCAATGCGTACAGAAGATCCGGGATCGCCCAGCACTCCTGGACGGCCATCTCCCTCAGAAGAAGAAACCAAGGCCGGCGAACCCAGCCGGGAACCACCAACAGAACAAACGCCCTGTTCTGGCGAATCTTGCAAAGAACTCGCGCAATCAAAGGAATTGGAGAAAAGGCATAAAGCAGGAAGTCTGGCCATCGGAATGACAATGCATCCAGCTGCCACACCCTCGCGCACGGGGGAAGTGCGCAGAAGCGAGGCAGGTGAGCATTGTACTCGTCCGCGAACAAATCCACTGTCGGGCACCCAAACCGGGCTTGTAGCGGACGGAACACAGCCACTGTCAGGGATATGGAAGTCATGTGAGGAAAGACCCTGCTCAGGCGATCCGCCACCCTGTTCTCCTTCCCCAGGAGATAAACCGCCCTGAGCGACAACACCGTCATCTCCGCCCAGGTCAGGATCTCCAGTTACAGGAGTCATAGAGAGCGGACCCAGCAACCCCCCTGGTGACTGAGGTAGTCCATCACCACCTGATTGTCTGTTCGGACTAGAATATGATGCCCCCGAAGGGCTGAGGCAAACTCCAGACAAGCCAGATGGACGGCCTTCATCTCCAGGAAGTTGGGCGAGCATCCCACCTGCAGGCGATCCTACCGACCCTGCACAGACCAGGAATCCAATGTCGCCCCCCAGCTCAGGAGGCTGGCATCGGTCGTAATCACCCGGGAAGGGGACACCAGAAACAGAAGACCCTTGGAGAGATTGGACTCCACCAACCACCAACCCAGAACGGGCCGAATCTGCGGAGACACAACTGTAATCTGCGGAACAAGGAGCCCACCGGGACAAGAGATGGTTCACTAATGGGCACAGAAAGAGGCGCGCCCAGGGAAGCACATTGATAGTAGCCGACATGAACCCCTGCACCCTCAACCACTGATGGACAGGGGCATAATCCAAGGCCAGGAGAAAACCCGGGTCCCTCCACAAGGTTGCCCTCCGTACCGCAGGCAAGAACACCATTCCCTTGACTATGTCCAGGTGACCCCCAATGAACACCAAGTCCTGGGCAGGCTCCAGATGGGATTTCTTGCGGTTGATGAGGAACCCATGACGGGCCAGGACCTTGCAGACCCTCTGGATGCGAAGAGTCCCCTTAGAAAAAGAAGAGGCAGAGATAAGACAGTCATCAAGGTATGGGAATACCCGAATTCCTTCTCTGTGGAGGATCCCGATCAAGGGTGCCAAAACCTTAGTGAAAACCCTTGGGGCACAAGACAAACCAAAGGGGAGCACCTGGAATTGGAAGTGTTTGCCCCCCACGCGAAACCGGAGGAAACGCTGAGATGCTGGGTTGATGGGCACATGGAGGTAGGCATCTAGGAGATCCAAGGAAGCCTTCACTTCCCCTGAACCAGTAATGAAAGGATTTCCTGCAAAGAGAGCATCTTGAATTTAACACGAGGGATAAGGGAATTCACCCTCTTCAAACCCAATACTATACGGAAGTCCCCAGAAACCTTTCTCACCAGAAACAGGATAGAATAAACTCCAAGACCCTCTGACAAGCAGGAACTGGATGAATGTCCCCTTTCTCGAGAAGATCTTGAATGCCTGCCAACAGTGCCTCCCTCTTTTGCGTGGGTGAAGGCAGGCGAGTGACAATGAAAGCATCCGGAGAGAGGGAGTCGAAAACAATTGAGTAGCCTTCTCGCACAATACGCAGAGCCCACTGATCTGACACTAAGCACTCCCAGGTCTTGGCGAAAGTCAACAGTCGCCCCCCTACCGGAGCCCTGACAGCCAGGACTAGAGGATAGTCAGGATTTGGACGTGGGGGTAGATGCAGCCTGCTTAGACTGGGATTTGTTGGAGAACGAGGTGCCCCGGTCACGACCCCGACCACGAAAGGGCATGCCCCCCTAGGAGTAGAAGAAGGAGCAAAAGCCCTCATGGGACCAAAGAAAGGGCCTCGAGAAGGACGGACCGGTGCCAACAGCTTCTTGTCCTCAGCTGATTTTTTCACCATATCCTCCAGGGAAGAACCAATATGTTTGGTTCCCAAAAAAGGATCTTCATAAGAAGGGCCTTCTGGGCAGCGTCTGCCTTCCAATGACGCAGCCACACCTGATGACGAGCCTGGATAGCAGCACCCCCAGCCGCAGCTGTGGCTTCCAAGGTTTCGAAAGAGATATCTGATAACAGCCTTGTCTGTTGCTCCATGACCGCTAGAGTAGGCAGGAAATCAGCCCCCTGTTTCAACAGCTCAGCCAGAGATTGAAAATCTTTCAACAGAGACTGGACAGTATAAAACAAATAGGCGGAAGCCCTAATGGAAAAGTTGGCGGCCGCATAAGAATGCTTAACCGCCGCCTCTACTCTCTTATCGACTGGATCCGAGGGAGAGGCATCCTCAGAAATGATGGACCCTTAAGATGCCATTCCTGCTATCAGGGAATCAACCTTCACGGAAGATGGAAAATCCTTGGTGAAGTCCTGAATGGTGTCGCGCTTAGAGAGGTAACATGGGAAAGCCTGCATTTTCCTGCCACTCATTGTCGATCACCCTTTTGACTGAAGGATGCAAGGGCAAGGACTCGGGCTCCTTCCTCTGATACTGCATGAAGAAGTTCCCCCCATTTCCTCTACTGGAGGTACATAAAAGGCCATGTTGTCTTTGATGTGCTGTAGGACCTCCCTTAAATCTTGGCCCTGCACATATCTTCCCCTGAGATCCTCCTCCTCACCCTCAACGGAGGAGGGAGGATCCAGGCGCTGTCGTTTGGGGGAAGAGGGGCCATGGCGCTCCTTAAAGGTTGCTGCCACCGCAGCCTGAATCATTGACTGTTTAGTCTGTAGAGACAGGGAATCAGCTGTAGGCTGAGAGCTGGGCCCTGCCACCACCGGAAGATCCTCACCAGGCTCCATTGCCGGGACACACCACGGGAAAAACAGCAGGGAAAAAGACCCACACAAGGAGCAACCAGGCAGCCTCACAGAGGACTACCCTGTTCACTCAATATACTCCACTATGTCGTGAAGAAGATTGGAGAAGCAAAAACTAGCCAGCAGCAACATGTTGCCAGGCAACCCAATCAAGCGGGAAGCCGGCCGTATGACGCGCTGCCACCCTGGAGACAGGATAGGTAGGAATGCCCTCCCGCAGCGTAATGATAAGAGATGCGAGATTGAGCGTCTCGCATCCCATGCAGGAGGATCAGCAATCGGCCTCTGCTGCTGGCGGTGGTCTGTGAGGAGGCATGGGCCGCGCCCCCTTTCAACACGGCTAAGAGGGAACCGAAGTCGCCTGCCCGCGTCTCAGCAGGAGCCAAGATGCGAGCACAACAAGGTAAGCTTGTTTGTTCAGGGGCCGCCAAGCGTAGAAACAGCCGCCGCATGCTCGCGTCTCAGCATGAGCCGAGACGCGCGCAAAAGGCAAGCCAGGTTATCAAGGGCCGCCAAGGGCAGAACATGCTGCCGCATGTTCGCGTCCCAGCATGAGCCGAGACGCGAGAACACCAAGTCAAACGCCCCCCCTGACACACAATGGCGAGTCAAAGCTGAGAGTCGAACCTGACAAGTATGCTGGCATCTCAGCAGAAGCCGAGATGCGAGTACAACAAAGAAAAGCCTGCCAGTCGCCAGAGCCCGCTCGTGCAGGGCCGCTACAGATGCAGAGCCCCCATATTCCCAAGGCTCGCTAAAGCAGAGCCTAGACCACAAGGTGTGGGAGGGGGGTGAGGGGATACCCCAGGAGATGAGCCCGCTCGGGCAGGGCCTCGTCCTCAGGGTCCTGGGTCCTGCTAGAGCAGGACCTCGACTTACCTAACGCGCACACTTGGAGAGTCCAGTGCAGAACAAAAAAAACAGGTAGTGGGGTTGGCCGACCCTCCCCTTATACTGGGTCATGGGTGTCGGTGGCCGGCCATGTTGGAGAGGGATTGGAGGCATGGGATGCTGACTTTGCTTTGGAGGGTTCTGGTGTGGAGTTGAAGCTCACTTCGTAACGCTGGTGGTGAGGAAGACTTACGAGGAGGTAATGGAAGACACACTATGGATGATGCAACAGCAGTGGCAGAACACCCCTAGTTTTGCTAAGCATTCCATTTGGCATAAGCCACGTTTGTCCTTAGCAGAAAGTCTGCAAACCTTCATAAAGACCTGTAATGGTTCACACTGACAAAGAAAGGGGCTTCTTCAAACACTCTTACTGGGACATGTAAGGTTGATTAAATCTGTCTGCATAAATATCTCAAGTACACCAACATTAAAGAAAATTCTGGCCAGAACAAGATGGGTGCACCCTTGTGGGCCTGATCACACGAGCAGAACAATCCACCAAAACAAGTGGAAGTAGGTATTATCTGTATATCCATTTCAGTTACAGTCCTTGCAGGTTTCCTAGTGACTATGTTTAGCTCACTTTGCATTTTACTATATAATTTGTGTGCTTTTAGAGATTATCAACACTGAGTACTATTTCAGTTGGACTGTGTGATATTGCTCCCTTTTTCCACCTGTAAAGAAACAAACTGTGTTATTTCATGCTCATTGTACAGTACAGATGGGTTTATCATGGCGAGTTGCTCACATCAAATATTTTTCTATTGCACCTCGTGCCTCCAGCCCATTCCATCACTTGCCCTCTCCTACTGCTGATGCAAGGACGATGTCGACCAGTTAGACTACCAAATATTGCTGACTCTGGCAGGCGTACAATGGAACAAATCACAAAAGCAGGCTTTGTGACCCCCTAGTGTGATTTCGTAGTGCAAAAATGCAACTTTACCTCCATTTGTGCTAAGAAAATGGCACTAAATGGCGGGAGTAAGTTGGGGAAAAATCCTACACAAGGAGCACAATTAGCGAGTACTAACAGCTGCTTGCACTCACTATTTGTGTTCTGTTGCATTTAGCACTATTTCTTAGCACAAAATACATCCTGGTGTCCATTTTGGATGTGAGGGGGCATTTTTGCGCTAAGAGATAGTGCTAAATGCAGAATTACTATTCTTTTTTTGTGTTGTAATTCTTTATTGACATTTTGCAAGAGATTACATCTTGTAAGCATTAGCATCGACCACACAATTACAATGACCGGATAAATATTTTAACGAGAAATTTACGCGACGAATGCCTTTTAGGAGCTGAGAGAAGCAAACATTGGTATAAATCGGAGGGGAGAGGGGAGAAAGTGGGAGGTGAATGAGGAGCCCCATGACCTTATAGATAACACAATGGTAATGGGTCTATCTAGCGTTGATCGAATGTAAGCGTGTGTCCTTATGAATGGCGGCTTTGTTCAATGAATTGGAATCTGTGTATGTACCTGGTGCCGTCCATGAATCGAGTGTATCTGCTTGTGACTCTGAGTGAATGCTCTTCATTCTCCTGAGTGCATCTACTATGCCTGGTGAGGGGGGAGGACAAAGTCTCAGAAGGAGAGGGGGAGGGCTATTAACCTCCTATTGCGGAATCTCTTCTCGGCATCTGTGCAGAGCGCAGAGTAGTGTGTCCGTGCTGTTGCTTTGTTGCGGTACCAGGGAGGAAAGGCATGAAAGGGGGTTGAGGATGAGGATAGGGGGGAGATGTTGGATGAGTGGAAGGCGGGGAGAGAGGAGACTGAGGCGTGCGGGGGGAATGGGAAAGATTATCGGGGTACATATCTAAGAACGCAAATAGCTGTGGGTGCCAAGGATGGAAGATGGGTGGTGTAGAGCACTCTTGACATGGCCATGTGAGAGAGAAAGAGGAGGGGGGGATTGGAGTATATGTGAGGCTGCCTGAGTGCTAGTGCTAGTGGGGGGGTGGACTCTAAAGCGAGGGGCCACTGCTCTTGTTTTAGTTTAGAGAGCACCAACTGAAGTCATTGTTGTCGCTGCATGAGTTGGGTAATCTGATGTGCGGTTCCTGTCATTATCGCTGTCTGCGCGTATGAAGGGTGACCATACCTGAAGGAACAGGTCTATCTGGTCCTGAAGATTGTAAATGACTTGCTCGTAAGAGGCTGTGTGTATCATGGCTACCAACCATGTCTCCTGCGACGGCGGGGTCGGGGATCTCCACTGCCGCAGTATGCATATCTTGGCTGTGGCTAATGCTGTGTGCAGGAGGCGGCGTTGTGGCCTTGAAAGCTCGGGATTGTCGCAAATCGTGCAGGAGGATAGTGGCGGATGTAAGTGGGAGGTGCAAGGGCATTGTGGTGCGTAGGGTCTGGCCCACGTAAACCCACAAGGGTTATATCGGCGGGCATTCGCATATTATGTGGGTTATGTCTAGGCTTTCCTGTTTTCAGTTTCTATTTTTGGTAAATTCTGGTGGGGTTTTTTCAGTGTTTTCAAGTGATTTCAATACCTTAAAAAAAACAGTGGTTATACATTTTCGCGCCATTAAAAACTACAGAAACAGTGTTTTTCCGGTGTTTATGGAACGTTTTGCTTTTATTATTGCTTGCTTTCTGCACTGATAGCGCATGGTATATAGACAGTGCAAGTATAGTGTATATGAGGTACAAAAGGATTTTTGCAAATTAAACTTATTGTAGTACACCATACAATACTTCGTCAGTGAGCCTTTGGTCATGTGCGCTCGCTCTTTCCTTCCCATTTAAACTTCTGTGAAAAGGCCCTCTCAACATTGGCACTTGAGATGGGCAATGCCAAAACAGCCAATACACAATTTGCTAACTCTGGCCACTGACATAGCTTTCCATGCCAATACTGGTTCACTTGAAGATTGCGATTCTCAGGGCAGGTTCTGCAACATTTGCGCTGATCTGGGCGCTTATGCCCTCAGAGTTATTGAAGCGGTCAAAAATGAAGCAGCACTTTTGAAACTACGGAGGAAATTCCCCTTTACGGAAGGGATCTAGAACAGAGTACCACAGTGAGGTTTCATTGACTTCAAATGCCATTGGTGGTGAAGGGACATTTTTATGCATCATTGCAAGCCATTTCTCATACATTGTAAAATAAAAGTTCCCGAATTGCTCTTCACCATTGCTTTGCTTACCAAGTGGCAAGCACTCTAACATGGAACATGTTGCAGTGCCAAAGTCACTAAAGGTATCGCCCAGCCTACTCTCAAGGAGATGTTTCACATCTACACCAATTATGCTGAACACTTGGCAGACAAGGGTTTTTCAGACTCTAGTTTTTGTTCTTATATCCACTACAGCAGTTATGTTTTACTGTAAAAATCTAAGAATGCAGTAGAGTTTTCTTTTTTTCACATCACTATCAATATGTGACCAAAAATCCTCACATTTCTTGCCATTTTCTTAAAAAATTCTGTAAACGGTTGCCACATGGATAATATAGCATTCATAGCCCCTTGGACTGAGAATCATCAGCTAAGGGACACAGTTGGGATGACTCTTTCTTTGATGCCACACAAAGCACGAAATGATAAATATTTGTGTTTTAGTTACTATGCTTAAGAAAACAGTGCACCAGAATGGACTAAAAAGTCAATAGCATTCCTCATTAACTCTGAAGATTGTAAAGATGCTTTCAGCATACCATCTAACAAGTGGCAAGGATCTCTTACAGGGAAGGACTTCAGCTCAGGTATCAATTTTGACAGGTCATCACTCAACTTTTTTATATACTTAGCTGAATCACTGCAAATACAAACAATATCACTCCAATCTTTGTTGAACTTGGAAAGAACCTTTTTTGCAGACTATTCCAAGTGACACTGCGTTCCATGTTTTCCAAAAGTCTGGTGTCATGTTTTAACCACTATCCCAGATGCTTGGTGATAGCGCTCTTTTCACATATACTTGTCACTATACCTTGCATTGAATGTTTTAAAACCTGAGGTGTTGGCAATTCGCCTACTATCAATACTGACTCACTAGAAACTGGGGGCTGATGTATTAAGGGTTTTTACCCATTCTCTGTGGGTAAATGTGATGAAACATATTAGGTAAGATTCTTATGAAACCATCCATTTTACCTATCAGTGAAAGAATCAAAGGCAGCCAAAATATCAAATATGATTTTGATATTACCTGATTCTCTGCAGTTTATAAAATAATTAAACAAGACCTAAAACATGCTACTAAACCCTGCATCTTTAGACCAAAGACCACAAAACTGAAAAAAACAAAAGGAAGAAGAAACAATATTTTAGTGGCATCCCTAAACAACAAAACTCAAGCAGAACAATGTTAGCCCAGGCTTTCTTACTGCTAGCTTGTATAACAAAGTTACATTGTATTTGGCCCCTTCAGGAAGAAAACAAATGACTCTTTCACTCTCTTTTTCCTTTCTTTGAATGGCATTTAGTTTGTGGTTGTGCAGGTGTTTTTTCAGTGTTCATATGTTTTCACTGGTGAGGGCTATTTATTTTTCGGTGAGGTTTTATCAGTTATTATAGGTTTAAACCTAAAACCGGACAGCCTAGTTTTGTCACAGCCAGTGTCAATGCATCTCCAGCAGTTGGCATGTGGGAGTAACCCTGCCCTGTGTAGTTTTGTTGGTGACCAGTGCCAATCGTGGAGGATTTTGGAAAGGCAGAAATTCAGTCTTGCCTCCCGGGTGCCCCTGCTCAAGTTATCTAAGATCTCTGTCCACTCATCATCCTCATAGGAGACCGATAGCCGGGTTTGCCTTCTGGTTCAGAGGTCTTGCAATAGGGGCTGCGAAAATAAGTGGGATGTGAATATACCGTAAAGGCCGGACGTAACCCCTTGTGCTTTCCCCATGTGTGCAGGTACAATACCACTGGCGAGGCCTGTAACGACCAAGGATGCGGCCCTAAACTTTTCTTCAGGCATTGCCGAAGTTGCATGTATTTCCAGGATTGCTGCGATGAGAGACCAAATTCCTCTCGCATTTGCGCGAATGTCTTGAGGTCACCGTCATGAAGGAGCTGGTCCAAGGTGTGGATGCCTGCTGCCTTCCACAGGGGCCAGGACACTGTTTGCCTATCAATGCGTATGCTTGTATTTCCCCACAGGGGGGGCTTTCTCATGATTTTGAGGGTTCAGGCCCAACAGACGATGTGCTCGTTGCCAGGATCTACGCATGGCTGATAGAACCGGATTGGTGGGATCGTGACGGCTTGTCCCTGTCCCATATAGAGTGGAAATGCCTGTCTCTGTGGATAGTAGATGTCTTTCTATATGTACCCATTGCGGCACGTCAGGGGCTTCTGGTAGCATATACACCAATTGAGATAGTTGCAATGTGAGGGCGAAGTGTTCCACCGAAGGGAGGCTCAATCCGCCACAGGACCGGTGTGCTTTCAGTTTCAGCGCTGCCAGACGGGGCCTCGCTGAGTTCCACACAAAGGATTTTATCCTAGAGTCTATTAAACATGGCGTGGTCAGAGGGATCTGGAGGGGAGCATGCCAAGAGTATATATGAAGCGCGGGAGTGATTCTTGAGTAATTCTGCATAATTTCACGGAATTCTTAGGTATTTCTGTGTGATTACGCCACATGGAATTACACGAGTTATGCACCCCTAGTCGACACCACATCCTGATAACACTGCAAGGGACTGTCATATGAAATGAAGAAGGTCAGAATGGCTACAACAGAGGAAGAGCTAAAAAACACAGAGCCACAACCAAAAGTACAGGAGAAGCGCAACTCAGCAGTAAAGTGTTAAAGTGAGAAGCAGAAATGCAGACACTGTGAGGAGAATTTCAGTGAGTCTTGGTGGCATGGGCCCTAAAGCAAGCTAGGTGAAATGCCCCTTCTAGAGCCTGGATGGATATGAAAGGTCTGATATAAATGAGGCAGAGAAGCCCATTACAATGCAGTCGGTTCCACTGCACCTGCTGCACCATGGGTACCTACGCCCTGTCCTCAGCGCCTCTGTGTTTTCTTTAAACACTGGGGCACGGAGAGGCCTTAGGTGGCGATAGCTCTGCGGTGACGTCATAGCTGCACTAAGGACGAACGAGTGAGTGCAAGCAACTGTGCATGGCGGCCACTTCCACTCCCGGCGGCTGATTCACTTCGTCTTCATTCACCACGTCTTACATCTCGAACATTTAAATATCATAAATACAATATAATAAATAAATACATCGAAGGAAATGTTAAAGCATAATTGTGCAGTAAAGAACGCTCCTGCAGAAGCAGAATCCTCTTTTTCTTCCGCTTGTGCACCCCTTCCACGTCACCGCAGAAATTGCTTAAAACACAAAGCCAACTAACTGGTCAGACCAGATCATGGCGGCTATTGACGCATCAAGGTAAGACCACTGCTCAACCCACGCGGCGCCTCAGACCTGCATGGAGGAGCTCTGAATCCGATACCATAATTGTTAATCTCCCCCTGAAGCTCTTAATCACTGGAGGGAAGCCAAGATGTGTGTCATAAACAACGCAGCTCGGCGATCCTCGAATGTATACCGTTCCTTTCTGTCCCCTCCCCCTCCTTCGATAGCCATCACCCGCGAAACTCGTCTAACCTGTCAACCCAGCCCAGCTATGAATGTACGTGATCCTAAAAACCCTGCCCTCTCAAAATGAATGTCTCTCTTCAGAAGAATCGCCTCCAGGACATAAGCCTTTATGACAGGTTCTTTTTTTAATTAAATGACTGCTTTTCTGAGCCTTGTGGAAAAACCTCCCTATCGTACAAGCACAGGTGCGTCGACGGTGATGTGAGGACCTAGCTGTGGTATATACACCGAATTATTCACTGAGTAGCCGAGGCCCTGCCAAATGGGTTTGGTGTTTATTTTCCTTCTGCAGCTACCCAGATGTATTAATTAGGTACCCTTGCAAATTGTGCCTGCTTGTAATGATGCCGACTTTGCAATATTAATGATTGCTGTTAAATTGTAAAGGGAAAAAGCAATCTACACACCGGCCTTGCTGCTTGCCAAATTAACAGATTATAAAAATCTGCCTTGCACCTTTATTTCGGTCTATAATAGCACCAGCCAGCCACACAACTAATCCGAAAACCTCATTGGCTGCCTGTGTAGGCTAGAATCACGTTTAACACTCTCTGGGGCATATTCTCAAGCCCCTATCACCACGGGAACGTCACTTTTTCTGACGTTCCCGTGGCGATAGGGTCAGCGCTTTATTCTCAAGGCAGCGTTAACCCACTTAACGTGGCTTTAAGCCACGTTAAGTGGCTTAACGCTGCCTTGAGAATAAGGCCCCTTTCACGCTAAATTTAGCGTGAAAGGGGCGTGCAGTGGGTGTTGCGGTGGGCGTTCCTCCGCAACACCCATTGTGATCGACGCTGCCACCTATTATCAAGGGCGGCGGTAATAGGTGGCAGCGCCGAACTTAAGACCAGAAAAATCCTGGTCTAAGGTGGCGAAACGAGGAGAAATGCTTTATTTCTCCTCGTTTTTGCTTTGTCCATGTGTGCTGCCTTGTGCAGCACACATGGAAAAAGCAAAATGCCATGGTTTGTTCATGTACAGGAAGGTGTCCCTTCCTGTATATGAACAAACCTTTTTAAAAATGCCATTTTGTAACTTTCATGTGTGCTGCACGAAGCAGCACACATGAAAGTTACAAAATGGTATTTTGGGATTGTTTATGTGCAGGAAGGGGCACCTTCCTGTACATAAACAACCCTCCCCTGCACACAGACACCCTTGCACTCTGGTGCAAGGGTGCCTGCATTGGCGCTAAGTTGTGAAACTTCGAGCCATCGCAGGGGTAAACGCCAGGGTGCACCACATTCTTGAGAATAGGGTGCAGCCTCGCATTTCCGAAATGGCGGTGAGAGGCGTTAAGTCAAGGAGGCTAACGCCTCTCACCGCCACTTCATTGTGAATATCCCCCTCTGTTTCACTGTCAAAAGGTTACAACCTTGAGCACCCAGGAAGCAAATGCAAAAAAATCAAATGCTACCAACCATCCCGTCCTGTGTAATTTAACCAAGCCACCCTGCAGGCAATCACGTGAACTAAAAGCAAAACAAGCATTGGCATAGCCAATAGGTCTCGCTTTTGGGACCTTATAAGTATTTAGTTATGCAACTGTTGCATGGCTAAACACTTATAAGGTCCCAAAAGCGTGACCTATTGGCTATGCCAATGCTTGTTAATACTGGCGCACGGCCGTAAAAGTAACGCGGCCGAGAAAACATCAAAGCGGCCGCGAAAGTGAAAGTGATCGCGATCGCGATCAAGCGCGGCGAGCGATGCGCTTAATGAGCATGACGAGGAAAGCCATATGGCGCCTCTGCTCGTAAGCGCGCGCCCGCGCACATGCACTGTAGCTCTAGGCTGGCCATGGTAGCATTTTTTGAGCCCTCACTAAAAGTCTCGCCAGACCAGCGCATGCGCTGGGTCAGGCGAGACCTAAACAGAGGAGACAGACAATTCGCTAACATTTCTGGAGTTTCCAGAGTTCCACAAACCTCAGGAGCTGGGGGCAAAACTGAAAAACCCATCTGTTCTGACTACTCCTCTGAAATTGATTAGGGGCTGGTCCTGCTTTAGATAACAGTGGTGATCTGAAATCCAACCTACATATTGGTCAGTATAATGCCATGTGTGCTCTATGTAACCACATTAATGTAATATGCAGGGCTTTAAGTGGGATGAAAAAACTGGGGGTCTCTCAAAGGGGCGTGGCCAGTGTAATTAAGGGCGTGGCTTAAAACACAATCTAAAAATCTGTGCTGAGCATAGTGTGCCGCCCGACTTGTATTTTGCTGTTTCTGTCATTGCATCTAGATATATGATACAACAAGTAACATCATATCTACAACAAGTCAGGACTATTGGCTTTGTCAATGGTTGTCAGCTGCATAAGATAAATAAGCAGCAACTATGGCTTGTATATATTATTGAAAAGGCTTCCACTTAAAGCCCTGGTGACACCACAACAATGTTGCTGCCCCTGAGTTTCAAAGAGAAGGGAAATCCAGAGAGAAAATGACTCTCTTTAAAGGATTTCCCTTCCCCTACAACGCTCACCTGGCATGATGTCATGCCTTTTTAACTTCTCCACTAGTGAGAAGTGAGCAGTGTGAGCAGCGCACATCGATGTGCCTGCTGTCACTGCAGTCCGGAAAAAACGGACCGCCTGTGCCAGGGCACAAAACAGAGCCCGATAGAGACCTGTTTCGAGGCCTCTGTAAAAAAAACTGCCAGTGCTCAGACCCGGTGAGACCCGGCCCACTTAAAGCCCTGGTAATATGATTACATGATGTAAGACACATCCATGGAGCTCACCTGGAAGGCAACTGTACACTCTAACCGAAAGCTCTGTGGACCCCATCTGTGATGTATTACTGTCACTGCGTGCTCCTTTTTATAAAGCGTCTAGAAGCAATAAAGCTGTGGAATGTGCACTAAGTAAACAAAATAATATTATAAAATAAATAAATTAAAATATTATAAAATAAAATAAATACAAACATAACTTGTAATGCTTTATAAAACTATTGACAAATGTATTGATATTGACTATATTTATAAAGCGTAGCATATACCCGGAGGCATCTTGGCGCTATCTGTGATCAATAAAGGTATCCTTTTTTTAGTTGGTGAAGAGCCAGGTTTTTAAGGCTTTTCTGAAGGCTGGAAGAGTAGTTGTGGATTTCAATGACTGGGGGAGACTATTCCATTTCTAGGCAATATTTCTGATGAAGCTCCTGCCTCCCCAGGACATCCGCTTGTAAGGAGGAACTACCAGATTTTTTGGGAGGCTAGAGTGTAGGGACCTACCTGGAATATAACATTTTGGATTGTATTTTAGGTAATATGTGCCAGTTCCAGGCAACGCCATAAATGCAAGGCACAAAGCCTTAAAGGTGATACGCTTTTCGATAGGAAGCCAATGTAGTTGCTTCAGGGCAAAGGATGCAGAGATTCAGACCTAGGGATGTTAAAGAGCATCCTTGCTGCTGTATTTTGCATTGTCTGAAGTTTTCTCAATTATCTTTTTTGAAGGCTCTGGAAAAGACCATTACAATAGTCTAGTCTTGCCAAGACTAGAGCAGTAACCACAGTCTTTAATGAGTCAAAGGTGAGCAGATGAGCTATTTTCTTTATTATTTTTAAAATACAAAAAGAGTTGAGGTCACTGTATTAACTTGTTCATTAAAAGTGAGATTGTCATCTACAAACACGCCCAGATTTTTTACCTTTTTTTCTGGCTTAGGTAAATTCCCAAGCTCTTGGGGCCACCAAGAGGGGGACCAAAAAGCCACATCATTCCCGAATAGCATGACTTCTGTTTTTGTTGAGTTTAATTTTAAGCAATTCTTGCTCACCAATTCGCTAACTGCCCTCATACAGTTACTACATTTCCCAGCTGTATTTTGAAAATCACTGGTAACTGACACAATAATCTGAGTGTCGTCTGCATAGGTTACCAATGAGAACCCAAATGATTTTATCAAACTATCCAGAGGGGAAACATAGACATTAAAAAGGGTCGGGCTCACGGGCAACCCCTGTGGGACCCCACATGGCAAAGTGAAAGACTCTGAGGTAAAACCTTTGTATGTCACTATTTGAGTCCTATCACTAAGCAATGAGAGAAGGAGAACAAGGGCTGTGTCTTTGACCCCAATGGATTGCAAACGGTCAGTCAGACAGCTATGATTGACCGCACCGAAGGCTGCAGACAAGTCAAGTAAAATCAGGGCTGCTCGGCCGCCCGAATCTAAGGAGAGTCTGATTTCCTCTGTAGCTACAATGAGCGCAGTTTCAGTGCTATGACTGTTCCTGAATCTGAACTGGGTTTTATCAAGGTGATCATTGGACTCAATATATGTGGACAGTTGGGTGTTCATAGCTTTTTCAGCCATTTTGGCTGGAAATGGGAGTTTGGATATTGGCCGAAGTTGTTGGTGTCCATAGGATCCAAATTATCTTTTTAATAAGGGAAGAACTGCAGCCTTTTTCCAAGGCTTTGAACATAGAATTGATAGTATTTGTCAAAAAGTTTGCAATAATATCGGGAGCAAGGTGAATTATTTGCGGTGGACAGGGGTCTGATGTGGACCCAGACTTTATGGTCGCAATCAGCTGACTGATCTGGTCAGTTGAGAGATGCATGAATTTTTTAAAAGAAGACTGTCCACCTTCCGATGGAAACTTCAAGACCGGATTATTAACATCAAATTTATCAAAGATTTCTCTTACTTTGTTCTGAAAAGAGGAGGCCAGGGAATCACAGAGTTCCTGACTTCCATCTACTGTATTGACTGCTGGAGCGGGTGTAAGTTTAGTGACTGTTTGAAAGAGTTCCTTAATGGAGTTTTTGCTCGATTTGCTTTGTGAAAAAAGCAGATTTTTCTTTCTCAATTAGGTTTTTGTAATCTGAGATACACTTCATATATTTATCCTTTTCCTCCTCATTGTAGTCCTTCCTCCAAGCCCTTTCTTGTCTATGACATTTTTGTTTAAAGGCTCTCAGGGCGTCATTGAACCAAGGGGCGGATGGTTTATTCTTTTTAGTTTGACATTTGTTTTTAATCGGTGCTAATGTATCAATAGCTGACTGCATCCAGGTTTCATACGCAGCCTATAATACTTCTGCGTCACTTGATATTTTTGGTTCTGTTCTTACTAGGAGATCATTTAAAGCTGGGGCACTGACTTTGTGCCAAGGATGAGTCCTTTGCGGCTTTTTGTTGGAGGTTATAGGCGAGGTATTTTGCAATTTCCACATTAAAGTTCAGTGCTTCACAGGATTTAGTTGTAAGTGGAGAGAAGGTAGCTATAAACAAGTCACAGTGAATAACCGCCATACCTCCACCTTTTTTCCATTGCCTAACCTGTGAATAACATATCCCATCGGAGTGGCTGTTAACATATCCAGGCCTGAAATACTGTCCGCCCACGTTTCGGTGACAAAAATTAGGTCCAGCTGAAGGCTATCAGTGAGCTCCGAGAACTCAAAAGCATGCTTAACAAGCGATCTAGCATTGATTAGTGCACATTTAATTTTAGTTATTAGTATTAAAATTTGGGGATGTCCTAACTTCGTCTATTGCGGATGGCTGTTTTGATTACCTATCGCATAATTTAGGCATTTGAACTTGCATTCTTGGCACCTAACAGAAATATATCTGGCTTTAAAAAGGTCAAAAATGGGTGAATTTTTCACGCTTACCTGGGTCAAGAGCAAGCAGTTCTCTCTGTGTGTAAACCTGACGTTGCACTAGCTAGGGTGTTAAACGGCCAGGGGGACGAACCTTGGGCGCTGTCTGGGCGCAGGTGGGCGCAGACGGGCTTGCCTTTGGCTCTGTGCAAGTATCTAATAGCGCATCATGAGGGATTGGCGTGTCTTGTGGGCGTGGCTTCGCAGCACGATAGGAAGCAAAACAGGTGGGTAAAGCAAAACTCTAACTGGGGTCCAGCAATTCCCCCTCCAAGTGCAGGCTCCCCTGCGTTTAGAGAGTACTGGTAAAATAACTGCAAATGCAAATTAACCGGGTGAAAGACAAATCATAAACGTATTAAAACAGGGTCTGAGCCCTGAGCAATATGGCAACCACACGAAGGAGCCAGGCACCTCCTAAAAAGCACCGAAGTGCATACAAGGAAATAAAAAGTGTGGACTTCACCAACCTTAATCACAGGCTGTGCGGACGTGCTGTTCATGGGTTGTATGTTGGAACAACGAGTTCCACAACCACGACTTCCCTAACAACGAGGTCACAACCACGACCTTGTCTAAACCACGATTTCTTTTAGCACGCTTTCCTTTACCACGATTTTTCGTGTTAAAGGAAAGCGTGTTAAAAATGCTTTCTACTACTACTCCGATCCCCCAAACCCTCCTGCCCCATAAAAACGAATTCTCCCCACACCCTATTAACAAACACTTTCACCCATTCCCCCTAAAAACGAATCCCAAACCCCTACCCCCTAAAAACGAACTCAACCCCCTTATAACTAATTCCCCCTTAAAAATAATCACGATCACCCCCACCTCATAAAAACGAACGCAACCCCTTAAATTCTAATTCCCCCACACCATATAAACAAACATAGCCCCATAAAAACTAATCCCAAACCCCCACCCCTAAAAACGAACTCAATCCCCATAAAACTAATTCCCCCAACCCTAAAAATATTCACAATCACCCCCACCTCCTAATACAGAACTCAACCCCTCTAAACTAATTCCCCCACCTTAAAATTAATTTCGATCACCAACGCCCCCTAAAAACGAACTCAACTCCCTACAAACTAATCCCTCCCACACCTTCTAAACAAACACAATCACCCATACCCCCTAAAAACTAAACCCCAACCCCTAAAAACTGACCCCAAACCCCCCCACCCCCTGTAAATTAACCCCTCTTACCTGTTCCTCTGCGAAGCTCCTCCGAACTCCGCCCTGCCCGAACACTAGACCGAATAAGCCTTAACCACGCACATGCGTGGTTAAGGCTGAGTCGTTGTTCGGGCAAGTCGTTGTTCCGCTTGCGTGACTCCGGAACTCGTTGTTCCGGAGTCGTTGTTCAGGATGTTTCCCTGTGCAAGTGCCAAAATAGCCCGTCATGAGGGATGGGTGTGTCTTGTGGGCGTGGCTTCGGTACGTCACTTTGCATCACAATAGAAAGCAAAACAGGTGGGTTTGCACAGAATATGATCAAAGAAATGATTAGGAACCTTCCACATACCCACAGTATATTATCAATCAATCAAGTTGTATTTGTAGAGCGCTGCTTGTCAGCCACAAGGGTATCCAGGCGTACATATATAGTAGGTCACTTTGTGGTTGAGATCCCTGGATTACTTCTACCCAATTTTATTTGGTTTAAGGTCCCTGGAGTCTTGATAGCCATGTCTGTGTGAGTTAAGATCCCTTAGGTCTCATTCTCATATCAATGCTCAGTTAGGATCCCTGAAGTCCCTGTACCTACTTCAAAATGTGACTGAGTTGCCTAGAGCTATTGTACGCACTACAGTTTTGTGGTTAAGATCCACAAAGCCCTCGAACCCATTTTATTATGTGGCTAAGAACCCTGGATCCATCATACCAACTTCAGTATGTGGTTATCATCCCTGATCCCCTTGTATGCACTTTAATATGGAATGTATCTCCCCGAAGCCTTCTTCCTACTTCACTACCTGATCAGTACACTAGAATGAATTATAATGCATCTGATTTAGGAGACAGCAAACATCCGTGTCAGGGCAACTAACTTTCTCTCTCACGAGGCCTAGCAAGAGTTTACCACAACATCCTCAGGCATCCTAAGTTCCGATCTAGAACTGACAGCAATTAATTCCCTCATTTACAAATTGTGTGAAAATATCAAATACGGTGAAAACTCTAATTTGCACTTGTTTCAATGTCACACCCAAGGCGCAAATTGTTTTTTTTTTTCCCTGTCAATTTTCATCAGGTCAAACGTGTGGTAACTCGGCCGGGCAATTGCGCCCTAGAGCTGTTTGTGAACCTCTGAAAGGAGAATGACATGGGCTAGTGGCATGTGATTCCCCGATCTGATGTGCGTAAAGTAGAATGGGGCACACATTTAATAACCGGTAAACACACAACCCTGCACATTCAGGGATTTACCAAGGGCAATTTGGAATCAGGGAGGCCATGTAATTTATGTTTGTCCCCACACCACCCCACTGAAATCTGAGTGTATTTTGTCTTTTGAGGTACACCTGGGTGTTGGAGAATAGGAACATTTCTGAAATGATGTTGCAGCTGTAGTAAGTATTTTAATATACAGTATCACATGGAAAATGGCAGTAGTAAACTTTATCCGCCTATTGACCTTGAATTAAGAATTTAAAAATTTTAAAAGGTCATATGGGACACAAGGACCACATTAAAGATAGACAATACATTTTTAAGGAGCACGTCAACTAAAATGTAAACAAGTGAACATATAAGTATGCAATTCATTTGGCACAAAAGTAAAATTAAAACCTAATGAAAGTCGAAGATTTCATGACTCTACTTCTATAATCGCAGGTAAAAAGTTGAATTATGTACACATGAACTGCCAACAAAAAAACCAAGTAGCACAAAGATGCTTTCAGAGCACTAAAACCAAATAAGGAACAAGAATGAGTCCAAATCGTTAAGAAGAGTGTGAAGTGGGATTGTGGGGATGGGAAGCGATAAGGTGGATGGAATGGAATTGTCACTCAAACCACAAACGCTAGGACGAAACCCAAGAGAGAACACATAGCCCACATCCATACAAAACACAAAAGAAAAGGATTCTTTACAATTAATTCTTAATAAAGACTAGCCAAATTCCATCCAACGTTGCTTTAAAAACAGAGGCGTTTATAAAGTAGCTCTGTGGAGAGGGTGTAAACCCCTGAAATGTAGCTGGAATTACGGCCCACAGCTGAAAGCGAGAATGCAGAAATAGCAAAAAGGCAATAAACTTCGGTTATCAACTAACAGTATGAGGACAGTAATGCTATTTTCCATATTAAGCGGATTCAATTTGGGTAACAGTACTATTAACTCAGGTATCATCAACTTCTCCCCAGCACATGACATGGTGGACTATGGCATGAATCAGACATGGCTTAGAAAGTGAATAACAATCTCACACACTGCCCTTGTGTAGGCACAATCATTTCTACATCATCATGGTCAACACATCAGACATAGATCAGTCAAATCCTCTCAGGTAAGAGTATCACTCTGTACGTCTAAGAGAGGATATGCCCCCGGACATGGAAGCTACAATATCAAGCAGACCAATATCTAGGGCAAAATATATCAAATCCAAAAAATCAAAAGGTAGGTATAGATTTTCTATATCTTACTCTACATATATGTACCTTGTAGATGTGGAGTTAGGAATAGTAAATCTATACATTGTCTATATGTGCTTACCTGTCGATACCCTGATCTTCGATATTTTATTCATGATACTCTTGTATCTCGATATTCTTAGCCTCGATATTCAGTAGTACAATCCTAAGAGAGAAGGAATTACTGTAAATCATTTGGTGGAATGCAGTCAGTACATCAGCAAAGGAATGTGCCTGTTGGAATGAGTCCTGATCCTCATGTCGAGGAAGCGATGTAAAGGCCTTAGATGATTTAGCAATGTAATTAGGGGCCTAGAGCAGCCGTTCTTAGCCTGGTGTCTGCACACCCAGTGGGGTCAGTGAAGCCTTCTCGGGATCAATGACGGTTTAGAAAACTAAATATTATTAGCAGATTAATAAAGTATATGTACATAAAAACACTACATTTTACATTTTAAAACCATTTGTAAATGTGAAGGGATTTGAAATTGGAGGCTAAAATTAAGTGGGTCTCCTTAGCTTTAGTGGTGGGAGCAGCGCAAGTACAGTAAACAGTATTGCAGCCTCAAATGAATCCCTAGTATGCACTGTCAAAACAAGGGCACACAATAGTAACAAAGATAAACTGATATGCTAGAGTCTAACGCAGCACTTTCTATTTCAGAAATAAAACCCAATTTTGAAAAGCCCCACGTTACTATTAAAACTAAAATTTCGATTTTTATATATTTTTGTTTATGAATTTAATCAACTGTTTCATAATTTGGGTATTAGATGCTTACTCAATTACATAGTTTTGTGTATTGTTTGGAGTTCAAATTGATCGCTTCAATTGGGGTGCCAGCTTCCATTAACTATTCATTGGGGGTCCAAAGGGTAAGAACTGATGGCCTAGGATATTAAGGATATAGCCGGTCTTAGGTGTCTGGCCTGTATGACAAATTCATTGGTTGAAAGTTGTGAATGAGTAAATTTATGGGGATACTGTGATAGCAAGCTATCTATGACTGTTGTTCCAAAATAGAGATTTTGTTCATGGTCATTGAGTCACCAAAATATAAGGAACATTGAAAGTGACATCATACAGCATTTTGCCCCAAGTGACATCATGTTGTTGACCCTTGTCCTTCCCTTCACCAGTCTACAACCACTTATTTAATGGTGAGAGTTAGATTAAGGGCAAGGCATGGAAACCACACAAAGCAAGCATACCTCTCTAAACCCTGCCTATTCTCTTTTCCTGCTGTGCCTTCATGACCACTGAGATCGGGGAAGCGAGAGTGGTAGCTGCTGCTATTGGCCACCTCTAATTGACTCCTATTTTTCTGGCCTGTTACTGCCAATAACCCCACCTCCATCCAAAAAGTAAACAACAACATCACTTCTTTAATTCACAATTTACCCTGGAGTCAAAAATGCCTGTTGGGCTCCTGGGCACCCTAGCAAATGTGTGCCTAACTTTGCCTAACTTTGGAAAAGCAAGGGTACATGAATTCCATATTAAGCATTATTCCATACCAAAGTCTTTCTCCACAAAGTGGCCGAGACAATTATAAAGACTGGCCCCACTAAGTGGTAAGGACAAATAAAAAATTAAGCAATAAGACTAATTTGTCTACCAAAGTTAAACTGTTAAAACAACCATGGCCCCCCAGAGTTCAAAGTGTACCAGTAGAGTTCAACTTTACATTCAAAGCCCTGTACACAAGGGGGCATATTCTCAAGGACTCATCGCCGAGTTAGCGGCACTTTATCGCAGCCAAAGTGGCGATAAATTCATCGCACCATTCACAAGCAGGTGCTAACAGCCGATATCACCAGTTTCCCCGCGATAGCAGCCACAAAAAACATTGCCACGGATGACGCCGGCAACTAACGGTAATGAGATGCAGAGTAGGCGTTCCCGTACAAAAACCAGCAAAAACACCACTCCGCAACATTCCCAACGACCAGCCAGATCGGCGATAAGAGCCAAAAACATGTGATAAGGTGCGTTAGCAGCATGGATTTAACACCTGCTCCTACCTGGTGTTAAGTCGGACGACAACCTGCACCATGAAAGGGAGCCCAGCCCAGAGCCACACCTGAAGAACAACAGATGCCATGGAGCTACTAATCATGCAGCTCGGAGCCCCAAGAGGGCCACACCACTCACCGCCACCACCCCCAGGACCCCCACTCCCCCTAGGACCACCCCCGGGGCCCCACCCCGGGCACCCCCCCGGACAAAGACATTACACATCTACCTTACAAATACATGAACACAACAATTCGCCTGATGTCGCACAAGTACAACAATTAACATTCACGGGTGGTCAGAAAAAGGAAAAGCACTCGTACATCTTAGAATCCAATAATTGGAAGAGTCATGGCGGGTCTTCTCTGGACAATCTGCAAGTCAAAGCCTGCAAGACAAAATTGAAGATAAGAAGGTGCGTCATGCGCCCAACAAAGGACAGAGAGAGAGAGAGAAAGTGAGAGAGAAAGAAATGGAGAGAGAGAGAGAGAGAGTGAAAGAGAGGGAGAGAGAGAAAGAGAGAGAAAGGGGGAGAAGGAGAGAGAGAGCAACAGTGAAAGAAAGAGAGGGAGAGTGAGAGAAAGCGAGAGAAAGATAGAGAAAGAGAGGGAGAGAGAGAGACAGTGAAAGAAAGAGAGGGAGAGTGAGAGAGAGAAAGAGAGAGAAAGATAGGGAGAGAGAGAGACAGTGAAAGGAAGAGAGGGACAGGGAGAGACAGTGCAGACACTGCGCACACAGGCCACACAGCTCACATGCTGCCACCGGTGTGTCTCCAACTACGTGCCGGTATACACTGCAGTCCACCAGGTCCCTCATCTGAAACAGAGTCCACAGCTAATGATGGCAGAGTACATATCATTGCACACGGCAACATCGCATGGCCGCCCCTGCGCACACAGGCTGCTGCACCCCAGCCCCTCCCGCCGCCCAGCGGGGATGGCCCGCCCCTGCGCACCCAGGCCTCACTGCTCACCTGCTGCTGTGGAAATTAGCAGAAATCGCTGTTAGCATGAGCTGAAGCCATTTTGTTCTTGGCAGCCATTTTAGTTAGCCATGTGCTCGCCATGTGCTTTCTCCCTCTTCACTGTTGCCTGCTCTTGTATTTCACTTGAGTCAGGAACTATAATTAACTCCTTCAGTATTGAGCCTGAGCACTGCGCATGCTCAGAGAGGCCTTAGTTGCTGGAATGCACCTGTTACAGATGTAACTGTCAGGCTATTTTTACTGATGTCAGCAGTTCTGTAACTCCTCCCATTCTGTTGACTAAGCAATTCTGATGTATCCTTGTATGTAACTGACTATTTGTGTGTACACTTGAACTGCCCCTTTTTGAACCTCCATGCTTACACTGCATTTGCTACAGTATATAAGACCCCTGGTCTCTGTACTCCTTGTACTACCTCATACATTGCCTGGGGGTTCTGTATAGATGTAGTTCCACTCATGAGGTTTAATAAACTATTTCTTTGATATTACAGCTTCCGTGCCAATCTCTATTTGTTAGTCCAAGGACTTGAGTACGCAGAAGGGCGAACCCCTGTACTGGTGGGCTTCTGGAGAGTCTCACCCCCCACACTGCCACCGGTGTGTCTCCAACCACGTGCCGGTATACACAGAAGTCCACCAGGTCCCTCATCTGAAACAGAGTCCACAGCTAATGATGGCAGAGTACATATCATTGCACACAGCAACATCGCATGGCCGCCCCTGCGCACACAGGCTGCTGCACCCCAGCCCCTCCCGCCGCCCAGCGGGGATTGCCCGCCCCTGCGCACCCTGGCCTCACTGCTCACCTTCCGCCACTGGGGTGTCTCCAAGAGGGCCCACCACGTGCCGGTGCAAGCTCCAAGCCCGGGGCCCGCGACCTTGGCAGCCTCCACATCACGCATCCCCGCACCGCGGGCCACCAGGTCGCTCACTTGATTCTGGGTCTTGATTTTGCAATGGCAGAGATCATATCAGTGCACACGTCATCATCGCAGGCTGCACACCCGCTCAGCTCTATAGGTGCCACTAACTCTGTGAACCGCGAGGCAATGCCACGTGGCGGTAGGCCCACACTGCCCGCTGGCTCAGGCCTACACTGCGGTCCACCAGGTCGCACACTTGATTCTGGGTCTTGATTTTGCAATGGCAGAGACCATATCAGGGCACACGTCATCATCGCAGGCTGCACACCCGCTCAGCACTTTAGGTGCCCCTACCTCAGTGCACAGAAAGTCGCCGTCCCGTGGCGGTAGGCCCGTGCCGGCCGCAGTGTAACCGGTGCCACCGACTCCGTGCAACACAAGTCATGGACCCTTTCTGATTGAGTTTCGTCATATGGCAGGCAGACGCAGCCATGTCACCTCAGGCAGTGGGGAAGAACTGGGACACGTTGCGTCCCCCCCCCTTTATACGTAAGCCGAGTGGGCTGGCTCGGCATACGCCAGGCCGGCGTAGGGGTGTGAACAATTATCCCTGGCTTCTGCACGTGATTCATATCTGGGCTGCACAGGAAACCTACTGATGCGTGTGTCTCTG
This sequence comes from Calotriton arnoldi, assembly GCA_963921515.1. NCBI lineage: Eukaryota > Metazoa > Chordata > Amphibia > Caudata > Salamandridae > Calotriton > Calotriton arnoldi. The sequence continues at coordinate 51,978 of CAWUFW010012316.1, read as the reverse complement.
TTGCTGTGTCTGCGCCACACGGCCCGCAATCGACAATGTTGTAATGTTGCATGCACCCGGAGGATGTCCGCGCACTAAGGGATTGTACAAGGAGCGCAAGGCCGCTTGGGCTCTTGGCTCATACATGCCAACTGTTGTGTGTGTTCATCGCTTTTGGTACACCATGAGCCCAAGGCCTAGCCTCAATTGCAGCGCGAAAGCCACATCACATTCCCAGTATACAAGCAGTAGTCAGACTAACATTAGGGATGAAAGCCACTTTGTCTCAATACAGAAGGCGGAAGGACATCTGCACCTCCGACCTTGGAATTGCATGCGGCAGGCACCCCCTGGGAGAGATACCATGGCAGATGATGACGACTCCCACACTACACACAGCGATAATGAAAGATCAACGTATCCACACCCCACACACAGAAGTCCTTGCTCGAGGTACTCCTGCATGGAATGGCCTTGACACTTACGTACAGGACAACCCATATGTCCAAACTCTGCACACTCATACGACTCATTGCTCCGAGCTGTGGCATATCATCCACATAACAGCCGCAGGTCAGAAGAGTGCCGGTTCTACGAGAGCGAACAACGCAATGTCAGAACATCCCGGGCACATGCACAACCCCTGTCACGTGGAACCGTACCGTGACCGAATGCTGCATTTGTTGGGGGCGCTGCCACTGGCAGTGTTGCGCATCAGTTACCATCTGAGCTTCCGTCTTGCGTACGTCACCTGTGTCCAGCCCTGGTTCCACTGTCGATCATGCATATTCGAGTGGCCCATGGATGTCTGCCTATCCAACACAACGGTAGCTGAACTGGATTATGACATGTGTGTGCACCCCCTGTTGGACCACGACCAGGAGTGTAACCGTGATACCCGTTCATGGGATGCCTTGGTAACTGGCGTATGTGCTGGCAGTTGGGCATGTGAGATTGCACACTTCCTCGTGTGCAGTGACCACATCGAAGCGCTCCCCTATTGGGCTGTGTTGCGGATTGGAGAAACGGCGTGGACGGAGCACATCTGTCCGGACCAGCTAATGGATTGGCTCACCCCCGTGTTCGTTGAAGTCGACAACGACGTACTCTTGGAACTGATTGCCCATGAAGCTGCGCTCGCTTTCATGGACGAGTAACTACGTTCCTGCAGCCACAAGAGATTGTAACCCATAGGGCAGGTCCCAACACCCTTTTGCATCTTGGAGAAATGGACACATATCCCACCATAACAGTGGACATGGATGCATTCATCTGGACTCAGAATGCATGTGCGTGCAGGACTGCGGGTTGACACACACCTGTGCAAGGTGAGTGGACAGAGGCGCCTGGCAACGTTCCTCAACCTGACACACCGCTGGAGGGAGAGTACACACATGGCAATGTAGTACTACATGTGACCTGGTTGGACTCCTTCACCTGCTCACTGTCAGCAGAGCAGACAGTCAGCGCAGTCCGGTGGTACAGGACTATGCAGATCCGATGGGCTGTGAGTGGTGTCTCCTGACACGGTGCAATGAGCATTCGCCAAACACCACATGACTCGTCCAGCAAGTCAATGTGGGCTGAAACCGTTGGCATCCGTAATGATTGGTGTTCATTTGTGCCTCCCCATGTCTTGCACCTCTACATGTTCCTTTGCTGCTTGTTAGTGTATGATGCATTGGTCTGCATGTTGTGGCCCTTGTCTTGCCCGTACTGACACGCACATGCTAATAAAGTGTACGCAAGTTCACTAGTGTTCAACTGTGATGAGTGTTGATTAGCATGCCAAATCGTGTGCCTCAATGAGCATTGTCCGTACACAGGGAGGGACTGACTGACGCATTTCACTTAGGGGTGGGTCCCTATTGCCAGCTCCACCTCCGGGAGCCAGACATTGTGGTTGGGAGAGTTGCTGGTAGACCTGTGCGCTTACGTGTCTCCAGCAATGTGAGTATGGTGTCCAACTTCTTGCCATGTGGATCAATGTGTTCCATCAAACCATGCTGTGTCCACACAGTTGAGTGTGTGTAGGTATGCGAAGAGATGTTCTGTTGTCACATGTGATGTGGGACACTACTTTAGGCCTCCTACCGACTTTGACATATTTGAAAATACAGCCCTATTTGATACATGGACGTGGGGCTACGTTGGGGGGTGGCGAGATTGTTGTTCATTATCAATGAGGCCACAGCTAGTTCACACCTTCACAGTCATCTAATTGGCCATGTGTGTCACGGTCAAACATGCGCATTGATGTCATTTCCCAGGGTGTACCTTTTTGTGCAATCAATGTCCCTACAGTCATCCATACTCTTATACTTGATTGAACATAGACATGACACATCTGTGTGATTAGGAATGTTTTATTCACATCCTGTGGAGTGTCGGAGCTGGAGCAGTACATGGCCATGCACACCCCACATTACATGGTTGCCCAGTGGAGGTCCAAACAGAGTCCTTTAGGGAATGACAAGTTAATCGGCAGAGGAAGGGTTGAGTCCGCAGCCTGTTTGCTGTGTCATTGGTAACCAGAGCAGATATGGCAGTCCAGGTCGGGGTCCAGGTGAGTGTCGCAGAGTGTTCCGGGGGACAGTGGAAGGTGTTGTACCAGGGCATGATGCAGAGGGCTGTACCAATCAGAAACAGGCCATATGGTGGGGGATGAATGCTACAACCTCCTTTTTGACACAGAGTCATTGCCATCCCCATTTTCGTCCTTTGATATGTCTTCTGTGTCAGGTGTGCTAGGTGTGTGTGGTGGTGTTATGGCTGCATCACTGTATGCCACTGACACATCAGGGGGCGGAGGTGGTATGGCTGCATCACTGTGTGCCACTGACACATCAGGGGGCGGAGATGTGTGTGTCGAAGTTCCTGCAGCAGTCATCTGGGACAGGCTCTTTGGCAGCAATGGCAAGATGAGGATCTGCAGGGCATGGAAGATCCCAGCTACATCTCGCTGGTGATCAGCCGTGGCAGCCATCCTTCCTGCCTGCATCCGCTCCATGTTCTCCATTGTCCTGCGCATGTGTGCCAACTCTGTGCTGTCGTCGCTGGAGCCTCTCTGACTAGACAGTTCTTGTATCTGAGTAATGGCTCCAGCGAGGTCAGCCAAGGATTGTTGTAGGGCATGGAGCGGACTGTGGGTGTCCGTTAGGGACTGTAAGTGATCCCTGATGGGACTAAGACACCCACGTATGGCATCTAGTTTGGCTGCCATGAGGTCGAAACCCACCCGCACCTGTTCAGCCAGCCCCCTCTGGCAGTCTGACACACAGTGTTGGAATGCCATGTGTTCTTTGGTGAGGTGCTGGGAGCCAGCCGTGGTGGGTGCTTCCTGCTGTGTGGTCTGTGCAGGGGGTGGATTCACCTCGATGCAGCTGGGCTGCCCTGCTCCTGGAGGTGGGGTGCGGAGGCCGTCTACGAGCCGTTGGAGGGTGTCGGAGCAGATGGCCAGGAGGGCCTCCTCCTCATCACTGAAGAGATGTCTGGTCTGCTCTGCAGGAGGTGTTGATTGTCCCTCTGCAATATGAAGGGAAGATGCAGGTTAACAGTGTGTTCCATGTATGTGCACACATTGTACATGTTTACATACAGACTGCATGGCAATGTACATTGTGACTGTTTTGGAGGAGCTGGGTATTTGATGGGAGACAGTGGACATTTCAACTACATGACGGATGTGAGGTTGTACTCGTACATTTATCATCTGTCAGTTTCCTGCTATGCCTGATGTGGTTAGCCAGTTTCTACGCACATGCGGCACAAGTTGTGTCCTCTGTTCTGTGGTGTAAGTGTGGCACTTTGTACCACATTGTCGTCAATGTTGATGTGCTGTGATTGCTATGTGTGTGTGCTGCATTGTGGGAGGCGGTGTGCCTTTCACTTGTGTGCTTTTACGGGGCTGAGATGTTGGTGACTTGGGTCATTTGTGCTCTTGGACGGATTTTGGACTTGTGCATTGTTTGTCTGCAGATGTGTTGTTGACGTCAGGGGTTGTATGTGCACGTGGATGTGTCCGGGTGTGACCTGCTCCTTTGAGGATGTTATCCACACTGGGCCACCTCAGTGTCGTGGCGTGCACCATGTCATGTATTTTGACTGCAGCCATGCTATTGGTCATGCAGTGTCATGCAGTGTCACTTGCATTGTCAGTGTGGCTCACAGAGCCGCTGCTTTGCTGGGTTCAGCACATGTGCATGGGTAGGTTGTGAGATTGGTGAGGGGGGGACATTTGTGCACATGGTGGACGGGGGCCTACTTGGTGTTTCTATGTGTGCTGCAGTGTGCCAAGGCCATCAGGGACATGTTCCACAGTCATTGTGGGTGTGCAGTGTGCTACACATAATTGTGCATGTGTGCCATTGTGCCCGTCCCCCCCGGTCCCCCCAGTCCCTGGTCGTTACTCACCCTGTTGCTGTTGGGTCAGGTCATATCGAGCAGTGTCTGGACCCCCAACTCCTTGCACCGTCTCCGCACTGATGACTGAGGCCACCATTTCCTCCAGCTCATCCAGCTCCTCCTGTGGTGCAGGACTCCCACCTCCAGTCGCCGTTGCTGCCTTCCGGTTGGCATCGAGTTTCTGCTTGGTATGGCTTTTCACATCATGCCAGCGCCTCTTGACCTCCTCCATTGTCCTCCTCGACACTCCGACTGCATTCACGTTGTTCACGATGGACTGCCATATTTCCGTTTGTGTTGCCGATGAGACAGTGGAGGTGACGAACAGTTGTTGGTAGTGTTCTGTCACCTCCGTGACGATGATCCGGTGTTCCTGCGGACTGAACCCAGTCTTCCTCTTCCTCTTCTCCTTGCCCATTCCCTGGCCCCGGGGTTCCTGGCTGGTCGTCTGTGGGGCTTGTGGGGTTCGCGTTGTCCTCTGCACTCGGTCCGGGTGCGTCCATGGTGCTACGCAGTTACATTTGTTTGTTATTTTTTTTTCTCTGCTTTTATAGTGCATTCTCACGCATGACGCGTGGGACTCGCAGGCCTGTCGCTGGTTTTCGCTGATTTTTGTATCGCCATTGGGGACATCGCCACTTTCTTCGCGTTTCGCATTTTTTCGGCGTCGCGTTAATTTTAAGTTGCGTTAAGCGAATTTGGCGATATTTAACACACGTTCTTGAGAATATCCCCCAAGGTCTTCCACAGCTGTGATCCAAGATATTTGCATGGTTGATACTGCATTACGTACAATTCAGGAGTCAGGGACTGGTCATTAAGGAAGCATAGTGCCAATGAATACTAGAAACATAAAAACATGCACCAGACCCTGACACACTCTCATGCCATTCTGAGAGTACAGCCAAGTCCTTTGCATTTCATAATGGGCCCAAAAAACAGCCCACTCACTAGACTTTTCATGCTGGCCTATCTGACAGTGCCAGACTGTCCACAATGGGAGTTTGACACTGGATCTGTTATATAGAGGTTCCCACTGTGTAGCCAAGCTCTGGCCCTCAAAGGGTTTCTCAGTCCTGTAACAAAGTACTGTTGGGTAGGAAAAACAAGCCTACTTTGTATAGGCTGGAAAGTGATTGCCAATTCTGACTGGCCCTATTTTTTATAGCGAACTTGGTGACTTATTTTCCGTTATGTATGGGGTCTCCCGGTCTGTAAAATAAATCTTTTGGTCCAGTTTTAAAACCCTTAGGTTGAGGATGGAGAATCTCCTCTAAACTTGGGGTGGGTCAACCTGAAAATGGCCTGCAAACGAATGGAATCAGGTAGCATCCACTTTTGAAAAGCCAGGCAAGCTCCCAACATCACTAGATGTGGCTTGAAGAGAAGTTAAGTGTCATCCAACACTGATTCTCTGCTATCAGATGTCCGATCCAAGATGGTTGGACTCCAGCCAGCGGGGAGCTGGCTGCTGAGTGTGAAGACATTTTTCAACTGCAAAAAAACTTACAACAATCGATACAGTGCAGTCTCATACCATCTATTCCCTGCTGCTGGAAGTCCCGCCCTCCATTATCATACATCTGTCTGCATTTATACCATCTCTACCATCAGGGGAAATGAAAATAAGCAGCAGCTGCATCCATGAGGTCTTGAGCAGCAGCTGAAATGCAATCCGGCTGTTTCACACACTCGTTTTTCGCCTCCATTTAGTAAACTTCTCAAGCTGACGATATAAAAATGCAAGTGCTATGACTTCATAGCTATGCAAACCTTGCAAAATAACTGAAAATGAGCATTCAATGTATCAGAAATGTAACTCGATTAAGAGCTTTAGGAAAAGTTCCATATATCATAGTGTTCATATACATCAGTTAGGTAGGTAGATTGCCCGTGGAATTGGGGCTGAGACACAGACCAAGAAGACGATAAGAGGGGGTACTACACCACCCAATATTCAGATTTGATTTTATGAGGACACTTGGCAGGGGATATCAACACATTGATTATCCAACCCTAATGAAGTCCTAAGGGACGAAACGCGTTGGCTGGGCTGATTTTCAATTTATATGACCAAAAATTCAAAAAAGTTGGATGTGAACACGCTTACAAGACTCCAGAGGAATTGAATGCACTTGAACCATCGTTATGGATGTATAAGGACAGTGTAATATATGGAACTTTTCCTAAAGCTTTTAATTGAGTTACATTTCTGATACATTGTACGCTCCATTTCAGTTGTTTTGCTTGCATTTTTATGCATCATTGCAAGCCATTTCTCATACATTGTAAAATAAAAGTTCCTGAATTGCTCTTCACCATTGCTTTGCTTACCAAGTGGCAAGCACTCTAACATGGAACATGTTGCAATGCCAAAGTCACTAAAGGTATCGCCCAGCCTACTCTCAAGGAGATGTTTCACATCTACACCAATTATGCTGAACACTTGGCAGACAAGGGTTTTTTCAGACTCTAGTTTTTGTTCTTATATCCACTACAGCAGTTATGTTTTACTGTAAAAATCTAAGAATGCAGTAGAGTTTTCTTTTTTCACATCACTATCAATATGTGACCAAAGATCCTCACATTTCTTGCCATTTTCTTAAAAAATTCTGTAAACGGTTGCCACATGGATAATATAGCATTCATAGCCCCTTGGACTGAGAATCATCAGCTAAGGGACACAGTTGGGATGACTCTTTCTTTGATGCCACACAAAGCACGAAATGATAAATATTTGTGTTTTAGTTACTATGCTTAAGAAAACAGTGCACCAGAATGGACTAAAAAGTCAATAGCATTCCTCATTAACTCTGAAGATTGTAAAGATGCTTTCAGCATACCATCTAACAAGTGGCAAGGATCTCTTACAGGGAAGGACTTCAGCTCAGGTATCAATTTTGACAGGTCATCACTCAACTTTTTATATACTTAGCTGAATCACTGCAAATACAAACAATATCACTCCAATCTTTGTTGAACTTGGAAAGAACCTTTTTTGCAGACCATTCCAAGTGACACTGCGTTCCATGTTTTCCAAAAGTCTGGTGTCATGTTTTAACCACTATCCCAGATGCTTGGTGATAGCGCTCTTTTCACATATATTTGTCACTATACCTTGCATTGAATGTTTTAAAACCTGAGGTGTTGGCAATTCGCCTACTATCAATACTGACTCACTAGAAACTGGGGGCTGATGTATTAAGGGTTTTTACCCATTCTCTGTGGGTAAATGTGATGAAACATATTAGGTAATATTCTTATGAAACCATCCATTTTACCTATCAGTGAAAGAATCAAAGGCAGCCAAAATATCAAATATGATTTTGATATTACCTGATTCTCTGCAGTTTATAAAATAATTAAACAAGACCTAAAACATGCTACTAAACCCTGCATCTTTAGACCAAAGACCACAAAACTGAAAAAAACAAAAGGAAGAAGAAACAATATTTTAGTGGCATCCCTAAACAACAAAACTAAAGCAGAACAATGTTAGCCCAGACTTTCTTACTGCTAGCTTGTATAACAAAGTTACATTGTATTTGGCCCCTTCAGGAAGAAAACAAATGACTCTTTCACTCTCTTTTTCCTTTCTTTGAATGGCATTTAGTTTGTGGTTGTGCAGGTGTTTTTTCAGTGTTTATATGTTTTCACTGGTGAGGGCTATTTATTTTTCGGTGAGGTTTTATCAGTTATTATAGGTTTAAACCTAAAACCGGACAGCCTAGTTTTGTCACAGCCAGTGTCAATGCATCTCCAGCAGTTGGCATGTGGGAGTAACCCTGCCCTGTGTAGTTTTGTTGGTGACCAGTGCCAATCGTGGAGGATTTTGGAAAGGCAGAAATTCAGTCTTGCCTCCCGGGTGCCCCTGCTCAAGTTATCTAAGATCTCTGTCCACTCATCATCCTCATAGGAGACCGATAGCCGGGTTTGCCTTCTGGTTCAGAGGTCTTGCAATAGGGGCTGCGAAAATAAGTGGGATGTGAATATACCGTAAAGGCCGGACGTAACCCCCTTGTGCTTTCCCCATGTGTGCAGGTACAATACCACTGGCGAGGCCTGTAACGACCAAGGATGCGGCCCTAAACTTTTCTTCAGGCATTGCCGAAGTTGCATGTATTTCCAGGATTGCTGCGATGAGAGACCAAATTCCTCTCGCAGTTGCGCGAATGTCTTGAGGTCACCGTCATGAAGGAGCTGGTCCAAGGTGTGGATGCCTGCTGCCTTCCACAGGGGCCAGGACTCTGTTTGCCTATCAATGCGTATGCTTGTATTTCCCCACAGGGGGGGCTTTCTCATGATTTTGAGGGTTCAGGCCCAACAGACGATGTGCTTGTTGCCAGGATCTACGCATGGTTGATAGAACCGGATTGGTGGGATCGTGATGGCTTGTCCCTGTCCCATATAGAGTGGAAATGCCTGTCTCTGTGGATAGTAGATGTCTTTCTATATGTACCCATTGCGGCACGTCAGGGGCTTCTGGTAGCATATACACCAATTGAGGGCGAAGTGTTCCACCGAAGGGAGGCTCAATCCGCCACAGGACCGGTGTGCTTTCAGTTTCAGCGCTGCCAGACGGGGCCTCGCTGAGTTCCACACAAAGGATTTTATCCTAGAGTCTATTAAACATGGCGTGGTCAGAGGGATCTGGAGGGGGAGCATGCCAAGAGTATATATGAAGCGCGGGAGTGATTCTTGAGTAATTCTGCATAATTTCACGGAATTCTTAGGTATTTCTGTGTGATTACGCCACATGGAATTACACGAGTTATGCACCCCTAGTCGACACCACATCCTGATAACACTGCAAGGGGCTGTCATATGAAATGAAGAAGGTCAGAATGGCTACAACAGAGGAAGAGCTAAAAAACACAGAGCCACAACCAAAAGTACAGGAGAAGCGCAACTCAGCATTAAAGTGTTAAAGTGAGAAGCAGAAATGCAGACACTGTGAGGAGAATTTCAGTGAGTCTTGGTGGCATGGGCCCTAAAGCAAGCTAGGTGAAATGCCCCTTCTAGAGCCTGGATGGATATGAAAGGTCTGATATAAATGAGGCAGAGAAGCCCATTACAATGCAGTCGGTTCCACTGCACCTTCTGCACCATGGGTACCTACGCTCTGTCCTCAGCGCCTCTGTGTTTTCTTTAAGCACTGGGGCACGGAGAGGCCTTAGGTGGCGATAGCTCTGCGGTGACGTCATAGCTGCACTAAGGACGAACGAGTGAGTGCAAGCAACTGTGCATGGCGGCCACTTCCACTCCCGGCAGCTGATTCACTTCGTCTTCATTCACCACGTCTTACATCTCGAACATTTAAATATCATAAATACAATATAATAAATAAATACATCGAAGGAAATGTTAAAGCATAATTGTGCAGTAAAGAACGCTCCTGCAGAAGCAGAATCCTCTTTTTCTTCCGCTTGTGCACCCCTTCCACGTCACCGCAGAAATTGCTTAAAACACAAAGCCAACTAACTGGTCAGACCAGATCATGGCGGCTATTGACGCATCAAGGTAAGACCACTGCTCAACACACGCGGCGCCTCAGACCTGCATGGAGGAGCTCTGAATCCGATACCATAATTGTTAATCTCCCCCATAAGCTCTTAATCACTCGTGGGAAGCAGCTGGGCCTGGAGGGAAGCCAAGATGTGTGTCATAAACAACGCAGCTCGGCGATCCTCGAATGTATACCGTTCCTTTCTGTCCCCTCCCCCTCCTTCGATAGCCATCACCCGCGAAACTCATCTAACCTGTCAACCCAGCCCAGCTATGAATGTACGTGATCCTAAAAACCCTGCCCTCTCAAAATGAATGTCTCTCTTCAGAAGAATCGCCTCCAGGACATAAGCCTTTATGACAGGTTCTTTTTTTAATTAAATGACTGCTTTTCTGAGTCTTGTGGAAAAACCTCCCTATCGTACAAGCACAGGTGCGTCGACGGTGATGTGAGGACCTAGCTGTGGTATATACACCAAATTATTCACCGAGTAGCCGAGGCCCTGCCAAATGGGTTTGGTGTTTATTTTCCTTCTGCAGCTACCCAGATGTATTAATTTGGTACCCTTGCAAATTGTGCCTGCATGTAATGATGCCGACTTTGCAATATTAATGATTGCTGTTAAATTGTAAAGGGAAAAAGCAATCTACACACCGGCCTTGCTGCTTGCCAAATTAACAGATTATAAAAATCTGCCTTGCACCTTTATTTCGGTCTATAATAGCACCAGCCAGCCACACAACTAATCCGAAAACCTCATTGGCTGCCTGTGTAGGCTAGAATCACGTTTAACACTCTCTGGGGCATATTCTCAAGCCCCTATCACCACGGGAACGTCACTTTTTCTGACGTTCCCGTGGCGATAGGGTCAGCGCTTTATTCTCAATGCAGCGTTAACCCACTTAACGTGGCTTTAAGCCACGTTAAGTGGCTTAATGCTGCCTTGAGAATAAGGCCCCTTTCACGCTAAATTTAGCGTGAAAGGGGCGTGCAGTGGGTGTTGCGGTGGGCGTTCCACCGCAACACCCATTGTGATCGACGCTGCCACCTATTATCAAGGGCGGCGGTAATAGGTGGCAGCGCCGAACTTAAGACCAGAAAAATCCTGGTCTTAAGGTGGCGAAACGAGGAGAAATGCTTTATTTCTCCTCGTTTTTGCTTTGTCCATGTGTGCTGCCTTGTGCAGCACACATGGAAAAAGCAAAATGCCATGGTTTGTTCATGTACAGGAAGGTGTCCCTTCCTGTACATGAACAAACCTTATTAAAATGCCATTTTGTAACTTTCATGTGTGCTGCACGAAGCAGCACACATGAAAGTTACAAAATGGTATTTTGGGATTGTTTATGTGCAGGAAGGGGCACCTTCCTGTACATAAACAACCCTCCCCTGCACACAGACACCCTTGCACTCTGGTGCAAGGGTGCCTGCATTGGCGCTAAGTTGTGAAACTTCGCGCCATCGCAGGGGTAAACGCCAGGGTGCACCACATTCTTGAGAATATGGGCAGCCTCGCGTTTCCGAAGTGGCGGTGAGAGGCGTTAAGCCAAGGAGGCTAACGCCTCTCACCGCCACTTCATTGTGAATATCCCCCTCTGTTTCACTGTCAAAAGGTTACAACCTTGAGCACCCAGGAAGCAAATGCAAAAAAATCAAATGCTACCAACCATCCCGTCCTGTGTAATTTAACCAAGCCACCCTGCAGGCAATCACGTGAACTAAAAGCAAAACAAGCATTCGCATAGCCAATAGGTCTCGCTTTTGGGACCTTATAAGTATTTAGTTATGCAACTGTTGCATGGCTAAACACTTATAAGGTCCCAAAAGCGAGACCTATTGGCTATGCCAATGCTTGTTAATACTGGCGCACGGCCGTAAAAGTAACGCGGCCGTGAGAACATCAAAGCGGCCGCGAAAGTGATCGCGATCGCGATCAAGCGCGGCGAGCGATGCGCTTAATGAGCATGACGAGGAAAGCCATATGGCGCCTCTGCTCGTAAGCGCGCGTGTAGCTCTAGGCTGGCCATGGTAGCATTTTTTGAGCCCTCACTAAAAGTCTCGCCAGACCAGCGCATGCGCTGGGTCAGGCGAGACCTAAACAGAGGAGACAGACAATTCGCTAACATTTCTGGAGTTTCCAGAGTTCCACAAACCTCAGGAGCTGGGGGCAAAACTGAAAAACCCATCTGTTCTGACTACTCCTCTGAAATTGATTAGGGTCTGGTCCTGCTTTAGATAACAGTGGTGATCTGAAATCCAACCTACATATTGGTCAGTATAATGCCATGTGTGCTCTGTGTAACCACATTAATGTAATATGCAGGGCTTTAAGTGGGATGAAAAAACTGGGGGGTCTCTCAAAGGGGCGTGGCCAGTGTAATTAAGGGCGTGGCTTAAAACACTTAATCTAAAAATCTGTGCTGAGCATAGTGTGCCGCCCGACTTGTATTTTGCTGTTTCTGTCATTGCATCTAGATATATGATACAACAAGTAACATCATATCTACAACAAGTCAGGACTATTGGCTTTGTCAATGGTTGTCAGTTGCATAAGATAAATAAGCAGCAACTATGGCTTGTATATATTATTGAAAAGGCTTCCACTTAAAGCCCTGGTGACACCACAACAATGTTGCTGCCCCTGAGTTTCAAAGAGAAGGGAAATCCAGAGAGAAAATGACTCTCTTTAAAGGATTTCCTTCCCCTACAACGCTCACCTGGCATGATGTCATGCCTTTTTAACTTCTCCACTAGTGAGAAGTGAGCAGTGTGAGCAGCGCACATCGATGTGCCTGCTGTCACTGCAGTCCGGAAAAAACAGACCGCCTGTGCCAGGGCACAAAACAGAGCCCGATAGAGACCTGTTTCGAGGCCTCTGTAAAAAAACTGCCAGTGCTCAGACCCGGTGAGACCCGGCCCACTTAAAGCCCTGGTAATATGATTACATGATGTAAGACACATCCATGGAGCTCACCTGGAAGGCAACTGTACACTCTAACCGAAAGCTCTGTGGACCCCATCTGTGATGTATTACTGTCACCGCGTGCTCCTTTTTATAAAGCGTCTAGAAACAATGAAGCTGTGGAATGTGCACTAAGTAAACAAAATAATTATAAAATAAATACAAACATAACTTGTAATGCTTTATAAAACTATTGACAAATGTATTGATATTGACTATATTTATAAAGCGTAGCATATACCCGGAGGCATCTTGGCGCTATCTGTGATCAATAAAGGTATCCTTTTTTTAGTTGGTGAAGAGCCAGGTTTTTAAGGCTTTTCTGAAGGCTGGAAGAGTAGTTGTGGATTTCAATGACTGGGGGAGACTATTCCATTTCCAGGCAATATTTCTGATGAAGCTCCTGCCTCCCCAGGACATCCGCTTGTAAGGAGGAACTACCAGATTTTTTTGGAGGCTTGAGTGTAGGGACCTACCTGGAATATAACATTTTGGATTGTATTTTAGGTAATATGTGCCAGTTCCAGGCACCGCCATAAATGCAAGGCACAAAGCCTTAAAGGTGATACGCTTTTCGATAGGAAGCCAATGTAGTTGCTTCAGGGCAAAGGATGCGGAGATTCAGACCTAGGGATGTTAAAGAGCATCCTTGCTGCTGTATTTTGCATTGTCTGAAGTTTTCTCAATTATCTTTTTTGAAGGCTCTGGAAAAGACCATTACAATAGTCTAGTCTTGCCAAGACTAGAGCAGTAACCACAGTCTTTAATGAGTCAAAGGTGAGCAGATGAGCTATTTTCTTTATTATTTTTAAAATACAAAAAGAGTTGAGGTCACTGTATTAACTTGTTCATTAAAAGTGAGATTGTCATCTACAAACACGCCCAGATTTTTTACCTTTTTTTCTGGCTTAGGTAAATTCCCAAGCTCTTGGGGCCACCAAGAGGGGGACCAAAAAGACACATCATTCCCGAATAGCATGACTTCTGTTTTTGTTGAGTTTAATTTTAAGCAATTCTTGCTCACCAATTCGCTAACTGCCCTCATACAGTTACTACATTTCCCAGCTGTATTTTGAAAATCACTGGTAACTGACACAATAATCTGAGTGTCGTCTGCATAGGTTACCAATGAGAACCCAAAGGATTTTATCAAACTAGCCAGAGGGGAAACATAGACATTAAAAAGGGTCGGGCTCACGGGCAACCCCTGTGGGACCCCACATGGCAAAGTGAAAGACTCTGAGGTAAAACCTTTGTATGTCACTATTTGAGTCCTATCACTAAGCAATGAGAGAAGGAGAGCAAGGGCTGGGTCTTTGACCCCAATGGATTGCAAACGGTCAGTCAGACAGCTATGATTGACCGCACCGAAGGCTGCAGACAAGTCAAGTAAAATCAGGGCTGCTCGGCTGCCCGAATCTAAGGAGAGTCTGATTTCCTCTGTAGCTACAATGAGCGCAGTTTCAGTGCTATGACTGTTCCTGAATCTGAACTGGGTTTTATCAAGGTGATCATTGGACTCAATATATGTGGACAGTTGGGTGTTCATAGCTTTTTCAGCCATTTTGGCTGGAAATGGGAGTCTGGATATTGGCCGATAGTTGTTGGTGTCCATAGGATCCAAATTATCTTTTTTTAATAAGGGAAGAACTGCAGCCTTTTTCCAAGGCTTTGAACATAGAATTGATAGTATTTGTCAAAAAGTTTGCAATAATATCGGGAGCAAGGTGAATTATTTGCGGTGGACAGGGGACTGATGTGGACCCAGACTTTATGGTCGCAATCAGCTGACTGATCTGGTCAGTTGAGAGATGCATGAATTTTTTAAAAGAAGACTGTCCACCTTCCGATGGAAACTTCAAGACCGGATTATTAACATCAAATTTATCAAAGATTTCTCTTACTTTGTTCTGAAAAGAGGAGGCCAGGGAATCACAGAGTTCCTGACTTCCATCTACTGTATTGACTGCTGGAGCGGGTGTAAGTTTAGTGACTGTTTGAAAGAGTTCCTTAATGGAGTTTTTGCTCGATTTGCTTTGTGAAAAAAGCAGATTTTTCTTTCTCAATTAGGTTTTTGTAATCTGAGATACACTTCATATATTTATCCTTTTCCTCCTCATTGCAGTCCTTCCTCCAAGCCCTTTCTTGTCTATGACATTTTTGTTTAAAGGCTCTCAGGGCGTCATTGAACCAAGGGGCGGATGGTTTATTCTTTTTAGTTTGACATTTGTTTTTAATGGGTGCTAATGTATCAATAGCTGACTGCATCCAGGTTTCATACGCAGCCTATAATACTTCTGCGTCACTTGATATTTTTGGTTCTGTTCTTACTAGGAGATCATTTAAAGCTGGGGCACTGACTTTGTGCCAAGGATGAGTCCTTTGCGGCTTTTTGTTGGAGGTTATAGGCGAGGTATTTTGCAATTTCCACATTAAAGTTCAGTGCTTCACAGGATTTAGTTGTAAGTGGAGAGAAGGTAGCTATAAACAAGTCACAGTGAATAACCGCCATACCTCCACCTTTTTTCCATTGCCTAACCTGTGAATAACATATCCCATCGCAGTGGCTGTTAACATATCCAGGCCTGAAATACTGTCCGCCCACGTTTCGGTGACAAAAATTAGGTCCAGCTGAAGGCTATCAGTGAGCTCCGAGAACTCAAAAGCATGCTTAACAAGCGATCTAGCATTGATTAGTGCACATTTAATTTTAGTTATTAGTATTAAAATTTGGGGATGTCCTAACTTCGTCTATTGCGGATGGCTGTTCTTGATTACCTATCGCGTAATTTAGGCATTTGAACTTGCATTCTTGGCACCTAACAGAAATATATCTGGCTATAAAAATGGGTGAATTTTTCACGCTTACCTGGGTCAAGAGCAAGCAGTTCTCTCTGTGTGTAAACCTGACGTTGCACTAGCTAGGGTGTTAAACGGCCAGGGGGACGAACCTTGGGCGCTGTCTGGGCGCAGACGGGCTTGCCTTTGGCTCTGTGCAAGTATCTAATAGCGCATCATGAGGGATTGGCGTGTCTTGTGGGCGTGGCTTCGCAGCACGATAGGAAGCAAAACAGGTGGGTAAAGCAAAACTCTAACTGGGGTCCAGCAATTCCCCCTCCAAGTGCAGGCTCCCCTGCGTTTAGAGAGTACTGGTAAAATAACTGCAAATGCAAATTAACCGGGTGAAAGACAAATCATAAACGTATTAAAACAGGGTCTGAGCCCTGAGCAATATGGCAACCACACGAAGGAGCCAGGCACCTCCTAAAAAGCACCGAAGTGCATACAAGGAAATAAAAAGTGTGGACTTCACCAACCTTAATCACAGGCTGCGCGGACGTGCTGTTCATGGGTTGTATGTTGGAACAACGAGTTCCACAACCACGACTTCCCTAACAACGAGGTCACAACCACGACCTTGTCTAAACCACGATTTTTTTAGCACGCTTTCCTTTACCACGATTTTTCGTGTTAAAGGAATGCGTGTTAAAAAATGCTTTCTACTACTACTCCGATCCCCCAAACCCTCCTGCCCCATAAAAACGAATTCTCCCACACCCTATTAACAAACACTTTCACCCACTCCCCCTAAAAACGAATCCCAAACCCCTACCCCTAAAAACGAACTCAACCCCCTTATAACTAATTCCCCCCTTAAAAATAATCACGATCACCCCCACCTCATAAAAACGAACGCAACCCCTTAAATTCTAATTCCCCCACACCATATAAACAAACATAGCCCCATAAAAACTAATCCCAAACCCCCACCCCTAAAAACGAACTCAATCCCCATAAAACTAATTCCCCCAACCCTAAAACTATTCACAATCACCCCCACCTCCTAATACAGAACTCAACCCCTTATAAACTAATTCCCCCACCTTAAAATTAATTTCGATCACCAACGCCCCCTAAAAACGAACTCAACTCCCTACAAACTAATCCCTCCCACACCTTCTAAACAAACACAATCACCCATACCCCCTAAAAACTAAACCCCAACCCCTAAAAACTGACCCCAAACCCCCTGTAAATTAACCCCTCTTACCTGTTCCTCTGCGAAGCTCCTCCGAACTCCGCCCTGCCCGAACACTAGACCGAATAAGCCTTAACCACGCACATGCGTGGTTAAGGCTGAGTCGTTGTTCGGGCAAGTCGTTGTTCCGCTTGCGTGACTCCGGAACTCGTTGTTCCGGAGTCGTTGTTCAGGATGTTTCCCCTGTGCAAGTGCCAAAATGGCCCGTCATGAGGGATGGGTGTGTCTTGTGGGCGTGGCTTCGGTACGTCACTTTGCATCACAATAGAAAGCAAAACAGGTGGGTTTGCATAGAATATGATCAAAGAAATGATTAGGAACCTTCCACATACCCACAGTATATTATCAATCAATCAAGTTGTATTTGTAGAGCGCTGCTTGTCAGCCACGAGGGTATCCAGGCGTACATATATAGTAGGTCACTTTGTGGTTGAGATCCCTGGATTACTTGTACCCAATTTTATTTGGTTTAAGGTCCCTGGAGTCTTGATAGCCATGTCTGTGTGAGTTAAGATCCCTTAGGTCTCATTCTCATATCAATGCTCAGTTAGGATCCCTGAAGTCCCTGTACCTACTTCAAGATGTGACTGAGTTGCCTAGAGCTATTGTACGCACTACAGTTTTGTGGTTAAGATCCACAAAGCCCTCGAACCCATTTTATTATGTGGCTAAGAACCCTGGATCCATCATACCAACTTCAGTATGTGGTTATCATCCCTGATCCCCTTGTATGCACTTTAATATGGAATGTATCTCCCCGAAGCCTTCTTCCTACTTCACTACCTGATCAGTACACTAGAATGAATTATAATGCATCTGATTTAGGAGACAGCAAACATCCGTGTCAGGGCAACTAACTTTCTCTCTCACGAGGCCTAGCAAGAGTTTACCACAACATCCTCAGGCATCCTAAGTTCCGATCTAGAACTGACAGCAATTAATTCCCTCATTTACAAATTGTGTGAAAATATCAAATACGGTGAAAACTCTAATTTGCACTTGACTCAATGTCACACCCAAGGCGCAAATTGTTTTTTTTTTTCCCTGTCAATTTTCATCAGGTCAAACGTGTGGTAACTCGGCCGGGCAATTGCGACCTAGAGCTGTTTGTGAACCTCTGAAAGGAGAATGACATGGGCTAGTGGCATGTGATTCCCCGATCTGATGTGCGTAAAGTAGAATGGGGCACACATTTAATAACCGGTAAACACACAACCCTGCACACTCAGGGATTTACCAAGGGCAATTTGGAATCAGGGAGGCCATGTAATTTATGTTTGTCCCCACACCACCCCACTGAAATCTGAGTGTATTTTGTCTTTTGAGGTACACCTGGGTGTTGGAGAATAGGAACATTTCTGAAATTATGTTGCAGCTTTCTTTGTACTCCGCCGGGACCAGCGGCAGGACGATCGGGATGAGTCTTGCCGAAGGAAGATACTGACTGTGAATGGTTCTTACACAAGTCTGCGTTATGCCATTTCTGCATGGCTTCCGCAGAATCATCTTCGAGTATCAGCCCCTGATGGACGAGATCTTGCCGGCGCTCGGAATACTGGACCTCCGAGAGACATGAGGGACCAGAAAACATGCTAAGGTAACAGCACCAAGGCGCGGGTAATCTGAGGGCAGCCGTGGTCTTGGTACAAGATTCTATAACTGCTCCTCATGCACCAGTGATGTTCCTGGTTACTCCATGTCCCCACCACTAATCTTCTGCGTTCATCACCATCAGTTCACTTGTCGCTCGATGTCCTTATCTCCATTGCTGCCTGACCTTAATGAGGACGACCTGCAACTGAGTTACGGTAACAAAACCACCTATCCCAAGGCAATGAACCCTAACGAGATCTCCAGTTCAGACATTTACCCCCCACCAACTCCTTAACCGATATTTTTGATGGAACTTTTGACGATGCCGCCTGGGCGGAAACCAGAACAACCTTGCCCGAGCAACCTTGTCTGATGCCCGGTGGAGCTGTCTCTTGCAGCTAAAGAGGAGTTTGGCTCTGGTTCACCCCTTGGCCGGCACCTACCCAGCCGGACATCGGACATTGTTCTCCTCGCCTCCCCGTTGTGTTTACTATTTGCATTCCTTACCCCTGTTCGCCCTCTCCCCTCTACCTTTCCTCCCCCCATAAGACGGGTGTACGCGTTAATAAGTAACTGATGTAACTATGTAACAATGTTTCTGATGCAATGTCCTATCTCATGTAAAGCGCTCTGATACCTTCGGGTCTAGCCAGCGCTTTATAAAACTCTTCAAACTTTCCCTCTTTTATTCTTTGTCTTCCTCCCCGGCTCCTATCCTCCCTCACCTGAATCTCTCCCCTTGCCTCGTTTTTAACGCATGCAACTACGCCCCAGCAACTGGTTACTATGCTCTGAAACTATCTTGTAACTATTGTAAGCCGTGTGCCCTTTACCAAAGTGCTCCCTCTCCCCTTGTTGGGGAGGGATCCAGCATTTATTCCCTGGAGTCTCAGAGACCCCTCTGAGAGAGTCCACAGCGTCAAGGGAGTTCACACAGAGCAGAGGTGTGGGAATGGCGCCCCTTGCCAAAGCACTCCCTTTTCCCCTTGTTGGGGAGGGATCCAGTATTTATGCCCTGGAGTCTCAGTGACCCCTCTGAGAGAGCCCACAGCGTATAGGGAGCCACACACAGCGGAGGTGTGGGAACGACACCTTTTCCACTGGGATCACTGCACACCGGACGTTGGACACTGTTTTTCCGTGTCTCCCGGTTAAGTTTCCTTCTCCCTCCGCCACCTCTTTCCCTCTTTCATTCTTAATCTCCCTCTCCTGCTCCTATCCTCTCTCCCCAGAATCTCTCCCCTTGCCTGCTTTTTCCCTTTAGTATTCGTTTTTAACGCATGCAACTGCGCTCCAGCAACTGGTATCTATGCTCTGAAACTGTGTATCTTGCAAAGTTGTAACTTGTAACTATGCTATGAAACATGCTTGTCCTCATGTAAAGCGCTCTGATACCTCCGGGTCTAGCCAGCGCTATATAAAACTTTTCAAATAAATAAAATAAAATAAAATAGTAAGTATTTTAATATACAGTATCACATGGCAAATGGCAGTAGTAAACTTTATCCGCCTATTGACCTTGAATTAAGAATTTAAAAATGTTAAAAGGTCATATGGGACACAAGGACCACATTAAAGATAGACAATACATTTTTAAGGAGCACTTCAACTAAAATATAAACAAGTGAACATATAAGTATGCAATTCATTTGGCACAAAAGTAAAATTAAAACCTAATGAAAGTCGAAGATTTCATGACTCTACTTCTATAATCGCAGGTAAAAAGTTGAATTATGTACACATGAACTGCCAACAAAAAAACCAAGTAGCACAAAGATGCTTTCAGAGCACTAAAACCAAATAAGGAACAAGAATGAGTCCAAATCGTTAAGAAGAGTGTGAAGTGGGATTGTGGGGATGGGAAGCGATAAGGTGGATGGAATGGAATTGTCACTCAAACCACAAACGCTAGGACGAAACCCAAGAGAGAACACATAGCCCACATCCATACAAAACACAAAAGAAAAGGATTCTTTACAATTAATTTTTAATAAAGACTAGCCAAATTCCATCCAACGTTGCTTTAAAAACAGAGGCGTTTATAAAGTAGCTCTGTGGAGAGGGTGTAAACCCCTGAAATGTAGCTGGAATTACGGCCCACAGCTGAAAGCGAGAATGCAGAAATAGCAAAAAGGCAATAAACTTCGGTTATCAACTAACAGTATGAGGACAGTAATGCTATTTTCCATATTAAGCGGATTCAATTTGAGTAACAGTACTATTAACTCAGGTATCATCAACTTCTCCCCAGCACATGACATGGTGGACTATGGCATGAATCAGACATGGCTTAGAAAGTGAATAACAATCTCACACACTGCCCTTGTGTAGGCACAATCATTTCTACATCATCATGGTCAACACATCAGACATAGATCAGTCAAATCCTCTCAGGTAAGAGTATCACTCTGTACGTCTAAGAGAGGATATGCCCCCGGACATGGAAGCTACAATGTCAAGCAGACCAATATCTAGGGCAAAATATATCAAATCCAAAAAATCAAAAGGTAGGTATAGATTTTCTATATCTTACTCTACATATATGTACCTTGTAGATGTGGAGTTAGGAATAGTAAATCTATACATTGTCTATATGTGCTTACCTGTCGATACCCTGATCTTCGATATTTTATTCATGATACTCTTGTATCTCGATATTCTTAGCCTCGATATTCAGTAGTACAATCCTAAGAGAGAAGGAATTACTGTAAATCATTTGGTGGAATGCAGTCAGTACATCAGCAAAGGAATGTGCCTGTTGGAATGAGTCCTGATCCTCATGTCGAGGAAGCGATGTAAAGGCCTTAGATGATTTAGCAATGTAATTAGGGGCCTAGAGCAGCCGTTCTTAGCCTGGTGTCTGCACACCCAGTGGGGTCAGTGAAGCCTTCTCGGGATCAATGACGGTTTAGAAAACTAAATATTATTAGCAGATTAATAAAGTATATGTACATAAAAACACTACATTTTACATTTTAAAACCATTTGTAAATGTGAAGGGATTTGAAATTGAAGGCTAAAATTAAGTGGGTCTCCTTAGCTTTAGTGGTGGGAGCAGCGCAAGTACAGTAAACAGTATTGCAGCCTCAAATGAATCCCTAGTATGCACTGTCAAAACAAGGGCACACAATAGTAACAAAGATAAACTGATATGCTAGAGTCTAACGCAGCACTTTCTATTTCAGAAATAAAACCCAATTTTGAAAAGCCCCACGTTACTATTAAAACTAAAATTTCGATTTTTATATATTTTTGTTTATGAATTTAATCAACTGTTTCATAATTTGGGTATTAGATGCTTACTCAATTACATAGTTTTGTGTATTGTTTGGAGTTCAAATTGATCGCTTCAATTGGGGTGCCAGCTTCCATTAACTATTCATTGGGGGTCCAAAGGGTAAGAACTGATGGCCTAGGATATTAAGGATATAGCCGGTCTTAGGTGTCTGGCCTGTATGACAAATTCATTGGTTGAAAGTTGTGAATGAGTAAATTTATGGGGATACTGTGATAGCAAGCTATCTATGACTGTTGTTCCAAAATAGAGATTTTGTTCATGGTCATTGAGTCACCAAAATATAAGGAACATTGAAAGTGACATCATACAGCATTTTGCCCCAAGTGACATCATGTTGTTGACCCTTGTCCTTCCCTTCACCAGTCTACAACCACTTATTTAATGGTGAGAGTTAGATTAAGGGCAAGGCATGGAAACCACACAAAGCAAGCATACCTCTCTAAACCCTGCCTATTCTCTTTTCCTGCTGTGCCTTCATGACCACTGAGATCGGGGAAGCGAGAGTGGTAGCTGCTGCTATTGGCCACCTCTAATTGACTCCTATTTTTCTGGCCTGTTACTGCCAATAACCCCACCTCCATCCAAAAAGTAAACAACAACATCACTTCTTTAATTCACAATTTACCCTGGAGTCAAAAATGCCTGTTGGGCTCCTGGGCACCCTAGCAAATATGTGCCTATCTTTGGAAAAGCAAGGGTACATGAATTCCATATTAAGCATTATTCCATACCAAAGTCTTTCTCCACAAAGTGGCCGAGACAATTATAAAGACTGGCCCCACTAAGTGGTAAGGACAAATAAAAAATTAAGCAATAAGACTAATTTGTCTACCAAAGTTAAACTGTTAAAACAACCATGCACCCCCAGGCCCCCCAGAGTTCAAAGTGTACCAGTAGAGTTCAACTTTAAATTCAAAGCCCTGTACACAAGGGGGCATATTCTCAAGGACTCATCGCCGAGTTAGCGGCACTTTATCGCAGCCAAAGTGGCGATAAATTCATCGCACCATTCACAAGCAGGTGCTAACAGCCGATATCACCAGTTTCCCCGCGATAGCAGCCACAAAAAACATCGCCACGGATGGCGCCGGCAACTAACGCTAATGAGATGCAGAGTAGGCGTTCCCGTACAAAAACCAGCAAAAACACCAACGACCAGCCAGATCGGCGATAAGAGTCAAAAACATGTGATAAGGCGCGTTAGCAGCATGGATTTAACACCTGCTCCTACCCGGTGTTAAGTCGGACGACAACCTGCACCATGAAAGGGAGTCCAGCCCAGAGCCACACCTGAAGAACAACAGATGGAGCTACTGATCATGCAGCTCGGAGCCCCAAGAGGGCCACACCACTCACCGCCACCACCCCCAGGACCCCCACTCCCCCTAGGACCCCCCGGGGCCCCACCCCGGGCACCCCCCCGGACAAAGACATTACACATCTACCTTACAAATACATGAACACAACAATTCGCCTGATGTCGCACAAGTACAACAATTAACATTCACGGGTGGTCAGAAAAAGGAAAAGCACTCGTACATCTTAGAATCACAAAATTAATTATTTATTCAAATTGAACTCAACACCAATAATTGGAAGAGTCATGGCGGGTCTTCTCTGGACAATCTGCAAGTCAAAGCCTGCAATACAAAATTGAAGATAAGAAGGTGCGTCATGCGCCCAACAAAGGACAGAGAGAGAGAGAGAGAGAGAGAAAGAAATGGAGAGAGAGAGAGAGAGAGAGAGAGAGAGAGTGAAAGAGAGGGAGAGAGAGAAAGAGAGAGAAAGGGGGAGAGAGGGAGAAGGAGAGAGAGAGCAACAGAGGGAGAGAGAGACAGCGAAAGAAAGAGAGGGAGAGTGAGAGAGAGAAAGAGAGAGAAAGAGAGAAAGAGAGGGAGAGAGAGAGACAGTGAAAGAAAGAGAGGGAGAGTGAGAGAGAGAAAGAGAGAGAAAGATAGGGAGAGAGAGAGACAGTGAAAGGAAGAGAGGGACAGGGAGAGACAGTGCAGACACTGCGCACCCAGGCCACACAGCTCACATGCTGCCACCGGTGTGTCTCCAACCACGTGCCGGTATACACTGCAGTCCACCAGGTCCCTCATCTGAAACAGAGTCCACAGCTAATGATGGCAGAGTACATATCATTGCACACGGCAACATCGCATGGCCGCCCCTGCGCACACAGGCTGCTGCACCCCAGCCCCTCCCGCCGCCCAGTGGGGATTGCCCGCCCCTGCGCACCCAGGCCTCACTGCTCACCTGCTGCTGTGGAAATTAGCAGAAATCGCTGTTAGCATGAGCTGAAGCCATTTTGTTCTTGGCAGCCATTTTAGTTAGCCATGTGCTCGCCATGTGCTTTCTCCCTCTTCACTGTTGCCTGCTCTTGTATTTCACTTGAGTCAGGAACTATAATTAACTCCTTCAGTATTGAGCCTGAGCACTGCGCATGCTCAGAGAGGCCTTAGTTGCTGGAATGCACCTGTTACAGATGTAACTGTCAGGCTATTTTTACTGATGTCAGCAGTTCTGTAACTCCTCCCATTCTGTTGACTAAGCAATTCTGATGTATCCTTGTATGTAACTGACTATTTGTGTGTACACTTGTACTGCCCCTTTTTGAACCTCCATGCTTACACTGCACTTGCTACAGTATATAAGACCCCTGGTCTCTGTACTCCTTGTACTACCTCATACATTGCCTGGGGGTTCTGTATAGATGTAGTTCCACTCATGAGGTTTAATAAACTATTTCTTTGATATTACAGCTTCCGTGCCAATCTCTATTTGTTAGTCCAAGGACTTGAGTACGCAGAAGGGCGAACCCCTGTACTGGTGGGCTTCTGGAGAGTCTCATCCCCCCACACTGCCACCGGTGTGTCTCCAACCACGTGCCGGTATACAGAAGTCCACCAGGTCCCTCATCTGAAACAGAGTCCACAGCTAATGATGGCAGAGTACATATCATTTCACACGGCAACATCGCATGGCCGCCCCTGCGCACACAGGCTGCTGCACCCCAGCCCCTCCCGCTGCCCAGTGGGGATTGCCCGCCCCTGCGCACCCTGGCCTCACTGCTCACCTTCCGCCACTGGGGTGTCTCCAAGAGGGCCCACCACGTGCCGGTGCAAGCTCCAAGCCCGGGGCCCGCGACCTTGGCAGCCTCCACATCACGCATCCCCGCACCGCGGGCCACCAGGTCGCACACTTGATTCTGGGTCTTGATTTTGCAATGGCAGAGATCATATGAGTGCACACGTCATCATCGCAGGCTGCACACCCGCTCAGCTCTATAGGTGCCACTAACTCTGTGAACCGCGAGGCAACGCCACGTGGCGGTAGGCCCACACTGCCCGATGGCTCAGGCCTACACTGCGGTCCACCAGGTCGCACACTTGATTCTGGGTCTTGATTTTGCAATGGCAGAGACCATATCAGTGCACACGTCATCATCGCAGGCTGCACACCCGCTCAGCACTTTAGGTGCCCCTACCTCAGTGCACAGAAAGTCGCCGTCCCGTGGCGGTTGGCCCGTGCCGGCCGCAGTGTAACCGGTGCCACCGACTCCGTGCAACACAAGTCATGGACCCTTTCTGATTGAGTTTCGTCATATGGCAGGCAGACGCAGCCATGTCACCTCAGGCAGTGGGGAAGAACTGGGACACGTTGCATCCCCCCCGCTTTATACGTAAGCCGAGTGGGCTGGCTCGGCGTACGCCAGGCCGGCGTAGGGGTGTGAACAATTATCTCTGCTTCTGCACGTGATTCATATCTGGGCTGCACAGGAAACCAACTGATGCGTGTGTCTCTGTTGCTGTGTCTGCGCCACACAGCCCGCAATCGACAATGTTGTAATGTTGCATGCACCCGGAGGATGTCCGCGCACTAAGGGATTGTACAAGGAGCGCAAGGCCGCTCGGGCTCTTGGCTCATACATGCCAACTGTTGTGTGTGTTCATCGCTTTTGGTACACCATGAGCCCAAGGCCTAGCCTCAATTGCAGCGCGAAAGCCACATCACATTCCCAGTATACAAGCAGTAGTCAGACTAACATTAGGGATGAAAGCCACTTTGTCTCAATACAGAAGGCGGAAGGACGTCTGCACCTCCGACCTTGGAATTGCATGCGGCAGGCACCCCCTGGGAGAGATACCATGGCAGATGATGACGACTCCCACACTACACACAGCGATAATGAAAGATCAACGTATCCACACCCCACACACAGAAGTCCTTGCTCGAGGTACTCCTGCATGGAATGGCCTTGACACTTACGTACAGGACAACCCATATATCCAAACTCTGCACACTCAATCGACTCATTGCTCCGAGCTGTGGCATATCATCCACATAACAGCCGCAGGTCAGAAGAGTGCCGGTTCTACGAGAGCGAACAACGCAATGTCAGAACATCCCGGGCACATGCACAACCCCTGTCACGTGGAACCGTACCGTGACCGAATGCTGCATTTGTTGGGGGCGCTGCCACTGGCAGTGTTGCGCATCAGTTACCATCTGAGCTTCTGTCTTGCGTACGTCACCTGTGTCCAGCCCTGGTTCCACTGTCGATCATGCATATTCGAGTGGCCCATGGATGTCTGCCTATCCAACACAACGGTAGCTGAACTGGATTATGACATGTGTGTGCGTCCCCTGTTGGACCACGACCAGGAGTGTAACTGTGATACCCGTTCATGGGATGCCTTGGTAACTGGCGTATGTGCTGGCAGTTGGGCATGTGAGATTGCACACTTCCTCGTGTGCAGTGACCACATCGAAGCGCTCCCCTATTGGGCTGTGTTGCGGATTGGAGAAACGGCGTGGACGGAGCACATCTGTCTGGACCAGCTAATGGATTGGCTCACCCCCGTGTTCGTTGAAGTCGACAACGACGTACTCTTGGAACTGATTGCCCATGAAGCTGCGCTCGCTTTCATAGACGAGTAACTACGTTCCTGCAGCCACAAGAGATTGTAACCCATAGGGCAGGTCCCAACACCCTTTTGCATCTTGGAGAAATGGACACATATCCCACCATAACAGTGGACATGGCTGCATTCGCCTGGACTCAGAATGCATGTGCGGGCAGGACTGCGGGTTGACACACACCTGTGCAAGGTGAGTGGACAGCGGCGCCTGGCAACGTTCCTCAACCTGACACACCGCTGGAGGAGAGTACACACATGGCAATGTAGTACTACATGTGACCTGGTTGGACTCCTTCACCTGCTCACTGTCAGCAGAGCAGACAGTCAGCGCAGTCCGGTGGTACAGGACTATGCAGATCCCATGGGCTGTGAGTGGTGTCCCCTGACACGGTGCAATGAGCATTCGCCAAACACCACATGACTCGTCCAGCAAGGCAAGGTGGGCTGAGACCGTTGGCATCCGTAATGATTGGTGTTCATTTGTGCCTCCCCATGTCTTGCACCTCTACATGTTCCTTTGCTGCCTGTTAGTGTATGATGCATTGGTCTGCATGTTGTGGCCCTTGTCTTGCCCGTACTGACACGCACATGCTAATAAAGTGTACGCAAGTTCACTAGTGTTCAACTGTGATGAGTGTTGATTAGCATGCCAAATCGTGTGCCTCAATGAGCATTGTCCGTACACAGGGAGGGACTGACTGACGCATTTCACTTAGGGGTGGGTCCCTGTTGCCAGCTCCACCTCCGGGAGCCAGACATTGTGGTTGGGAGAGTTGCTGGTAGACCTGTGCGCTTACGTGTCTCCAGCAATGTGAGTATGGTGTCCAACTTCTTGCCATGTGGATCATGTGTTCCATCAAACCATGCTGTGTCCACACAGTTGAGTGTGTGTAGGTATGCGAAGAGATGTTCTGTTGTCACATGTGATGTGGGACACTACTTTAGGCCTCCTACCGACTTTGACATATTTGAAAACACAGCCCTATTTGATACATGGACGTGGGGCTACGTTGGGGGGTGGCGAGATTGTTGTTCATTATCAATGAGGCCACAGCTAGTTCACACCTTCACAGTCATCTAATTGGCCATGTGTGTCACGGTCAAACATGCGCATTGATGTCATTTCCCAGGGTGTACCTTTTTGTGCAATCAATGTCCCTACAGTCATCCATACTCTTATACTTGATTGAACATAGACATGACACATCTGTGTGATTAGTAAGCCTGGGCGTAGTTCGCGAAGTAGCGCTACGCAAAGCTACGCAAAGTGCAGTTCGCACTACGCGAGCTACGCGTAGCACTACGCGAACTGCGTAGTGCACTGTTCGCAATGATTGCACAGTGCCGAATGCTTGTCCGCACTGTGCAATCATTGAAAACGGCATCTTGCACAGTGCGAGCTGTCTCTTACTGCCGCTCAAGTAGATTTTTACTCGAGCGGCAGCTTTCTCAACGCGGACTGGTAGTTTCTCATCGCGAGCGGTCGCGAGCATACGCGACCACTCGCAATGAGAAACCTGACCTCCCCGCGTTGAAAATCTCGCCGGGAGGTTTATTTTCCACGCTCGCGATCGGCAACTTGATGTTGCTGATCGCGAACGAGGAAAAAGTCTCGCCGGGATATCATTTTGCTTGCTCGCGGTCGCCAACTTGACGTTGAGGACCGCGAGCAAGCAAAAATGACCGCTGTACTACGCTACGCTACGCTATGCGTGTTTGCACTGTGCTACGTGCAATTCGCTGTGCGAAGTAGCGCAAACTTCGCAAACTACGCGAGCGTAGCGTAGTGCTTTGCCCAGGGTTAGTGATTAGGAATGTTTTATTCACATCATGTGGAGTGTCGGAGCTGGAGCAGTACATGGCCATGCACACCCCACATTACATGGTTGCCCAGTGGAGGTCCAAACAGAGTCCTTTAGGGAATGACAAGTTAATCGGCAGAGGAAGGGTTGAGTCCGCAGCCTGTTTGCTGTGTTATTGGTAACCAGAGCAGATATGGCAGTCCATGTCGGGGTCCAGGTGAGTGTCGCAGAGTGTTCCGGGGGACAGTGGAAGGAGTTGTACCAGGGCATGATGCAGAGGGCTGTACCAAGCAGAAACAGGCCATATGGCGGGGGATGAATGCTACAACCTCCTTTTTGACACAGAGTCATTGCCATCCCCATCTTCGTCCTTTGATATGTCTTCTGTGTCAGGTGTGCCAGGTGTGTGTGGTGGTGTTATGGCTGCATCACTGTATGCCACTGACACATCAGGGGGCGGAGGTGGTATGGCTGCATCACTGTGTGCCACTGACACATCAGGGGGCGGAGATGTGTGTGTCGAAGTTCCTGCAGCAGTCATCTGGGACAGGCTCTGTGGCAGCAATGGCAAGATGAGGATCTGCAGGGCATGGAAGATCCCATCTACATCTCGCTGGTGATCAGCCGTGGCAGCCATCCTTCCTGCCTGCATCCGCGCCATGTTCTCCATTGTCCTGCGCATGTGTGCCAACTCTGTGCTGTCGTCGCTGGAGCCTCTCTGACTAGACAGTTCTTGTATCTGAGTAATGGCTCCAGCGAGGTCAGCCAAGGATTGTTGTAGGGCATGGAGCGGACTGTGGGTGTCCGTTAGGGACTGTAAGTGATCCCTGATGGGACTAAGACACCCACGTATGGCATCTAGTTTGACTGCCATGAGGTCAAAACCCACCAGCACCTGTTCAGACAGCCCCCTCTGGCAGTCTGACACACAGTGTTGGAATGCCATGTGTTCTTTGGTGAGGTGCTGGGAGCCAGCCGTGGTGGTGGGTGCTTCCTGCTGTGTGGTCTGTGCAGGGGGTGGGATCACCTCGATGCAGCTGGGCTGCCCTGCTCCTGGAGGTGGGGTGCGGAGGCCGTCTACGAGCCGTTGGAGGGTGTCGGAGCAGATGGCCAGGGGGGCCTCCTCCTCATCACTGAAGAGATGTCTGGTCTGCTCTGCAGGAGGTGTTGATTGTCCCTCTGCAATATGAAGGGGAGATGCAGGTTAACAGTGTGTTCCATGTATGTGCACACATTGTACATGTTTACATACAGACTGCATGGCAATGTACATTGTGACTGTTTTGGAGGAGCTGGGTATTTGATGGGAGACAGTGGACATTTCGACTACATGACGGATGTGAGGTTGTACTCGTACATTTATCATCTGTCAGTTTCCTGCTATGCCTGATGTGGTTAGCCAGTTTCTACGCACATGCGGCACAAGTTGTGTCCTCTGTTCTGTGGTGTAAGTGTGGCACTTTGTACCACATTGTCGTCAATGTTGATGTGCTGTGATTGCTATGTGTGTGTGCTGCATTGTGGGAGGCGGTGTGCCTTTCACTTGTGTGCTTTTACGGGGCTGAGATGTTGGCGACTTGGGTCATTTGAGCCCTTGGACGGATTTTGGACTTGTGCATTGTTTGTCTGCAGATGTGTTGTTGACGTCAGGGGTTGTATGTGCACGTGGATGTGTCCGGGTGTGACCTGCTCCTTTGAGGATGTTATCCACACTGGGCCATCTCAGTGTCGTGGCGTGCACCATGTCATGTATTTTGACTGCAGCCATGCTATTGGTCATGCTTTGTCATGCAGTGTCACTTGCATTGTCAGTGTGGCTCACAGAGCCGCTGCTTTGCTGGGTTCAGCACATGTGCATGGGTAGGTTGTGAGATTGGTGAGGGGGGGACATTTGTGCACATTGTGGATGGGGGCCTACTTGGTGTTTCTATGTGTGCTGCAGTGTGCCAAGGCCATCAGGGACATGTTCCACAGTCATTGTGGGTGTGCAGTGTGCTACACATAATTGTGCATGTGTGCCATTGTGCCCGTCTCCCCCGTCCCCCAGTCCCTGGTCGTTACTCACCCTGTTGCTGTTGGGTCAGGTCATATCGAGCAGTGTCCGGACCCCCAACTCCTTGCACCGTCTCCGCACTGATGACTGTAGCCACCATTTCCTCTAGCTCATCCAGCTCCTCCTGTGGCGCAGGACTCCCACCTCCAGTCGCCGTTGCTGCCTTCCGGTTGGCATCGAGTTTCTGCTTGGTATGGCTTTTCACATCATGCCAGCGCCTCTTGACCTCCTCCATTGTCCTCCTCGACACTCCGACTGCATTCACGTTGTTCACGATGGACTGCCATATTTCCGTTTGTGTTGCCGATGAGGCAGTGGAGGTGACGAACAGTTGTTGGTAGTGTTCTGTCACCTCCGTGACGATGATCCGGTTTTCCTGCGGACTGAACCCAGTCTTCCTCTTCCTCTTCTCCTTGCCCTTCCCTGGCCCCGGGGTTCCTGGCTGGTCGTCTGTGGGGCTTGTGGGGTTCGCGTTGTCCTCTGCACTCGGTCCGGGTGCGTCCATGGTGCTACGCAGTTACATTTGTTTGTTATTTTTTTTTCTCTGCTTTTATAGTGCATTCTCACGCATGACGCGTGGGACTCGCAGGCCTGTCGCTGGTTTTCGCTGATTTTTGTATCGCCATTGGGTACATCGCCACTTTTTTCGCGTTCGTGTTTCGCATTTTTTCGGCGTCGCGTTAATTTTAAGTTGCGTTAAGCGAATTTGGCGATAGTTAACACACGTTCTTGAGAATATCCCCCAAGGTCTTCCACAGCTGTGATCCAAGATATTTGCATGGTTGATACTGCATTACGTACAATTCTGGAGTCAGGGACTGGTCATTAAGGAAGCATAGTGCCAATGAATACTAGAAACATAAAAACATGCACGAGACCCTGACACACTCTCATGCCATTCTGAGAGTACAGCCAAGTACTTTGCATTTCATAATGGGCCCAAAAAACAGCCCACTCACTAGACTTTTCAAGCTGGCCTATCTGACAGTGCCAGACTGTCCACAATGGGAGTTTGACACTGGATCTGTTATATAGAGGTTCCCACTGTGTAGCCAAGCTCTGGCCCTCAAAGGGTTTCTCAGTCCTGTAACAAGGTGCTGTTGGGTAGGAAAAACAAGCCTACTTTGTATAGGCTGGAAAGTGATTGCCAATTCTGACTGGCCCTATTTTTTATAGCGAACTTGGTGACTTATTTTCCGTTATGTATGGGGTCTCCCGGTCTGTAAAATAAATCTTTTGGTCCAGTTTTAAAACCCTTAGGTTGAGGATGGAGAATCTCCTCTAAACTTGGGGTGGGTCAACCTGAAAATGGCCTGCAAACGAATGGAATCAGGTAGCATCCACTTTTGAAAAGCCAGGCAAGCTCCCAACATCACTAGATGTGGCTTGAAGAGAAGTTAAGTGTCATCCAACACTGATTCTCTGCTATCAGATGTCCGATCCAAGATGGTTGGACTCCAGCCAGCGGGGAGCTGGCTGCTGAGTGTGAAGGCATTTTTCAACTGCAAAAAAACTTACAACAATCGATACAGTGCAGTCTCATACCATCTATTCCCTGCTGCTGGAAGTCCCGCCCTCCATTATCATACATCTGTCTGCATTTATACCATCTCTACCATCAGGGGAAATGAAAATAAGCAGCAGCTGCATCCATGAGGTCTTGAGCAGCAGCTGAAATGCAATCCGGCTGTTTCACACACTCGTTTTTCGCCTCCATTTAGTAAACTTCTCAAGCTGACGATATAAAAATGCAATTGCTATGACTTCATAGCTATGCAAACCTTGCAAAATAACTGAAAATGAGCATTCAATGTATCAGAAATGTAACTCGATTAAGAGCTTTAGGAAAAGTTCCATATATCATAGTGTTCATATACATCAGTTAGGTAGGAAGATTGCCCGTGGAATTGGGGCTGAGACACAGACCAAGAAGACGATAATAGGGGGTACTACACCACCCAATATTCATATTTGATTTTATGAGGACACTTGGCAGGGGATATCAATGTACACCACGCGGGATATTAACACATTGATTATCCAACCCTAATGAAGTCCTAAGGGACGAAACGCGTTGGCTGGGCTGATTTTCAATTTATATGACCAAAAATTCAAAAAAGTTGGATGTGAACACGCTTACAAGACTCCAGAGGAATTGAATGCACTTGAACCATCGTTATGGATGTATAAGGACAGTGTGATATATGGAACTTTTCCTAAAGCTTTTAATTGAGTTACATTTCTGATACATTGTACGCTCCATTTCAGTTGTTTTGCTTGCTATTAGATTATCCCTGGCTTCTAAGCAGTGGGGTCATGAAAAGTTGAGCGTAGTTAAGACTTATAATAGTGAAACAATACACTTGTGCGATATCAAATGCCCCACACTGCTATTGTATAGACTTTCTATGCAACCTTGCTCTAAACCCATGTAGGGGATGTTGGACTTGCATGCTACGCTCATTCACTCAGGACCTGATTCACAAAGGGCCTCCGCACTCGTGGCGCTGAGAACATATGGTTCTCAGTGATCCATAGAGACCTAAAACAATATTGGAATATGGCCTTTACAGAAATAGGAGCAATATGAATGACCACAATTCCTAAACCGATATTTTTCTAAATATAAATGACCACTACTCCTATGTGGTCAATGTCTCACTCAAGCATCGACAAAGCTGTAGCCAGGTATGAAAGTATGGAGTGGGCGCAGAAATGGTCAAAGTGAATGTGAAATCATCATTATGTTTATTGCCAGTGCACCCGGACGATTTTTCTCTATTGGGGACACAGTTCGATGGGCAGATTTTCATTGACATAGCAATGCCGATGGGTTGCTCTTTTGCATGTGCAGTGTTTGAGACTTTCTGCACCATTCAAGAATGGGTAGTAAAAGAGGGTTCAGAGCAAGTGTTGCACTACTATGGACACTGGAAGTAGAGGGGCGAGGATTGCTGGAGCACCCCCAAAATAACCATACTGAAGTTCTGAAGGTGAATGAGCTCTAAAGATGCCTGTAAATTTTGTTTTTATCTTGTAACCTTTGCAGTGCACCCAGAGGCAGAGGTCAAAAGTCAGACTATGGCTTCTGACAAATTATTCTTTTAACATGGAAATTGGTGTTTACATTTCTTTATCTGACTGCAGAGAGAGGGGTGTTTGTAAAGTGATCTATGCCAATCTTGCTGGTATGATGGTAAAAGCTGCAGACTTCATTTTTCTAACACACAACAACATTTAAATACCAATAAATGAACTACACAAAATGTCAGTGTTTAAGAAATCACAAACAAAGCGCTTTTTTGTAATTCTGAAGTGTGATAGAAATAAAGATTTTAATATAATCAAAACAAATCAAGGCAACACATTATTGTTTATGTGCAATATAGGTTTATCAGTACAATGATATGCCTTTTCATATTTAGTGGGCATTTCAAAGGAGAATGTGCTGTCTGTAAAAGACAGTTTGCTACCACACCATGCTTTAGTGATATATTTGCAAGAGTGTCCTCCAAAATGCACCACCAGCTACATAATACTGTTAATATTGAGAAAGGCAATGTCAACATGAATAATACATTTATGTATAAAAACAAAATCACATCTTTATTGACGAATTTGCCCGTTGTGAACTCCACGTCAACCCCGACTCAGAAACACTTAGGGGCATATTCTCAAGGAGCTATCGCCCGGTTAGTGGCACTTTATCGCAGCCAAAGTGGAGATAGATATATCGCCCTATTCACAAGCAGGTGCTAACAACCGATAGCGCCAGTTTTTCTGCGATAGCAGCCGCAAAAAACATCGCCACGGATGACACCGGCAACTAACGCTAATGAGATGCAGAGTAGGCGTTCCTGTGCAAAAAGCAGCGAAAACACCACTTCGCAATATTCTCTACGTCCAGCCAGATCGGCGATAAGATCCCAAAACAGGCGATAAGGCGCGTTAGCAGCAAGGATTTAACACTTGCTCCTACCTGGTGTTAAGTCGGACGACAACCTGCACCACAAAAGGGAGGCCAGACCAGAGCCACACCTGAAGAACAACAGATGCCATGGAGCTACTGATCATGCAGCTCGGAGCCCCAAGAGGGCCACAACACCCACCGCCACCACACCCAGGCCAGCCACCCCCCCTGGATCCCCCACGCCCCCCCCCGGACTACCACAGAGGCAGCGCAGACAAAGACAGCGGACCTTCAGAAAACGCACCAGCCTCACAGACTTAACACCAGAGGATGTCATTGCCCACCACAGGCTCAAAAGGACAACCATCCTCTGCATCCTGACCATCATTGCCCACAGGCTGACGGTACCAACACAGCGGACAACCAACATCCCTCCGCAAACAAAGCTGCTGGCTGTGCTGCACCTGTTGGTCTCTGGTACCTTCCAACCAACAACTGCCAGAGTCGGAGGAGTCTCACAGCCAGCCCTATCCAAGTTCCTCACACCTGTCTCGGATGCCACCATCAGCTTGGTACCCCAGCACCTTTACTTCCCACACACTGCGCAGGAACAGCTGGAGACCATCAAGGCTTCTACGCCATAGCTGGCTTCCGCACATGTTGGGGGCAATCAACTGCACACATGTACTCCTCGTGCCCCCTGCCGCCACTGCACACAATTACCGCAACAGGAAGCACATGCATTCCATCAATGTGCCGGCAATAGTGGACCACCTGGGACTCTTCACCAATGTCGTCGCCAACTACCCAGGCAGTGTGCATGATTCCTTCATCTTCCGACAGTCCATCATCAACCAGCGCTTTCAGGATGGCAGCCATGTGAATGCATTGCTCGTTGGTAAGTACCAAATGAACACACCACACACCTCAACTCCACAGTCATGCAACTCACGACTCTGGGAATGCACACGTTACATACCCACATACAACATGCCAAACAACATGCCCACGTACCAGACACGACAGCACAACTTACTGTGGTAACCTGGGCCAGCCATGTACACAAGCCATGAACGGCATGGCACCTCAGCCACACAATAGCAGAATGTGGTGAGAGGTGGGAACCAGGCATGTGCGAAGGAGGCAAGTGACCCATGAATGAGAATGTGCACAATGCCAAGTGTGGCCTGGATGTGCTGGCCAGACTGCAGTATGCAGACCACAGACATGTCCATGTCGACAAATACTGCTGGTATCTGGAGTGTAGAGGACAGTGGACGCAACCATGTCACCCCAGGCAGTGGGGAAGATCGCGGAAATGTAGCCTGTTATGTCCCCCCCTGTAAGCATGAGCGGAGTGGGCTGGCCCAGCATACGCCAGGCTAGCGTAGGGGTGTGAAGAAAAAGCACCTAGCGTGGTTCTCTTCCGGAATGGCCAACGTGTCTGCCAGGGTGGCGCATCTCAGCCCGCCATGAGGCCGACGCCATGAGCGGCGGTGCCTGCGATCCTGTGCGCCTGCTGCACCCCAGGCTGCTGGTCCCCAGACCCGTCTTGGCCGCCCCTGCACAACCAGGCCTCACTGCTCACCTGCCGACACCGGCGTGTGTCAAAGAGGGCCCACCACGTGCCGGTGCAAGCTCCAAGCCCGAGTCCCGCAACCTTGGCAGCCTCCCCAGACCATCACGGCCCCCGCGACACAGGCCCCCAGCACTCCTTTCTCGTTGACGTACTCCACCGCTGCCTCCGGACTACACCGCGGTCCAGTAGGCCACACAGTTGGAACTGAGACTTGATAATTCAATGGCTGAGTGCATATCACTGTACGCAAGGAGAGGAGTAAGAGGAAGTCGCGATTCAGTCCGGAGTAAAAAAGGATCATCGTCATGGAGGTGATCGAACAGTACCAACAACTGCTCTGGTGCCACTAACTCTGTGCATCGCAAGCCTACGGCACGTGGCTGTGGGCCCCTGCTGACCGCTGCCTCCGGCCTACACTGTGGTCAAGTAGGTCACACATTTGGAACTGAGTCTTGATTTATTTATGGCAGAGTTTATACCATTGTACAGGCCTCATCGCAGACTGCATCCCCTTTCAGCTCTGGTGCCACTAACTCTGTGCCACGAAATTCATGGACACTCTCTGGTTGAACTTTGATGGCGTCTCAGTCAATGGCCTGGGGGTTGTCTCCATCATCATGTGGCTGCACTGACTTGGTGTTAAACATGAGTCTGTAGCATTCATCTCCTCCATATTGCCTGTTTCTGCTTGGTTCTGCCCTCTGCATCATGCCCTGGAAGAACACCTTCCACTGTCCCCGGGAACACTCCACGACATTCACCTTCGACATCGACGAGGACCCGCTCAGCTCTAGTGGCCCTACCTCAGTGCACCGCAAGTCACCGTCCCGTGGCGGTGTGCCTGTACTGGCCGCAATGCATCCGGGGCCACTAACTCTGTGCAGCTCAAGTCCGGGACCCTGTCTGATTGAATATTGGATGGCCTCTGAGTCGATGGCCTGGGGGTCATCAACGCCATGTGTCTATGGCCCTGCGCTGACCGCTGCCTCCGGCCTCAACTGCGGTCCACCAGGGCTCACACATCAAATCGAGTCCTGACCTGCCCGGACGACGCATCACCGCAGGCTGCACACGCCACCACCGCCAGGACCACCTCCAACCAACAACTGCCAGAGTCGGAAGAGTCCTACAGCCAGACTACAGGAGTTGCTCACACCTGTCTTGGATGCCATCATCAGATTGATACCCTGCTCAGCTCTTCAGGTGCCACTAACTCAGTGCACCACAACTCATGGACCGTGTCTGATTGAGTCTTGTGCTGTGTACAGCGGACGCAACCATGTCACCACAGGCAGTGGGTAAGACCTTGGACATGTAGCTTTGTCGTCCCCCCCTTAATACGTAAGAGGGGTGTACTGGGCCGGCGTACGCAAGTACAGCGTAGGGGTGTGAATCATCATCCCTGGGCTCTGGGCGTGGCTCATTTCTGGGCTGGACAGGAAACCAACTGATGCGTGTGTCTCTGTTGCAGTGTCTGCACCACACGGCCCGCAATCGAAAATGTTGCATGCACCCGGAGGGCGCCCGCGCATGATGGGATTGTACAAGGAGCACAAGGCCGCTCGGGCTCTTGGCTCATGCATGCCAACTGTTGTGTGTGTATCGCCATTGGTGCACCATGAGCCTAAGGCCTAGCCTCATTTGCAGCGCGAAAGCCACATCACATTTCCAGAATGCAAGCAGAAGTCAGACTAACATTGGGGATGATAGCTCCTTTGTCTCAATACAGAAGGCGGAAGGACATCTGCACCCCCTGAGAGAGATACCATATCAGATGATGACGACTCCCACACTACGCACAGCGCAAATGAAAGTCCAACGTATCCACACACAGGAGTTCTTGCTCGAGGTACTCTTGCTTGGAATGCCCTTGACACTTATGTACACAACAACCCATACGTCCAAACGTTGAACACACATACGACTCATTGCTCCGAGCTGTGGCATATCATCCACATAACTGCCGCAGGTCAGAAGAGTGCCGGTTCTACGAGAGCCACCAACGCAATGGCAGAACATCCCGGGCGCATGCACAACGCCTGTCACGTGGAACTGTACCATGTCCAAATGCTGCCTGTTCTTGTCTGATGCATTGTTCTGCATGTTGTGGCCCTTGTCTTGCCCGTACTGACACGCACATGGCAATAAAGTCTACGCAACTTCACTAGTGTTCAACTGTGATGAGTGTTGATTAGAATGACAAATCGTGTGCCTCAATGAGCATTGTCCATACACAGGGAGGGACTGACTGACGCATTTCACTTAGGGGTGAGTCCCTATTGCCAGCTCCACCTCTGTGTGCCAGACATAGTGGTTGGGATAGTTGCTGATAGACCTGTGCTCTTACGTGTCTTCAGCAATGTGAGTATGGTGTCCATATTCTTGCCATGTGTATCAATGTGATCCATCACTACAGGCTATGTCCACCCAGTTGTGTGTGAGTAGGTATGCAAAGAGATGTTCTGTTGTCAAATGTGATGGTGGACACTACTTTAGGCCTGCCAACAACTTTCACATCTCATACCCACCCCTATTTCTGACATTGCGTGGGGCAAAGCTGAGAAATTGCGCGATTGTTGTTTCAGAGCAATGAGGCCACAGCTAGTGCACACATTCCCAGTCATCTCACTTCCTATGTGTGTCACTGTCACACATGCGCATTGCTTTCATTTCCCAGGGTGTACCTTTTTGGGCAATCAATGTCCTTACATTCATCCGTACTTTCATACTTGAAAGATTATGGACATCACACATCTATGTGTATTTGAATGATTTATTCACATTCGGTGGAGTGTCGGA
Organism: Calotriton arnoldi; assembly: GCA_963921515.1. Classification (NCBI taxonomy): domain Eukaryota; kingdom Metazoa; phylum Chordata; class Amphibia; order Caudata; family Salamandridae; genus Calotriton; species Calotriton arnoldi. The sequence continues at coordinate 13,129 of CAWUFW010012316.1, read as the reverse complement.
GCGTGAGCAGTACATGGCCATGCAAACCCCACATTACATTGTAGCCCAGTGGAGGGCCAGCCAGAGTCATTTAGGGATTGACAAGTACATAGGAGGAGGAAGAGTACAGTCCGCAGTCTGATTGCTGTGTCATTGGTAAGCAAACAAAATATGGCAGTCCATGTCGAGGTCCAAGGTGAGTGTCGCAGAGTGTTTCGGGGGACATGGGGAGGTGTTGTTACAGGGCATGATGCAGAGGGCAGAACCAAGCTGAAACAGGGCATATGGCGGAGAAGAATGCTACTGGCTCCTTCTTACTACAAAGGTGGAATCACCCGCATCTTCGTCCTCTATGTCATCTGTCTGACATGTGGATGCTGATGATTGGTCTGCAGCACTGTGTGCCATTGACAAATCAGGGGCCGGAGATATGTGTGTAGGGGGACCAGCAGCATTCATCAGCGACTGCCTTGGTGGCAGCAATGCGATGATGAGGATCTGCAGGGCATGGTAGATCCCAACAACTTTTCGCTGGTGTGCATCCGTGGCAGACATTCTTTCCGCATGCATCCGCTCCATGGTCTCCATTATCCTCAGCATCTGTGCCAACTCTCGGCTGACATCGCTGAGGCCACTCTGACTAGGCAGTTGTTCTCCTCTCAGAGTCATGACTCCAGCTATGTCGGGCATGGATTGTTGGACATCATGGAGCGTACTGTGGGTGTCCGTTAGGGAGTGTAAGTGGTCCCTGATGGGACTTAGACACCCACGTATGTCATCTAGTTTGGCTGCCATGAGGTCGAACCCCACCCGCACCTGTTCAGCCACCTCCTTCTGGCAGTCTAACACATGTCCTTGGAATGCCATGTGTTCTTCGGTGAGGTGCTGGGAGCCAGCCGTGGTGGGTGCTTCCTGCTGTGTGGTCTGTGCAGGGGGTGGGGTCTCCTCGATGCAGCTGGGCTGCCCAGCTCATGGAGGTGGGTTGCAGTAGCTGTCCATGAGCTGTTGTAGGGCGTTGGTGTCGAAGGTGTGGAGGTCCTCTTCATCATCACTGATGAGTTGTCTGGTCTGCTCTGCAGTAGGTGTTGATTGTCCCTCTGCACTGTGAAGGGGAGATGCGTTTTAACATTGTGTTAACATGTATGTTGACGCATTGTTCAAGTTTACATACAGACTGCATGACAATGTACATTGTGACTGTTTGGGAGGAGCTGACTATTTGATGCGGGACAGTGGACATTTGACCTACATCACGGATGTGAGGTTGTACACGTACATTATCATCTCACAGTTTCCTGCTATGCCAGATGTGATTGTCCAGTTTCTACGCACAAGCGGGACCAGTTGTGTCCTCTGTTCTGTAGTGTAAGTGTTGCACTTTGTACCACATTGTCGTCAATGTTGGTGTGCAGTCATTGCTATGTGTGTGTGCTGCATTGTGGGAGAGTCGCCCCTGCAGCTGTGATTTTGCTGCCCCTTAGCCCTTTGAGGCGGTGTGCCTTTGTCTTCTGTGCTTCTACAGTGCTGAGATGTTGCAGACTTGGCTAATTTTGGCTCAGGTTCGTATTTTGGACTCTTGGGCATGGTTTATCCGCAGATGTGTTGTTGACGTCAGGGGTTGTTTGTGCACGTGGATGTGTCAGAGTGTGACCTGCCCCTTTACGGATGTGTTCCACACTCAGCCACCTCAGTGTCGTGGCGTGCACCATGTCATGATGATTGGACTGCAGCCATGCTGTTAGTCATGCGGTGTCACTTGCATTGTCAGTGTGGCTCACAGACACGCAGCTTTGCTGGTTTAGACACGTGTGCATGGGTTGGTTGTGAGATTGGTGCTGTGTGGGGAGGGACCCCTTTGTGCCCATAGTGGATGGGGGCCTACTTGCTGTTTGTATGTGTGCTGCAGTATGCCAAGGGGATCAGGGACATGATCCAGAGTCATTGTGGGTGTGCAGTGTGCTCTACTTAATTGTGCATGTGTGCCATTGTGCCCTTCTCCCCCCGTCCCCCCAGTCCCTGTTCGGTACTCACCCTGGTGCTGTTGTCTCAGGTCATGACGAGCAGTGTTCGGACCCCCAACTCCTGCCACCGTCTCCCCACTGATGGCTGTGGCCACCATTTCCTCCATCTCATCCAACTCCTGGTGTTCCGCTGGACTGCCACCTCCAGTCTGCATTGCTGCCTGATGGTTGTCAGCGAGTTTCTTCTTGGTTTTGCGCTTCGCATCATTCCAGCGCCTCTTGACCTCTCCAATTGTCCTCCTCCTCACTTCGACTGCATTCACCTTGTCCAGGATGGACTGCCATATTGCATTTTTATTTGCCAATGACACGTTGGTGGTGACGAACAGTTGTTGGTGGTGTTCTATCACCTCCGTGATGATGATCCTTTTTTCCTGCGGACTGAACCTCGTCTTCCTCGTCTTCTTCTCCTTGCCCTTTCGTGACCCCGAGGTCCCAGGCTGGTCCTCCTGGGGGCTTGTGGGGTTCTGGTCGTCCTCTGTACTTGCTCCGGCTTCCTCCATGGTGCTACGCAATTTTAATTATATTGTTTGGGTTTTTAGGTGCTTTTGTAGTGCATTTTCCCGCATGACGCGTGGGAATTGCAGGCCTGTTGCTGGTTATCGCTGCTTTTTTTATTGCGGTTGGCCACATCGCAACTTTTTTCGCGTTCGTGTTTCGCGTTGCGTTATTTTTAACGCGGTCATTTTGCGTGTTGTCGTGGGTCTATCGCATGGTGCTGCCGGGTTGAGAATACAACGTTAACACAGCGGTATTTTCCCGCGATAGACTGCGATGTGCAAAGTTGCGTTAAACTAATTTTGCGATAATTATCACACGTTCTTGAGAATATCCCCCTTAGTCAGGCAGCCTTTGAGACCCAGGCCAGGGTCACTGATTGACAGATCACAGGTGAGATGATATAGCTGGCAGAAAAACGCTTGAACAGATCAATCCCACAGATAGGGGCAGCGACATCACAATGGTCCAGGGAGATTGGCTTCAATAAAGCACACATGGCTGGAGGGCTACTCACGTTCCCAAAACACCATAAAGTCTGATGCCACATGAAGTTATGAACACATAGCTAATCAGGACACAGCACACACAGTACAGTGAGTGATCGCGCGCTCCCTATTCCGGACATCTGAACACGTTACCCACTGGCCGCATTATGTGCACACGAGGTCGAGGCCCACCTGGATTCCTCATCCAATACATTAATTTATCTCTCTAAAGACAGAGGCTCACATTCCTTACCAAAAAAGGATCACCAGAACTATTTTATTGCATTCAATGAACTGTATAAAAACCCATGTTAGACCGATTGTAAATTGAGACGGTCCTCAGACCCTATGCCTGTAACTGTTTTCCCAGCTGCACTGTTTAATTAAACAAACTGTTCCTGTTTTGCCAAATGCCTCTTGTCTTGTTTTTTTAAGGTATTTCATGTTCAAGTAACACTGCTACACCCTTACCACTCTTTTGTCAAATTGGTGTGGCTCATTTGTTGCACTTATTCTTTGTGTGACGCTTGGATTTTCCGCAATCAATATAAATTCAGTAATGTAACATTAATGGCAGCACCCCGCTCATAAAAATTCTTGCTGCACCACTGCGCACGACTTCAACAATTTCCTGCTAGTAGGCAACAGAAGCAAACATGGTGAATGCAGATATCTGAAAAGAAGCAAACATGGTGAATGCAGATATCTGAAAAGGGCCTCACTGATCTGAAAAAACATTTCTCCACCAGGTGCAGAGGAAAGTTCGCTCAGTGGGCAATAGTTGCACTCAATTCTCAGACTTAGAATAGGAAGCTAATGTGAGGGTAGTGCTTCTTTGCTCACATGGACACTTGAGTGTTTGAAATTTTAATGGAGACCTGTGCTAATTAAAGTGGAGAGTTTAGTGTACTCCCATGGGAGGCTAGTTCATCAAAGGGGATACAACCTTGATTTAACAAGAAACTAAAATTGCATTTACATTAAATAGACATATAAATATTTATTGGATTTAGAGGACAAGTGGGGATTAAGTTACAGGATTTGCCAGCTCCCAGGGTGGAGCTGGTGGAGTATGAGCACAATTTTACGATTATAGCGAAGAGAAGTTCTCACGTGATAGAACAGAGAGCAAAAAAGAAAGTCATTAGAAGGTGTCTATCATTGTGATGTACTAGAGACTTGTATCCTGGTTCATCGGGTGCTTGGAAATTGTCTTCTGAGTCTTGAGAGGAGTTCCAGGCATTGTAGTACTGGGTAGGTCAATGCGACCCAAGTCTAGTCTTCTAACATGTATTTCCTGATACACTGACATGGGTGTAGACCATGCCTCCTTGAATGTGAGTTGTAGGTGGCATCGTCTACAGTGGCGTAGCAAGGATGCCAAGGGCCCTAATGCAAGCAAATGAACTAGCCCATATCCACTAGATGTGTGACAGAAGTAATTAGAGTGCAGTGGGACCTTCATGTGTCCCGGCCCCGCTGCCATTGTACCTGCTGCACCACTGATAGATACACCCCATATGATCTAATATTCACACAAAATAGAAAAATCACTTTCAATTCTATCATGAATAAATACCAATTTTTATACAGATCAACATACCAAATTCAGAATAATTTTTTTCAATGTGTGCAATGTAGGCAGTAGCACAGAAAGAAGCCAACAACATTTGATAATGGCTCTACAAAAACTGTTATGTAGCATCAAACAATGTTCAGTTCAATTCACGTTTGGTGTGCATGCAACAAGCACTTTTTGCTACATTCAAGTACTTATTTTCTTTATTTGGTTATAAAATGGTTTAGCCCTCGGTCAGAGGACAACATAGCATCAAAAATACTCTACACAGATAAAAATGAATCACATAAAAAGAATGCAATCACCAAATATTAAAAATAATGAAACGTAAAACAGTTTTCAATTTCAATTTTTATTTTTATTTTGATATGGAACTCCAACGGAGGTCCACAAAAGTACACAAATGGATTAAAAGAGAGATACTTTATGTACAATACAAAATTCTTCAATATCCAAACATCAGAAATTACAGCATACAAAATAGAATTAAAAATTACCTAATAAATAGCCAAAAACGTTTAAATTTTTTATATATCTTATAGCAAACCATTTCATTTGGTGGGGACAAAACAATTGAGCGGGCCTCCTGGGCAGAATGGATATTAAATTTAATAAAAAATGGTCTTAAAAACATATGCCTAGCCCTTTGTAACTCTGTGCACACAAATAACACGTGATTAAGATCTTGAATTTGTAAATGGCACATTTCACAAATTCTCTCCTCTCTTGGTATTTTGTCCCATATACCAGTAACTTCTCTTAGGGGCAGTAAGTTAATTCTCAGTAGGAGTATCAGCCTTTTAATCCCATGAGGAAGGTTCCAAGTTAAATAAAGCTGTGGTCTATTCCCCAAAGCACTCCCACAGACCACCTCATTACGAGACTTAGACTGACTTAAGGCAATGTCTCTAACCAAACTGATAGAGGCTACAGACTTCTTTATAAGCAGCTCCAATGTAAACTTTGGCATAGGGGAATCAGTATTCAAGTTAAGCCCAAATGAATCGTTTGCTTGTAAAACAGTTTTCGAAAAGTGCTAAAGATCTTGAATAGACAGAAACCCATGAAAGGACCAGGTGGAGGCTTAATTAGTGGATAGAGTTCTTCAGACGTTTTCACTTTGTATTTAAAAAAAATAGCAATCCGAGAAAGTTTACTCTACCATGGAACAATATTGGGGAAACAAATATGACTTATGTCCTGGGTGAACAAGTGGCATAATAATACAAATAGACATTAAAAAATTAGTTGTTCCCAGATTCTGAGAACTGATCTAATCAATAAACCATTTGTTTTCAATAAAAAAATATTTGAAATGCATTTTATACTACTCAATGAGGCGGTGGGGCAGATATCACAGTTCGGAAACATAGAGCAATATGGGTGTTTCTTGGTGTTTATGACTTGCAGGTGTGGTATTACACTGAGTGCCCTCAGGGTGTAACAGCCATGTGCACCTGCCTTCTGAGCCACTGGGGCACTTTGGTATTACAAAAGTGTCAAAGGCGTTTGGGCAGCCTCTTCAGTAATCCAGACCACCCGGGCGCATGCAGGGGGTGTATCTTCATTAGCCTTTGGGTCTGTGCTATATTATAGATGCTGGCACAGAGGCAAAAGAGATGTCGGGGGACACACTGAATGTGCACTATCAAGAGGTAGTGCACAGTCAAGGTGCGCTCCAAAGGGGATCCTTGAAAGGGGTGTGGGGAATGGGTTAAATGGACCTCTCAAACATCCCCTTGCAGACAGAAGCAATGATTCACTGCACCCGCCTGCAGGGGAATCTCTGTCCACCCTTTACCGCCTGCAAAGTGAAACACGGTCCAGCTGTTTCTAACAGCCTGTCCACCTTTTACTAATGCACTGCCACTAGGGAAGGTACAAGATCGTAGCTGCACTGGGGGCAAAGAATTAACTGTAATTGGGTGCACAGACCTTGTCTGGGGCTATGCGCTTGACAAATAATACGGGCCCAGATGTGGTACGGTAATATCATTCACTACACGCATGGGGTCTAAAGGGAGAACGGAACCCACCTAAAGGGAGAAGGGAACCCAACCAAAGATGTACTGCTCCCTTATTTAAGTAGAAACACACCGAAGTTCATCTGGTGCATACAAAGAAAGAAAAATGAAAGGACAGCGTTTCGTAAAAGAGTTGTCTGTTGGAGATTGTGCTTCTTAGGAAGAGAACCCTCACTCAACCTTGGGCGATATGCTTCATCATACGGTTTCCTCCTCACACCTGCACTGCAAGCTGCCTGGTGTGGGCTACAACTCTCCAATGGAGAGGAGCAGAGGTGTTTTGGGTTTGATGAGCAAAGATGTTTTAGTGAGGTACAGCATGCTATCTCCTTTTAACATAAATTGGGGAGGGGTGATTAAGATCAAACTGTCTCCTGGTAGGCAAAAATTCCGTTTTATCCTGGCGCCTCCAATGAACAGGATTAAAAAGGAAAGAATGACAGGGAGTTTGGAAAGATGATGGAGATTTGACGAATGTCCCTCACCTCAAGAAGATGGATGGTGGAGACACACGGTGGAGTGAGGTGACTGGAAGTAGGGATGGTTTTGAGGTTGGAATGGGAATGCTGAGAAGCTAATGAAAGGCTGCAGCTGGTGTTAGATAGCAGATGGAAGGCCAGGGGCCCTGTCTGGGGGATAGGAGCCTGCAATGCACAAGTTTTAGCCTGCATAAGAATCTTGATGTCTGAGGAGCACAGCACCATGAAAAACCTGAACATGTATATCATTGGTAGGAATGGAAGCCTTCGTTAGCGAGTCTGGAACACTCAACTGGTTCCTAGAGACAAGAAGAGAAGATGAACATGTGCTTCACATGGACAAATAGCCAACAGAATGGAAATTGGATAAAACCAGAATGAGTACATCAATGTCTACACATTGGCTAAAAAGAAATGCCAACTTATTACCAATAAGAGACTATGTTACTGGACATCTGTGAAAGTTCAGATACAGAGCAGTGCATACTGCTCTCTGCTGCCAAGTGGTCCATCCCTCTGCGTTGCATTGATATTGCTCATGAACACCAACATGGAGATTCTGGTATCACTTAACAGGGACTTAAGATACCTTATCTGTATTGCCTGCACTCTCATGTTATGCTTTGAATTTATGTAGCTGTTCTGGGATATCATTTATAGTCTGAAATAGTGCTGATAATCCATGAATTATTGTTTTTATCAATTAAATTACATTATGACTGCATTTGCTGTTGTTTTCTGTGAGTTCATATTCAAAAGAACATGTGGGGTTAGGTGTTGCTATCATAGCACCTGCCCAAAACAAATTTGGCAAGGAGGATGGGATGCAGGGCATTTGTGTGACACCTTGTGGTAATAGCAAAAAAGAGGTGGAAATAGCAGAAAAGTGGGGACAAATATTAGCTGGAATGTGGACAGGCTACAACTCTGCCGAGGATTAATTACAGTTCTATCACCAGGTGCAGCAAAACAGAGGGGTCGATTGACAGTGTTCATCGCCTAGTAGAAACAGAGAGTAGTGAAATCTTTATTGGCTGATCCAGCACAAGTAACACAGGAGCAGATTATTGTGAGAAAGAAAAGGGGCGATTATTTTAGCAGTGCTCCGGGTTAAAAAATAAAAAAAATTACTGAAGGCAAGTTGAATGCAAGTTTTGCAAAGTTTATGGTTTTTATTGACTAATAAACTCTTACTACTGGCTGAGACATGCAGGTAGAGAAAATAAAAGAACAGAGAACAAAACACAACAGAGAAAACAGAAACGTATTGGGGCTTATTTACAAGCCCCCTGCGCCGCCACTACGTCACTTTTTCCCATATTAAAAGTGACGCAAAGGGCTTGTACATAAGGCCCATTGTGTGGAAGGAGATAATGTTGAAGGAATTGATGTTCAAGTTTAACTAGAATATGATAATCTGCTATTTTGTGTGTGCAAAGCATAAACCAGGTGCAGTGGCACAAAGTGGGACATTGTTTATTGTGAAAAATCAGCCAGCTGTAATATGTGCTAAACGATGTGTCCTTTATGAGACAGAAATGCAAGGAAAGCTGAAGTTGGAATTAAAAAGATCACATTACATGTATATAACATTGTGATTGAAAAAAATAACTTATTTCCTTGCATGTTACTTGGAAGTTGAGTTTGTTAACAGTGAAGTGTGCAGCATAAGAGATTAACGTTATATGCTAATTGGAAAGACCGCGAAGTACACAATTGGAGTGGAAAGCCTTACACCTGTGATAGACCGAGATGGCCAGATTCCTAGAAGTGATGTAGATTCTAATACTGAGAAAGATAGAGGTACTCACATGAGAAGTAGAGTTTCTATGCGCTGCCTGGTTAGAATCAGTTAAAGTAAAATATGTGAAAGTGATTGGTGCAGTTCAGCAACTGAAGGTTTTCAAAATAAAGATTGAAATGTAGGAATGTTCAGAAGTTTTACTAATTGAGTGTTGCATTTTTCCTTTGAACGTGATGTTAAAAATTATCGATCTGAGTGGAAGTCGGTGACACAAGAAGATAACCAGAGAATTTTGGAAGAGATCGTAGAAGCAGAGATCCTTCTCATCAATGTTTAGGTGGATGGGGGATGCAGCGACCATCACAGGAAGCAAGCCTTTGCCTTTGCATACACAGGCTTCCCTGCCAGATTGGGTACATGTAGGAGGGGGGACACGTGCTAGATTGAGGGGTATGCCAGAATCTACTCTTGTGAAGTGGTTATGGCAACACAGGGTGAAGACTAGACTTGAGATTGTGTCCACACGAAAAAGATATGCTCGGGAAGCAAACTGCAAGCAATAACCCCAAGTACAAGAAGTGAGTGAGCCGGTCCCCTTTTTGTGTAAAATTGATCCAACCTTGAAACAATATGCAGAAGAAGGTGGTTGACTGCAGACTGCACGGTTTGGAGATGAAACTGCAGGGACCTGCTGGGACAGAAGGTAAGTACTGACGGATGCAGTCCAACCAGCGTCGGGGACAGCGCTCCTGAAAGAAGCAATGGGGGTAAGGAAGACTGCTGAAATGCCAGAGTTGCAATGATTAACTAGAGGGCAGTGGAGATAAAGCCATATTGGCGGATGGTGAGAGTGGTTCTGTGTTGGGTGAAAGTACCAAATAGAGGAAAGGTATTATGATGAATACACCTCTGTATACACAAATGATGCATGGTGCCTGTTAGACCGGTCAGCCTTAGGGTGGTCTTCCCCCAAACGTTTGTCATCACCCTCCTATTTTTCTGAATTTGTTTTTGTTGGTCTTGAGGCTCTCTGCACTTTACCAGTGCTAAGTGTTTGGGTTCACTCTCTAAAACATGGTACAATTTACTTACACCTGATTGGCATATTTAATTTACTTATATCTCCCTAGTAAAGGGGTACACCATGCACCCAGGCATGATAAATTAAATGCTACTAATGGGACTGGAGCACTTTTTGTGCCACCCACTTAAGTAGTTCCCTAATGCATGTCTCAGCCCTGACAATGAAGCCTGTTGGCAGTTTTAAACTGCCAATTCAACTTGGCAAAATACCCCCATTGCTAATTCTTAAATCCTCTTTTCATTACAAATAAGTCACCCCTAAAGTAGGCCCTAGTCTGCCCATATGGCAGGGTACATTGTAATTAAAAAGTTGTGGATGTACTTTTAAGTTTTACATATCCTGGTAGAGAAAAACTCACAAATTTGCTTTTCACTGCTGTGAGACCCTACCTCTCCCATAGGATAACTTTGAGTTACGGTATTACATTTAATGAGTGATAACTTTTGATTGTGAGCAGGCAGAAAAGTCATGTTTAGTGTCTGAGGAATTTAAAATTTTAAAATTCTCTTTAATGGCAAAGTCAGATTTTAAGTCACAATTCTGAAAATGCTACTTTTAGAAAAGTGGCCTTTTCCGGTCCTAGCCATTCGGTGCCTGCAGCCTGTTCCTAGGCCATATGACTGGGTGTACTTGGCAGCTGGCATTTGAATATTCCTCGTAGACAGCCACATTAGGGGTGCCTAGATGGGCCATCTCAGGAAGGATGGGGGGGGTGAGCTGTGCACAGCCCCACTTGCACTTCAATAGGCTGTGTCCTGCTCTCACACAAATAACTTCACACTAGTCTATTGTGCCTGCAGGCATACTGGGACCAGGGCGGGGAGGCAGGAAATTCCAAACACTTCTAAGGGGAAACTCCAGAAACTTCTCCTACTTCAAAGGAAGCACCAGGTATAAAAATAGAACCCTCATATCCACTCTTCAGTTCACTTTCTGGATCAGCGGAAGGACTCTTATTGGACGACCTGCTGGTGTGGCCTCCTGTGTACTTCTGAAGACTGTTTAGCTGCACCAAGAAGGACTGCTCTGTGGCCTGATGCCTGCTCTGAGCCCTAACAGTTATGACCTGTTGCTTGTGCCCTGCACTTCTACTTGAACCCAGAACTGTCAGAGTGACTCCAAGGGCTAGTTGGCTGGCCTGAGTGATCAAGTTATGGAGGAAAACATCAACTAGTACAATGTTGCGGGGGCCAAGGAGCAAACCAACGTTTCCAGGTCAGAGGCAATGGGAGAGGTGCTCTGGGAAAGGGCTATAACTCTAGGTAGCAAGGAGGTGATGCACCCGTGGCTCCAGTGATAACCAGTCAGAGAGGCAGCACAAAATTTGAAAGAAGGATTTTTAGAAGGACTTAGGACATGATACCGTACAATGGGCCACAGCACTGCTGATTGGCTCAGAATTTATAATCAGCAAAGGATATTAAAAAAATGGTACATGCTAAATTAAGGAAAGAAGAGCAAGTGGGATGTTTGAAAAGTCTGTTACTATGTATACCAATGGGGAACCTATCATATCACCCATAGGAGTAGTTCCTAAGAAGGCAAAGGAGAGTTCAGACTAACACCCTATTTATCCTGTTGTGAGGAAATGGGGTGTATTATGTGATATGGTAGTGTAAGCTCACCATGTAATACACTTACAAAACCCTTTAGGACCTTTACATTTCATCTGCCAAACCCTCAGCTGAACTCTGGGTAACTGTGGCACTGAGAAACAAGGCTTTACACAGACGAACAAATGTTAAGCATTTAAACAGCACCAAAACAATTGAAAAAACATTTGACACGACACTCCAGAAATCTGTCACCAATTCATAAAAATAGACTGTATTTTCATAAGATTTTAGACACTAGGGTGGCGATTCCGATCTCGGCCGGAAGCGCACCGAATACGATTCGTCCGGAAAAAATACGAGCCGAGCGCGTTTTTCCCGAACGATTCGAACAGTCGTCCGAGCGAGCAAGTACGATGCGCATTACTGCTAAAAATCCGACCGAGCCGTACGTTCCCATTCCAGCTCCATTTCCCCGACCGAGCTGGATCCGTAAACGCCGATTCGAGTCGCACGGAAGTAAATACACAGCACCTTCCGGCCGGACTAGTACGATGCGCACTCCGTACGCGCCGAACTGGTCGCTACGTCCGGCATGTCAGAGCATCCAGGAGAGCTGCACATAAACTCCGATTCGCGCCACAAGACGATCCACGGCTACAAGACGAACAAGCCAGCTACGAGTACGAGTCGAAGCCACGAGAAACCCGAACGAGACGAACCAACCATGAATCCCATCGCGCAGGTCCTACCAATACTGTACATCTATTACCGGAACCGGTATGGACGCGTACGGCGCAGACGGTAAGTCAGACACCCACTACACAAACAAACGACACGTACCCGACATATGTCACACACACATAGGGATGCAGAAATGACGTACACTAGCAACAGCAGAACCATAGGGGCGGGATGGCTATCACCAATGCCATACACACCCATAGGGGCCTGATGGCTACCACTACCACCACCCCTACTCATGGGGGGCTGGATGCCTAGCACTACTACCATCCCCACTCATAGGGGGATGGATGCCTACCACTACCACCACCCCTACTCATGGGGGGATGGATGCCTACCACTACCACCACCCCTACTCATGGGGGCCTGGATGCCTGTCACTACTACCATCCCCACTCATAGGGGGATGGATGCCTACCACTACCACCACCCCTACTCATGGGGGGATGGATGCCTAGCACTACCACCACCCCTACTCATGGGGGCCTGGATGCCTACCACTACCACCACCTCTACTCATGGGGGGATGGATGCCTACCACTACCACCACCCCTACTCATGGGTGCCTGGATGCCTACCACTACCACCACCCCTACTCATGGGGGGCTGGATGCCTGTCACTACCACCACCACTACTCATGGGGGCCTGGATGCCTACCACTACCACCACCCCTACTCATGGGGGGCTGGATGCCTGTCACTACCACCACCCCTACTCATGGGGGCCTGGATGCCTACCACTACCACCACCCCTACTCATGGGGGGATGGATGCCTACCACTACCACCACCCCTACTCATGGGGGGCTGGATGCCTGTCACTACCACCACCTCTACTCATGGGGGCCTGAATGCCTACCACTACCACCACCCCTACTCATGGGGGGATGGATGCCTACCACTACCACCACCCCTACTCATGGGGGCTGGATGCCTA